>OZ005742.1:218295828-218348328 GCA_963930735.1 Dioctria linearis
CAAAAGAAAATATGCCATTTAATAAACCTCAGCAAAAGCTTCAATTTGGTATTACGCACGGCCAAAATTGGACAACGCCATGAGTGTAGCTACCACCCTCCCCGCAAAACCCCAAAAAACGTAAACAATTAAGCCCACTGACTAATTCTAAAACAAAAAATCCCATGTAAATCCATCCACGTTTACTATTCTAAAACTATTCCTAAAATTTCACAATATTCGTCACGAAGTTCGGATAAATGGTATTTAAAAAAAGCTACGAATTTATTATTAACATCTGGAAGCATTTAAATAAATCGTGAGCAAGGCCGACACCCACCCGCGCCCCAGCATATACTTCTGAATTTATCAATGAAAGTTACTATCACGGGGTGTAAATCAATTGCCAAACGCTACGCTGCGGCCAGCGTACCATAGCAATGTACGCATGCAAACTCTTGAGTGAATATGAGTCTAAAAAGTTAAATGTATTTAACTTTTTACATTGGCTTTGTTGTTGTAAAAACGCTGTAGCGATTTCAGCGTCACTCCGATGCCAGTGGCAACGGTGTTTGATTCTAATGCCGTTCCATCCATACCACGCGAATATTATGTAGCTTGCTTGACAAGGCACATCGGGGTGGATCTGGTGCTGGGTGGAATGATGGTGGGTCAGTAGCGTAGCTATAAGAGCACCAGACCACTTTTTCCATACAAAAAGTGCAAGGAAGAATCCAACTATTTTGATGGCTCTGGACCGAGGCTCTGGGCCCCTGGGGGATTCCGTCTAGTGGTCTACGTCACAGGGCCTGCCTGGGGGAATTCCTTCCTACCGTCTGGCTGACCAGGGGATGATATCAACTGATTAGCTGATCCCCGTCAGCTGTTCAAGCTCTTGCCTTGACTAATTTTTTAATAAATTGAGGTACGGTGAGCAATTTTGAGGTGGTTCTGAGGCCGCTTTTGTACTGAAAATTTGGCATCTTGTGAAGGGGCGGGAAGCTTTATTAGTGGAGGTTGCTGGTTAAGTTTGATCTGGTCTTGGAGGCTACAGTTTGACCTTGAGGTGCCCCCTCCTGTGTCTGGGTACTGGAGGCTGAGAGCTTTAGTGGCAATATCTGATACTATGACTAGGACTGTCTGGGGTGTGTTGGACTGGGCTACGTTACCTGTACCAAGGTTTGGGTAGAATGTGTGCGGCTTAAGTAATGGTGTGAAATAGCCTAAGCGAATTTATATCGGGGACTGTATACTTGTCAGCTTGAGTTGGGTTTCAGTTGTTTTCTTTAGTATGAGTACCTGTGGTATGTTGGGCTGGGCTACTTGGTGGCTGAGGAAACGTTACCTAGGGCGTGTGTGGATGTGTGCAGCTGGTGGATAAGAAATGTTGTGAAATTAGTGTAATTAGTATTAGCAATAATTCAAGTTTACCCTACGATATGCCAATAGATTCTAGAAGGTGTCAGTGGGGGCCTTAGTTCTAGAGGTGGACAAAATTTTCATCAGAAATCCTCCACGAATAAAGTAAACAAATTGAGGGATATTCGCGCGAGTTACGTCGGCAAATTTAACCGACATCACAGAGCATGACACCTCAGAACAACCTTCGCAAAATTTACACTTATATAAAATATAAATGTTCCCAGACAATTTTGCTTAATCAACAGTACTCAGGAAATGCAACCGTTCCCATGCATTCCTGCTTAATAGATAAAAAATTAAAAAGCTTTTATGTTTACGGGAATGACAGATAGATAATTAAACTTAAAGTACAGTTTATATTTTTCAGTCAACCAGGTCGGAAGTTATAATATCGTGTACAAAAGTTTGGTTGTGTTAATCTTTTATTTTGCTTCTCTCCAATAAATTAAAATTCAATTTAAATTGTTGTGTTGTTTTCTTCATTCAATCCTTTTTTTTTTTTTGTGAACAAATTAAAAATCATAACTGGCGCAGTCGGTAGGATTGCATTCTAAAGCATTGCAATTCGAAAGTAAATCATTATGGACTTAAGTCTAATTTGAAGAAAAAAATTTTTTGGAAGAAAGAGAATAAAAAGATTAACAAAACGCAACAAACACTGAAAATTGAAAAAAAAAAACAATATCGTACAAAAAGAAAAACTTAAGTGAAAATAATACAAATAGTGAATTTCTATTGTGGTGGAAAAAAAATTATATATTTACATATATTTCGCTGAAAAGTACTGTGACTACGATAAATTAAATTACAATCGTTTGAAACGTTTGAGTGAGAATTTCTTTTTATGCCAAAAACAAAACAAGTGAGAGAATCAGATAGATTCGAGGTGTACTATAAAATCGAAAATCGTGACCAGATAACAGATAATTGTAGTGATAAAATGACGAATGTACCCGAAACCAATCAAACACAATCAGGGTCAACACAACAAGCAGAAACTACACCATCAATTTCAATCTCCATAAACGATCTAATGAAAGATGCTCAGAGAATACATGAATTTAGAGGTAACGGCGAATATGCTTTGACATCCTTCCTAAGAGAAGTGGACACCATCCTTCCACTGTTTGATGGCCATCCTCAAGTAAAGGAATACGTCTACCAACGAATTATCATCAATAAAATTCAGGGACCAGCCTTAGATGTCCTCCGGTCCTTGGGATCCAACGTAACGTGGAGCCAAGTAAGAAAGGAATTAATAAATAACTTTGGGATTCAACAAACATATCATCAGTTATATCATCAAGCTCTCTCTGCAAGGAATTACCAAGTAAGAGAATATTTTATAACTTTGCAAGGTATTTTAGCAAAATTAAACGAGAAGTATGAATACGATGCCGACAAACCTACTGAATTTAGTCCTAGTGTTAACAATTCAATGATTTTACAAACATTTTTAAATAATATTGATGCCAATTTAGGTTCGATAATTTTAAATAGGAATATTACAAATTTACGTGATGCATTCAATTTATTAGATAACTTAGGAATGATAAGAGAAAAAGCAAAAGCATATAACCATGTTAATCAAAATAAAATCAGTGATAGCCATAGAAATCAATCCAATCAAAGACGTTTTTATAATAATAATAGTTTTAATAACGGCAACAGAAATTTGAATTACCCAAGACATCCTAACTATAACATCAGACAAAATTCGGGACAATATAGACAAGACAATACAAATGAAAGAAATCAATTTAATCCTGGTCAAATCAGACGGAACTTTGATAGCAATTCCAATAATATTTCTAGACAGAATACCTCAAATAGAGTAGAACGTATGGATATTGATCATGTCCAACATGAGGTAAATTTTCATTCAAGCCCTCACAAGTTTACTTACCAATAGTAGAACTAACGATCGATGGGGATAAAATTAAATGCCTCATCGATACAGGTTCCTCTACTTCACTTTTAGACGAAGAGAAATTGTTAAAATATAGAAGACAACCCTTAGAAATACCTATTAAATTCAGTAGCCTCAATACTAGTATACATGTCACAAAGCAAATCAAAACAAACCTACCATTTGAATTTAATGAAGATGCTTACATGATGTGGAAGTTAACGAAATTTCGAAACAAATGTTTTGATGCCATAATTGGGCAGAATTTACTCAAACCTTTAAGGGCTATCGTAGATATGGAAAACGAGTGTTTAAAAATTAACAATAATGAAATAAGATTTATCAATAGTTGCCCATATAAAACAGATGAGATACATCAGCTAGAGTTTACAGTTATAAAGGGTAGGGAATTCGAAAATCTCTTTAAATCTTTGAACCCTGAAGAGGAAAAGAATTTAAGAGAAATACTAAGATCATATAAAGATCTCTTCTTTAAAGAAGGCGACCATTTAACTAGTGCTTTCGATATTCAACATGAAATTATCACAACAACCGATAAGCCTATATATTCCAAAATATATAGATATCCCCAAGTTCATGAGCAAGAAATATCCACGCAAATAGCAGATATGCTCAAACAAGGAATCATAAAAGAAAGCAACTCCCCATACAACAGTCCTTTGTGGATTGTACCCAAAAAACTCGATAATTCAGGAATGAAAAAATGGAGAATTGTCATTGATTACCGCAAGCTCAACGAGGTAACAATCGACGACAAGTACCCAATTCCGAATATAGAAAATATATTGGACAAGCTAGGCAGAGCGCAGTATTTTACGACCCTTGATCTGGCGAAAGGCTTCCATCAGATCTTAGTTAAAGAAGAAGATCGGAAGAAAACAGCATTTTCCACGCCTCTAGGACATTACGAGTATGTGCGAATGCCCTTCGGGTTGAAGAATGCACCTTCAACGTTCCAGCGTCTAATGAACTCTGTCCTAAAGGAACACATAAATAAAATATGTGTCGTCTATTTAGACGATATTCTAATATTCAGCACAACATTAGATGAGCACATAAATAGTATAAAGGGAATATTCAATACACTACGTAGCCACAACTTAAAAATCCAAATGGATAAGTGTAAGTTCTTTTCAAAAGAAACGGAGTACCTAGGTCATATTTTGACACCTGAAGGAGTCAGACCTAACCCGAAAAAGGTAGAGGATATCTTAAAACTGAAATTACCAAAAACACCAAAACAAATAAAGTCGTTTCTAGGCATTACTGGATACTATAGAAAATTTATTAAAGATTATGCCAAAGTAGCCCAGCCAATGACCAAATACCTTAAAAAGAACGTTAGATTAAACCTCAATGACCCAAATTATATAAATTCATTTGAAAAACTTAAGAAAATTATAACAGAAGCACCTATATTAAAATACCCTGACTTCAGTAGAAGGTTTAAATTAGTTACAGATGCCAGTACCTTTGCAATCGGTGCTATTCTCCAGCAAGATAATCATCCAATCTGCTATGCCAGTAGAACTTTAAATGAACATGAACGCAATTATACAGTCTCCGAAAAAGAACTTCTGGCCATTGTTTGGTCCACAAATTATTTTAGACCCTATCTCTATGGTGTAAATTTCGATCTGTTAACAGATCATCAACCTCTTAAATGGCTATATACAAAAACCAGAGGAAAAGATGTTAATCCAAGGCTTTATAGATGGTTATTAAAATTAGGTGAGTACAATATTAATTTGGATTACATAAAAGGGAAGGAAAACAGGGTTGCTGACTTCCTTAGCCGAATAAACTCGGATACAAATGAAATAAACGTAGTCGAGACAAATAATTCAAGTAACGACACTGAGGAAGAAATGGAAAATTCCGAAGAACTTTCCGACCTTTCCGTAGAAAATAACATAGATCTTGAGAGTATTAGAACAATACATTCACAAGAGGAAAATCTTAATAACCACATTCCCATACTGGATACAGTGGTTAATCGATTTAAAACTCAAATTATATTAGTCAACAAAAAGGAAAAGGAATTAGAAATAAAGCATAAAAATAGGAAAATATATATTGACTCAGATGATTTGGATAACAACTTATCAGACATCTTAAGAAGATACATAAAGCCGGGAAAAACAGGCATATACACAGAATTGAGCGATAATGATTATAATAGAGTACAACAAAAGATTATAGAATTATTTGACGGCATTCAAAGCATAAGATTTGTCAGATGTGTACATCATGCTAAAGACATGGACAGCGAAGACGAAACATATAGACAAATCCAAAAATATCACAAATACGAGACAGGACACACAGGAATTAATGAAAACTACGAAGGATTAAAGAAACTTATTTACTTCCCCAACCTCAAGACTCTAATAGAAAAATACATTAATAACTGCGACACATGTAATCGAGTTAAATACGATAGGAACCCCATTAAACGAAAGTTTGAGGTAACTGAAACCCCCAAAGACATTAAGGAAATCGTACATATGGACACTTATACCAATTCCAAAGCTAACTTTCTTACATTTATAGATAAATTTTCCAAATTCGCGACAGCTTACTACCTTGAAGATAGGAATAATCAGACAATTATAGAAAAATTGAGAGAATACAAAGCACAAAGAGGAAAATTCCGTAAGTTAGTCACCGACAATGAATTTAGAAGTATTAATATAAAAGACTATCTTAAAAATGAGAATATTGACTTTCACTTAGTTAAACCCAATAACCACACTGGGAATTCCGATGTAGAACGTTTACACAACACCCTAAGTGAAAAAATTAGAACCTTAGGGATTGAGGATAAACAACTCAACATCAAAGAAAAAATGTGTAAGGCTATTGAGTGGTACAACAATACTTACCATTCAACTACTAAAGAAAAACCAATAAATATTCAAGAAGGAAACTGCGACAAAAAAAATATATACAATAATCTTTGCAAGGAAAAGGCTAGGTATATTAATAAGCGAAATGTTAAAAGGGAGGAATATTCTGAAGATAGGAAAGAAGGTTACATAAAAAATTATAAAAGTGTTAGACACAAACAAGAACCCAAATTTATCAAAACTACATTAGATAATATACATGTCTCAAATATTAAAAGAAAAAATAAATTTTCAGGGCAGTTGGATCTTCAAAGCTTGTCAAATACTATGGATGTGCACAATAATCCAGGCACATCTAGTGGTTGATAAAATCGATACAAACTTCGGATACACCGAAATTAAATTAGAAGAAGTCAATATTATAAAAAATTATGACAATATATTGCATTTAATAAGTCCCAAAGAAATCCAAAGCATTGTAGATAGTTTAGAGATAAATATAAGACAGGCAAATCTAAAAGAAAAATCTTTAACCCTCGAGTACCAGTTGAACCACATTCGCAATAAAATTAATACATTAATTCCACATAGGCAAAAACGTGGTTTGTTCAATTTCATAGGTACAGCATTTAAATGGATTTATGGTACGATGGACGACGATGATAGGCAAGATATCGAAGAACATCTTAAGGTCATCGACATAAACAACCACAACGCTATAAATAATCTCAATGCACAAATCAAAATCAATCAAAACTTCAATGAAACCTTCGCAAAGCTAAAAGATGTCATTGAAAAAGATAGGCTGATGATTTCAGAAAGGTTAGACAAAATAGAGGGACTTGTACTTTACACAGACTTTGCACTCAAACTAAAAATACTACAGGACAATATTGAACATATACAAAATAACATAGCGTCAGCAAGATTAGGCATCGTTCATAGTAACATATTAACAGACGAAGAAATTGCGGAATATAATATTGACTTCCAAAAACTGCAAAATATTAAATTAGATACCGCAATAGATAATCAAGATAATATAATATTTGTGATTAGAATACCAAGAGAAATAGTTTCCTTACAGAAAATATTAATAACGCCAATAACTGACGACAAAAACGAAGAATTAACTCTTAATATTCAAGAAATTGTAAAGTATGAAAATAAGATTTTTGATTATGTTCAAAACACAGATTTGAAAGATTTAAAAATTTCCAACAATTGTATAATTAAAAAGAATTGTATGAGAGTATACAATAATGCATCCGAAGTCATAGAACTAAGTAGAGGAGTAGTATTAGTGAAAAATCAAAATAATGCCAATTTCAGTAGTACTTGTGACAAACGTAGAATGATGTTAAATGGTAATTATTTCTTAAACTTCAATAACTGTTCGATAAAAATTGATAATCGTACTATATATAATAATCAAAAGAAGTTCAAACAAAGCTTTGTAATATCAGACTATCTTGAGCAAATTGAAGATTTAAATAAAAAAGTATCATTTGACAATATCATTTTAACACAAATGGAAAATATAAAGGAAATTAAGGAAATTAAATATCATAGAAAAATGCATTATATTTTTGGAAGTAGTTGTATTATAATAGTTATAGGCATTGTAATATTTATCGCAGTTCATACCTGTAAACATAGACTAAAATTAAAAATCAATGATGTGACTCAGGAGAGTCCTCAATTTAAGGAGGGAGGAGTTACGTCGGCAAATTTGACCGACATCACAGAACATGACACCTCAGAACAACCTTCGCAAAATTTTCACTTATATAAAATATAAATGTTCCCAGACAATTTTGCTTAATCAACAGAACTCAGGAAATGCAACCGTTCCCATGCATTCCTGCTTAATAGATAAAAAATGAAAAAGCTTTTATGTTTACGGGAATGAATGCAGATAGATAATTAAACTTAAAGTACAGTTTATATTTTTCAGTCAACCAGGTCGGAAGTTATAATATCGTGTACAAAAGTTTGGTTGTGTTAATCTTTTATTTTGCTTCTCTCCAATAAATTAAAATTCAATTTAAATTGTTGTGTTGTTTTCTTCATTCAATCCTTTTTTTTTTTTTGTGAACAAATTAAAAATCATAACTCGCGCGAAGCTGTAATAACCAACAAAAACAAATCGAACATAAAAGTTTTTAATCAATATATGTAACAAAAGAAGACAAAACCAAGACAATTGTGAAATCAAGGCCAATATAAAAAGCCTGAGTGTTAAATCTACCCTACCATAAAGCCTAAAAGGGAAGTTAGGACCACACATTAAGGACAATATATTTTAAATGCGCAAGAAAGTCTCTGATTTATTGATTGATATGGCCTTTTTTCATTACTGTACTTGTTGCTGTTGTTCCACCTACCCCCTCCCCCCCACGCCCCTCAATGGTCCAGTCCAGGATATTTGTTGGCATCAACCATCCGGTTTGCGTAGCACACTAATTCGTGCATGCCCCTCTGTATTTTCGTTCGTTATATCCAGGTTATTTTTTTAGCTATTAGCTCTTTTAGCTAACGTTTATGGTCACTGAGTACTTTCTTTCGAAAACAAGGGGTGTCTCACCGGTTCGAATGGCCCAGTACTTTCAACTGCCTTGTATTATGCGGTTCCTACATTGTTCCTATTTGATTGTCTGTATGTAAGGTGTGGAATTGTACTCTCCTCTATTACTTCATCCCAGGAGTAGCATATGGTCAGTTTTGCGATTTATGTTGTCTGAACACCTTTATGGTGCGTGAAGTTTTGTGTCCCATATACTGCCTTGTTCTATATGTGTTCTCTTCCTTGCTCCTATTTTATTCTTGCTTGCGTGTGCTCTTCGTCTAGTATTCTCTATTATTCACTATGTCTATCTGGTTGTGTCTACATCTTTCCTTTCATGTTTAACTTATGTGTGGAATCACATTTCCCACGTCAACGCCTCCCAGTGGTCCAATCCAGGATATTTATGAGCAACACCCATTCCGTCTGCGTAGCAGAACAAATCGCGTGTGCCCCTCTGTGTTTTCGTTCGTTATATGTATTTAAGTTATTGTTTTAGCTATTAGCTCTTTTAGCTAACGTTTATGGTCACTGAGTACTTTCTTTCGAATAAAACGGGGTTTTCACCGATCCGAATGGCCCAGTACTTTCAACAGCCTTGTATTGTGCGTTTCCTACATTGTTCCTATTTTATTGTCTGTACGTAAGGTGTTTTGTTGTATTATCCGTTATGTCTTTCCTTCTATGAGATGCATCCGGCGAGTTTTGTGATATATACGTTTTTATTTCAGCTCTCTTTTCCATAAATATATCTGAGTGTTGTGTATTAGTAGTGACCTATGTGTTTAATTTGTCCCAACTTCTGTGTGTATTCCTCTGTTGTGTTTCCTACTCCTTCTGCTTTTATATGGGCACACAATTCGTACATCTTATTCTCTCCTTGTAATTTTAACTATTACTTTTCCTGTTTCCTTAATTTTGTTGCTATTCTTGTTTTTACTTTCGTTTTTATTATATTTCCTATTTCCAAAATCTTGTTATCTTTGCGCGAAGTTACTTCAGCTATCAGCTCTTTGAGACAACGGGATTAATTGAACTTATACTTCAGTTTCCATCTTGGTTGCCAATAGTTTGGCTTTTTAACCTATGTGCCCCTTGTGCCACCCACTTCCATTCTCTTTCACCCTGCCTTCCTTTTTATCTTTCTTCCTATGTCTTTCTATTCCTTCCTTTCTTACATAGTTCCCTTATTTTTCCTTTTTATCTAATTGTCTCCTTATTTTTCATTCTGCACTTTTTGCCTATGTTTTGTTTATCGTTTCCTGTCTTATTTTATATCTTGTTTCTACTTATTTCCTTCCATTAGCCTCTTTCTTCTCTTACGTTCTTATCTGTATACTTTAGTCTGTTTTATTCTTATCCAACCATCCTACTATTATCTCTAACCTTATATTTCGTTCTCCTTCTGTGTCTTCATTATACCTTCTTAGGCTTTGTATAGTATTTTTGTTTTTCATATTTTATGCTCGTTCTCTTATAATGTACTTTTCCCTGAGTTCTAGTTACGTTTTCCTTTGGTACTTCGTTTTCTTTTCCTTTTTCTTTTTATTGTATTTCTGTTATGTTACCTTTATTTCTATTTTCATTTCTTATATATCTATTTAATTAGTCGTTGTTTTTACCTCTATTACTATTCTCATCTTCTAGTTCGTTGTCCTACTTTTCTTTTCCTATCCTATTATGGTTTTCCTGTACTCCCCATTCTGTTTAATTTCTATTTATAAGGGTATATAATGTGTGAAAATGCATTATTTTGAAAAAAAAAACACATCAAAACTTTAGGTCATCAGGTTTTCTCCGGTGTGTTGCCGCTGTTAAAGTTTACGCAATGTATGTATGATGTCATTGGCTGAATGTAACGCATACTTTGTCCCTCTCCTATGTCCCTCCTACATTTATTCACCCCTATGTTCTTTGCGTTGTTGTGATTTTGTAATCTCCGTTAAGAGTCCGTGTTCTTATGAGGTGGGTGCTGGCCTCCGTGTCACTTAGGTTTATTATTTTTGCCTGCTTCTTACTATTGTTCCTAATGTAGGCCGCGTTGTATATCGCTGCCTTAGTCCTGCGTCTGATTTTTTCTATGATTTTAATGACTTTTTTGTTGTTCTATGTCCTTTGGCGTTGTTGTGTCTCTTTATTTCTCCATTTGTGTTTTCCTGTTGTCTTACAGCCAGTGTACAAATTAACTGTGTGGGTTATGTATTGACATTCACATTGGAATACTATGATATTGTTCTATTCAGGTCTTGTGATATAGTTATTCATAGCATGTGTCCAGTGTAAGTAAGCATGTGCGTCCTTTATTTTTGGTGCTCCTCTTTGTTTCAGCGTTATACATGCTTCTAATATTTGCTTGTGGAGGATTATATCGTATCAGCCTCACGTTCTTTGCCGTATGGTTTATCTGCGTTATGTGCCAATGTACTGCTTTTTCTATGTGTCCGGGTTGTATCATTCAATTGATCCGCCTATATGTTCTAAATTCATTTCCCTCTTTTGTGTGCTCTTTATCTTCATCCTGCATTTATCTTCGAGGTACTGGAGTATTTTCTGTTTTGTTGTTATAGTTAATTTCGCTTTATTTATACCTTTTTAAAAAAGCCGTGCTTGGTGTTGTCAGGGTAGTTGTAGTCTGCCACCTCACTTATAAGTGTCGCTAGGGTGTCCTCGATATAATCTAAATCGGTCACTTTTAGTGTATAACTAACTCTCTCTACTATCGTGTTTCTTTTATATATAATGCGTTGGTTGGATATGCAGTTGATTAATCTGTTGGACGCGATTAGCTTTTTGTACAATTATGTTATGAATCCTCCCGTTTCCCTGATATTGTCAAGTCCAGATAATTTATCTCCATCCGGCAGTTTTCGCTTTCAGCAGTTAGTTCGATTCTTAATTCTTCTTCTATTGCTCTTCTCACCGCTTCATTGTTTTGTTCCTGTATGTATAACAGGAAGTCGTCTACATAGATTTTCAGTAATTTCACACAAATGTGTTTTGGTTTGTCGTGGATACAGTTTATGGCCAGATCTATATATAGGCTTGCATATTTCCTCGATGTTTTTCCTTCCATTGGAGCGCCCTTTATTTGCTTGATTGCTTCATTCTCTACTTTGAAGTAATTGGCTTGCTTCAAATCAAAATCTATTAGATTCAATAGATTTGTCATGTTGTATTCTTTATTGATTCTTGGGCCTATGATGTCTCTAATGCCTTATTTAAGTTTCATTAAGTCCAGGTTTTTCTACATGTCCTTGATGTCCATGGTTATGAGGTCGTGATCTTCATTCCATTCTAGTTTCTTTATCTTGTGAAGTAGGTTCAATTTGCTTTCTACGTATTGGTTCACTTTAAGACAGTCTAAGTGTCGCATTCTGTCTAGTGCCCTGTTGATGTACTCTTCTAGTCTGGAATTTATGGTGCCTATTACAGATACAATATGTTTCATTTTTGGTACTTCCTTGTGAATTTTTATGACGGGATGTAGTATGCTTACATCGTTTTCGTCTCTTACTTTCTTAAGCCTGACCATGCCTTCCTTATTCAAGTGTGAGCTGCTCTGAATGTTTCGTTTCACCAGATACTGTCCATGGTTTCTAATTGCTTCCAGCTACTTTTTGTACGCATTTTCCATTGCTCAATTCTTCTGTATAGTCCGCTTTGTACTCCCTCTTTGGTGATTTCTTGTAGGAGTTTCGTGTAGTATTCCTTGTATACTAACTACTACGGTTACCTTTCCTTTGTCCGCCTCCAGTATTTTAATGTCCGTTTTTATGTTCAGTATTTTCAAGATTTTGCTCACTGTTTCTATGATTCTGTTTTCTTTATTGGTGTGTCTTCTCTTATCGTTGTTTCCTTCGTTTATGTTCGTGTACCTTGCCACGGTTCTGGTTACTGCCCTATATTCCATGGGGGTGTATTAATTTTAATGTTATATTCCTATTTTATGATGCCATTAGTTGTAGCCTGAACTATAAGATCACCTGATGGAACTACAAAAAATGTAATATCTACAAAATTTAAGGACGGCATGTGGTTGTTTGCTTGACTTTTATCCTAACTAGTAATACACGATGAAATTTATACAATCGTTACTGCTTTTTAATAATTATATTTCCATTAATTTTTCCCGCGGACGGGAATCGAACCTACACTTGTTAGAATGGGTCAATGATGGAGAAAGAAGAATTTTAAGAACATTTATTTTTAACGATTCTAAATCAAATATGTAAATACAAGAAGAAAACAAACGCCTCGTCCTGGGTTTGAAACCGGGACCTTCCGCTTGCCGGGCGACTGCTCTTACCACTGAGCTAACGAGAAGGATGATTTTTCCCTGTTGCATTCATCAAGTTACAATTTATTTGTGCGCTTTCATCGTTACCGGTTAATGCCAGCTGAAAGCAAAACGTGGCTTAGTAGGCTAGTTACAAATTTGATGAATGCATATTTTTTCATAAAGGAATTTATGGGAGTTATTGTTTCAAATTTTTAAGTTACATACCTTTTCAACTTGGTAGAAGCTATGATTTATAATGACTTTGGAAGCAGCACATAATAATAATGTGTGAATATACTGCATTTATCTACGCCAGCAGCTACTGTTACAATTGTATTGGTTGAAAATATTATTTTATTTTTATATAAAATACCTTAATTTATGCTATTTGGATCCTTATAATTAGTACGAAATTAGATGGCCAATGTACGAAATTAGACGCAAGTGTCCGGCAATTTCGTACACATAACATTTGACAATTTATATTTTTTGATGCTATATTAGTATGTAATTGTATTCAAACGTGCTTTACTTATATAAAACTAAACAGATGTTAGTACAACATGATACATAATACTTTATCTTGTATTGAATAGATTCAAAGAAAACGATTCATAAAATTAGGTGTACGATATTACCCTCCCCTCCCCTCCCCAAACCCAATTCAGTCCATTTTTGAAATTTTATTTTCCATTGCTATGAAAACACCACGTACCAAATTTTTTGTACGGCAACCCTACGAAGAAGTTGCCTGATTGGGCATATTTTTGAATGTAATTTTAATTTTTTTTAAGAAAGTCCCGTGTATAATGTAATGTCAGCTCTCTACGTCGACGCGTGAGGCAGTGTCCAAATATGTAGTGAAAAGCTAAATTTTTGTATGACAACAGCAAAAGTGATCGCCCGATTTAGTTGATTTTTTATACCCTAGTAGAAATCATTGGGTGTACTAGGTGTGTCGTTCCGTTTGTAATACCTCGAAATAATGATGGTAGAGCAAAATGAATTGGACACCCACGCATAATATTAAAAGTTATTTTGATCTTTGCATGTCCGTCCGTCTGTCCGTCTGTCCGTCCGCCTGTCCGCACGATAACTCGAGAACGCGTATACTTTGAGAGCTGAAATTTTGAACACGGTCTTTAAAAAAGAAAGTAAAATTAAGTTTTACAATGAGATAAATCGGGTAACTCCTTCGTGGGGTTGCCATACAAAAGTTTCGTTTTCCACTATATATTTGGACACTGCCTGAGAATGCATCGATATAGAGAGCTGAAATTAGGTGCATGGTGTTCTCATTGTACTAGCAACTAAAATTTCAAATATGGACTAAGTCGGGCAATTCCTTCCTGGTGTTGCCATATAAAAATTTAGCTGGTGTTGCCATATAAAAATTTAGGTTTTTTACGTATACTGTGAAAACGATCAGTCCTAGACATTTTTATTGTACTAAAAACTTCTTCAGATTACGAAATCATATAAAATTGGTTATAATCATTTTTTCTGTGCGACTTACGGTTCTAGAAATATATGCGAAAAACCACTTCAAAAATCAAACGTGCACAGAAGGGTAACAATATGAAATTTCGTACGGGCATTCAATACGGGCACCAAATCTAGGTTTTTTACTTGTTAAACTTGTATTTGCAATTTTTATGAAAAGGCCGTGTACAAAATTTCAGCTTTTCAGGTCGAAGCGTTCTCAGGCAGTTTTCTAGACCTCGACAACAGTGCCGTCTCTCGTGTCCAAAACTGTCCTAACTTTTAAGCTGGAACCAACCAAACACATTATGCTAGAAAATTAAGTATGGCAATACCTTACGAATTATAAACTCAAATTCACACATCGCTTTTTGAGGTTATGTGGAGATAGTTCTGCATTGTTTCCTGAATTAAACATGAGCACAAGCTTCGACAGGCTGCCACGTACATAAGTACCTACCTGCCGGCAACAATAGGTACAAAATTTGTGAATTCGAGTAAAGTGAACGGCGGTGTTTAGAATTTCTTCGGCCTGACTATGTGTAGTCGAACTAAAAGGAAGACTCACAAGTTTTTAATTTCAGTAAAAAAAGAATGTCAATGGCGTTTTACGGTAAAGGTAACGATTAACTTGGAAAAAAATTATATTTCCGAATTTTCAAATATAAAATACAATGGCTTCGGAGCAAGTTGGGATACGATCGACGTCAAAAAAGCTGTATCACGTTGAATGTTCGAAATTATTCTGCTATAACATTCTTTGTTTGCTTGGATAAGCATGCTAAATCTGAAAAACCATGCGCTTATTACTTAAAATGAATTTTGCACAGTCGATTAGTAAATATTCTCTATATATGCCACGCCATCACACTATTGTAGTTAATTCGTCGAACTATCACAGAAGTTAGTCAGTCTAACTAATGCGAAATGCTTTTTTGAAAATTTATTACCAAGATTAAGTTAATACCACACTTCGGATACTCTGTACAATGTATTGATATTTCCATTAAATACATCTTATCTCAAAGTCCAAAGGAGATACAAAAAAAAAAAAACATTCGATAGAGTGCAACAAGCTCAAATCATACACTAAAGTTGTCCGTGCAGAGATTTCGATAAAAACAATGAACTGAAAGGTAAGAGCAACGTTAATACTGGTTTGCCTTTAATTATATTTTCCAAGAGTATAAAGGAAGTTTCGAATCGAATTCCCAATTGTATTTGTGTATCTTGCTTTTATACATACCTACATAGCTCTGTGAAACGAAAACTGTTTCCAATCAGATTTTCTCATGGCTTAAAGTTTTAACGACGCAAAGTCCGGCAAATGAAGTTGATTTGAGTGAGAAAATTTCAAGAATTGAATTGAAAGAAACTTTTCCAATTTTTCCTATAATCACTTTCGTGCTTTGCTCGGTCTTTATTGTTGGATGAGGACGAGAAATTATTGAATTGTACAGCATGGTACTGAGGCGGACATAGTTTGTCGATTGTTTTTATTTTTTGTATTCAGATTGTTGGAGGATACACAAAGGATTTAAAAAGTTCCTTTGGCTTAAATTATTTAGGAAATCATTAGAGGTTAATACATACTAGTTCTAATGGAGTTTATGATATGTTCGTTTCCGGTATGGCTGTTATTGATACCAGTGAAATATGGTTAAGGATTCTGAACATTCCATGGATTACTGGACTCGGCTTCTGGCAAAATGGTTATTCTCATAGACAAACTAATACCTTATGCATTATTGTTGTACTTCTTCATTGTTTTTAAATTTTATCTGGAAAACGAAACTTATGAATTTAAGTTAGTGATTTGCCTAGATCTAGAGTTGAGAAAAACTTCATTCCCGTAAATTTGCAAAAATTGTCTTAGCAAGTACGAAAGCTAGAATTGGTCTAAGACCAATTCTTACGATACCCTTGATGAATGTCCGTATGTAATTTCGTTTGGTCACCCATATGTGCAAGTTTGATTTTTGAAGTGGTTTCTTACATATATTTCTAGAACGGTTCGTGGGACAGTAAAAATTATTAAAACCAATTTCATAGGATTTGATATTCTGAAGAACATTTCAGTACAACAAAAACATCTAGGGACTGATCGTTTTTATAGTATACGTAAAATACCTAATTTTTTATATGCCAACACCAAGAAGTGTTTCCCAATTTAATCTATTTTTGCAGCTTTATTTACTATGAAAATAAGTATGAAAGCGTATGACGCGTTCTCAGGCAGTGTTCAAATATATAGTGATAAACGAAATTTTCGCATGGCAATCTTACGAAGGAGTTGCCCGATTCAGATATATAGTAAAAAACGATATTAATGTGTGGCAACTCTACGAAGGATTTAACAGATTTGTCCCATTTTGAATTTAGATTTACTTTTGTGTTGTTTTTTTTTAAGCCTGTGTGATAAATTTCAGCTCTCTAAGTCAACGCGTTCTCTTGTTATTGTGAGGACATACATGCAAAAATCAAAATAACTTTTTATATTGTGCGGTGGAGTCCAAACTATTTTGCTCTACCAGCATTATCTCGAGGTGTAACAAACAGACTGACAAACTTAGTATACCCTATAAATTTCATCTAGAGTGTTGTATACCGAAAAAGGGTTAAAAACGATAATTATAATTAATAATTATCATTTTTAAAAAAACATGGAAAATATTTGATTTTCATAAATGGAAATAAGCTAAGCATGCTTAAAACATGGTTAGCTTCTCTCCTAACAAGGTGAAGAAATTGCCATCAGCAATTTCTTCAAATTCCTTTGCAACAAATAAAAATATTTTCCCACAAAACGATTTGGGAAAACTAAAAGTATTAAATTTCAACCCATGTCGTTTCGATAGAAAAGTAGCCCCACGATAAATATGTACATATATACATACATACATATCGGGCGTATGAAAATTTTACGTCGGTGAAGACTGAAACGATCAAGTCTTCACCGAGAAAAGCTCTTATCAGCAAATTGTCGCGAGTTGCATACATTGTGTTCGCAACAATGTATGCACGACAGCAAGACGATGGTTGGATTTATGAAAATATCAAATTTCAATTTCAACTATCGTCCGGCCCAGCGTAAAATAATTTTCTCAGGATACGAATGCGAATTAAGCATTTTCCTGTCCTGAACGAAGAGACTTACGATTGAAAAATCTAAGTCTCGAGGCAGTCGAGTTTTAAAACTAAAAGTAACCATTTGCGACAGTCGGATTTCTAGAATTGATTTTTTAAAAAGGTCGTCGCGAAAAGATTTCTTGATCCCAGGTGATTGGATAAAAATAATTGTGATAAAGTGCAATCCCAGATAAGCTTGTTAAACGACAAAAGTTTGAGTCTCGGTTAATTACGGCAAGGTGTTGTTTCGGTTGGCGGTTTGATTGGAAAACTTAGTTCCGTATACAGTAGTATTAAAATACTAGAATTAAACAGAGAAAGTTTTTTGTAAAACGTGCTGTAAAATAAAATGCGAGTAACGGATGGCATCGCCCGTTAATTTGTTTGTATTCCCTCCCTGGGTCAGTGAAAGGAAACCCCTCTCGAGTGAGTGATTAACTCTCGCCGAGAACCAAAGGTGCGAATAAGAGGTAGTGAATACCATAAGTACGCCCGAAGGTGTTTGGATTTTGAAAGTAAGCCACGACATTGGTAAGTCGTTGTAACAACCCCGATAAATACATAACAAAATTGGCGCAGGCCGGTAGGATTGAGGAAGCTTGATCTAGTCAAAAGGATCGTAAAAGCTTGAAAAGCCTTAATCCTTCAAACCTAAGCGGTTTCATTGATTAAGCCACTCAGGCTAAGTCACCCCCAACACTCGGGTAGATACCATCTCTAGGCGCCTCTGCTCCAGACGGGCAAGCGTTCACCCCACTTAGTACGAAAGCACCACCGTGGGACACCAGTGAATAGTCCATAGAAGGAAGAGGAGAAATATTTCGAACTCCCCCAGAAGGACGAATACAGATCAGCCAGGACACAGCTCGATAAGCAACCTGAAGTTTCAGCCAAGCAGACGACCAAACGCTAGCAGTCAACGATCCGGAGTTGAAGAGGAAATCGAAGACGGCTCATAAGCCCCCTTTTCAACTAGATCCAGGGGAAGTTAAGACGGCCCAGGGCCCCCCCAGCTGCAAAAGTAAGCCGAAATCAACCAACCAAGGTTTGAGAGGGAACTCGAAGGCGGTTAAAGAAACCCCCCTCTCAATTACAGCACAGGGACCTAAGCAGGCAATGAACCCCCCCTTTCCACAAACAGCGCATCATATGCCAGCCGACAATCCTGCTCTACCTCAGCAGAAACAGACGCAGCAGCGAGGGAAAACTCTCCATCTTTAGCCGACGCGGGACCAACCCCAGGTGACAATACACAGCAGCACCCCGGTGAAGGTACATCATCTGCTGCAGGAGAAAAATTTCCACCGTCATCGCTAACAGGAACTCGACTCAGAAGCGGGACCGTTCTGACAGGTCTTAATAGACAAGTAAGTCTTGATAAATTTTTAAATAAATTGTACGAGAGAGCGTGAGATTCAGGTACGCTAGCCATTACTCAGTGTGATTCACTCAGTAAAAATCTGAGTCAAACCCGCGCAAATAGACTCGCACAAATACAGACACTGAAGGAAAACACAGTTCGGTTCCGTGAAGAACTAAGTAGGCTTGCTGAATCCACGCGCTCGCTCCCAGTAGATAAGGAGAGTACTGAAGATTTAGATTTAGAGAAGAATAAGAGGGTTAGGTTAAGTGAAAGTGCTAATAGTGATAGTGACAGTGACGGTGAAGGAGCTGAATCAACTCCTGAAGACCTGCTGATCGATTGGCTCGAAGAATCCATAACGTAAATCAGCCCAGAAACAAGCCCAGCTAGTCTACCCAAATTTAAATTTCCAGTCAATAGACTAAACACAATTGTGGACTACGCTAAGTTAGCTAAGCTCACAGCTCAACTCGTCCCCTTATTTTCGGGTGAAAGTATCCCACAAATGGGACGTGAGCTACAGACCTTCATCGGCTGCTGCAAGCAAACTATGCAGTGCCTTGACGATGAAGAAAAGGTGGCTCTCCTTCAGGTTCTCCCCACAAGATTAAGAGGTGATGCATATCAGCTATTCGCTTCAGACGTCCCTGCTTCATTCGCTGAGGTAGAGGAACGCTTGAACAGAACATACCTTCTCCGTGCGACTTATCAGGAATAGGTTGATCACCACACGTCAGAACCCATTGGAATCTCTCACTGCTTTTGCTACAAGGTTGCAGCAGCTGTTTCCGATCTGCAATGAGGCTGCGACACAAAAGTATGGAGCTGAGGCAGTCTCGTCTGTGAAAACACAGCTAATGGACTTCGCCAAAAATGCTCTTAAAAGTGGAGTAACTAATCCACATTTGTGTCAATATTTACTCGCACAGGGAGAAGGCGATATAGAAGCTCTCATACAAAAAGCCCTGGACATGGACAAACTACAGCAAGGTGCTACATTCGTCCAGACTCCGCTGGTACAAGCTCCTCCAATGGCTCCAGTAAACCCAGATTTACGAGAGAGAGCTTACTATAGAGCTCCTTACTATCAAACGCCATTTACACCTATGTTCGCATCACCTCGAGCTCCAAACCGAAATCAGTTTTCACGCAATGTGAATAATCCAGGTTCATCACAGTCACGGCAAAGGCCATTTACAAACACTGATGTCAGAAAATCGGACACATATGCACTGGTCCGTACCATCACGTGTAATTTCTGCTAGCGTAAGGGTCGCACATACACAGATTGCCTTAAGCGCAAGAACACCCCTTTTTGCTCAAGCTGCAAAATCTATGGACATGACGTCCGTGATTGCAGAAAAACACAACAAACACAACAGATTGTTCCTCCACGCCTCTCCAATAGATCTATACAGGATCAACACAACACAAAAAGTCCTCAAGTCTTCCATATAAAACTGGAATGCACCTTTTGTGGTCGCCGAGGACATGCAGACGAAGATAGCCGCAAAAAGAAACAATGGAGTCAGGGAAACGACATGCAGTCGACCTAAAACTCCCCGGCTCGATAATAAACCCACAACGCAAATCAAAAGGGTCACTTCCACTGGACATAAGCCTTAACGGTCATGCAAAGCTAGTAGTGGACACTGGCGCTGAGGTTAGTATTATTAAGAAAAGAGCAACTAAAGACCTCAAAATAATTAATTCCAATGAGGCATGCACTTTACAGACCCCTTTTGGAACCGGAAAGACATTGGGAAATTGTAAGGGCAACTTCAATTTTAAAAATAAAATTCCCTGCAAATTTCAGTTAGTACAAAACCTGCCAGGTCTTTCCGATGACGGCCTTTTAGGAAACGATTTCGTATCAAACAATTGTAATGTTGAAGGCCCAAATAAAGCACTCAAGTATCCCCGTACGGAAACAAATCCCGAAGAGTTTACTGTGCCCTTGTCATGCAAAACGCACAAGCTGTATTCCAGAAAAGCAGTCGAAGTGAGGTCACTTGCTGAAAAGATGGAGCCTAAAGAGGTTAAGCTATCTACATGCAGTGTCTCCAAGGCATCTCAAAAGAGTAATGCTGGCTGCCAGGTTCAACAAGAGCCCACGGAATGCGAAAAGAGCTGTCAGAGCTTGCCATCAACAATTTCTTCAAATTCCTTTGCAACAAATAAAAATGTTTTCCCACAAAACGACTTGGGAAAAATAAAAGTTTTAAATTTCAACCCAAGTCATTTCGATAGAAAAATAGCCCCACGATAAATCTTACCTTCAGTAAGATTTGTCGTATATACGATATGTATGTACATACATACATACATATCGGGCGCATGAAAATTTTACGTCGGTGGAGACTGAAACGATCAAGTCTTCACCGATAAAAGCTCTTATCAGCAAATTGTCGCGAGTTGCATACATTGTGTTCGCAACAATGTATGCACGACAGCAAGACGATGGTTGGATTTATGAAAATATCAAATTTCAATTTCAACTATCGTCCGTCGCGATAATTCGGGGCATGTTTAAACATGCCCAGCGTAAAATAATTTTCTCAGGATAGGAATGCTAATTAAGCATTTTCCTATCCTGAACGAAGAGACTTACGAATGAAAAATCTAAGTCTCGAGGCAGTCGGGATTTAAAACTAAAAGTAACCAGTTGCGACAGTCGGATTTCCAGAATTGATTTTTAAAAAAGGTCGTCGCGAAAAGATTTCTTGATCCCAGGTGATGGATAAAAATAATTGTGATAAATTGCAATACAAGATAAGCTTGTTAAACGACAAAAGTTAATTACTAATTAATATTGTGACATACTTATTGGCCTAATACAATAAGTAATCATAATATTAAAACACAGTCGATAAACAATTGTCGTACATGAGGGATCATACCCTTACCCAATACACAAATTGCATCAACATAAACAAATGAAATCGATTAATGTGACCCACTAAAGTGGCGCGCAAGTAACAAGCAGTGCGAAATATCGATCACTGACCGCGACTCAGCATGAGGGCTTCGATGAGGAAATAATAATAAATCATAATAGTAATTATTGTTATCATAAGCTACTTTCAACTTGTATAAATAAGCTAAGGAAATTAAAGAAAAGAACATTATGGGCAGTTCACTCATCGTGTTTAAATCAAGTGGAGTTATGCTGTCTGGCTGCTCCCCATCTATACCTCTGAAGTAAGTGCTTCAATTGCCGCTCTAACTTAGGTCAAGGAGCTAATGCTCACTGAGCTGCTCCTCTTAAATAACGTTAAGAGTAAAGCCCATAGGCTGCTTTTCGTATATTTATTCAGCACCATCTACCCAATATATCGGTAAAAGGAACTATAACAATAATTACCAATCCATATACATATACGGTGATTTTGTAACGACGATCCTGCAATCTTCGAGAAAACCGTGACTTTGTAACAACCACTACAGAAGAACATACATACTAAAATACTCTGACTTCGTATTATTCGCGCTACATAATAACGATGAAAATTTATCAAAAACATTACGTGAAGGAGAGATATTTAAAGAAAAATAACAAATTCTTCGTGTCATCGCATTAAGAACGCTACGAAGAACCTGCATGAGTAAAAATTTACCTTTGCAAGGAAACAGCGCATCGTCATGTCCAACAATGTATAATGGAATAACTAGAGCGTTTTGACATGCTCATAGCAGAACTACACAAATAGGACTAGATAAAAATAGATAATTTAGTTTAACTTTTATATGATCTGGCGAGTCCGTATAAGACAAACAGCTAAACATAATAACATTAAATAAGTAATAAATTAACAAAATACATCTTTATTGTAAAACAGGTAAAAAAGAAATGGGTGAAACGCTATCTAAAAACTCGGATAACAACGGAGAAATTGTTAATAATCTCGTTATCGATGACGCAGTAAAAGTCGAAAATAACCACATAGTAACAGTGTTGCTAATAATAGCAATTCTTAAACTGGTCCAAATCATTTACGTTCTTTACAAAGACCATATGTGTAAGAATTTTAAAATTTTCTATATAGACCTCTTCTCTTTATTTCCGTTCGGAAGAACTTATTATAATCCCATTTAAATTAATTTAAACTCAGAAAACCGACTTATATTTATTAAATAATTTTTTTTTTAAATTCTCTGTGCCTAAAAAGAAAATATGGCAAAGCATTTGAAAATGTACCATGATGATTGATGAAAAATTCACCAAAGTAATACCGTCAGAGAATACGGTAATCATTGAAAAATCAAACCAAAATGCAGAAAACGATAGATATTTGAAAAGATCACACTCAACTGAGAATGTTAGGTCTCGTAGCAGTACTAGTAGTAGCAGCGCGAAGAAATTTAAGCTGAGCGAAACTATGTTTCATTGTTTAAACTGCCAGTTTATAGCCGATACAATAGAATCGCTGAATGAACATACGGAAATAAATCATCGTAAAGATGAACGGTGCGATTCGATTTCGACTATAGAAAAGACACGAAAAATAAGATCAACATTAACAGAGAAATTAATTCACAAATGCATGTACGTCTCTGATAATATGGGTGATCTTAGAAAACATATCGAAATCAATCATTTAATGAATAACGACCAATGGAAAAATAAATTAAGAACAGGTACTCAGGATAGTAATTAAATATAATAAAAATAAAAATAAATTATAATTATCAATATTAAAAAAAAAAAAACATAATTAGCAAAACTACTGATAAGAAAATAAATATGTGTTAATAACGTATTTTATAATTATGACAACAACAAAAAATCCAGATTTTTGTATAGTAAACACGTAATAATACGTTATAATTTGTTACAATATGTTGTAATAACAAAAATAAACTGTGAGCGTTATACCTATAATAGATGCAAACTTTGAAGGAACAACAAGAGCAACAAAACATATTTATATGGAAGACTAATTGCATCGAAAAAATGAAGTAATTCTCCTAACAAAAACGTGTAATTCAAAGATTACTGGGTACGGCTTTGAAAACATGCTACAACATCTGTAAGAAGATTACTGCTAAATTTCGATGAAAATAAAGCTCGATAACGGAAAAATACCAACATCGGCCCAGTCTCATCAACTTTGCGTTAAAGACGTACTATCCCGAAAGAAGGCTATAACTTGGCAGAAAAAAAACAATGGCTGCAACTGTAAAAGATGTAAACATAAGAAATGTGCACAAAGTAAGGAATACAAATATAGAATGATATACCAATGAGTAGAACTTGCATTAGAGCAAGAGGATTGAAATATTGGAGCGGTATTTAAAAATAGAAGCAATCCAATGAGTAGAACTTGCATTAGAGCAAGCAAATCGAAATATTGGAAGTCAACCAATGACTAGAACCCGCACTAGAGCAGGAAAATCGAAAGATTGGAGATTGACATTAATAAGAAATATCAGACCAAGAGTCTGACGCGCTGTGCAGAAAGCCAAATAAATTATTTAATTAAATAGCCGCCTTTAAAGAAAGAAGATAAAAATCAAGAAACAAAAAATATATATACGAGAATTGAATAAACAACAAACCTAAGGCAATTCATAACAATGATAAAATAAAGTTTTGTTCTAAAATAACAAAAGAAATTAATCCCATTATATAACGTAAACATACTGTAATGCGCTACAAAGTGACACAAGCGATATCTGTTGCAAATAGAAACAACTTTGGGTTGGCAACATCATAGTAAACTTTGGCTTCGGAGAACGGAATATTCAGGAAAGTTCTAGCAAAATTCGTAGAGTATAAATACGGCGCTTCTCACATCCAGGAGGCGAGTCTTATTTCAGACATTGAAGTGAACGAAGTAAACTATTTGGATTGCGATATTTAGAAGTACAGTACTAGCGATAACTATAAAGAGTTGATTTGATAATTGTTTGTAAATCTTATAAAAGTAAATAGTGAAGTTAAATAAAATAAAGAACGTGTTAATGATATCTGAAATATTGTCTTTTAAATAACGAACTAAGGCCACGCTGGTAACAACTGGTGTCAGAAGTAAAATAAAATAGCGAATAAAGTGGTGGCATTTGACTTTGAAATTCAAAGAGTGATTCATTTTGTGAAATCGTGTGTAGAAATACAGAAAGATGATTTTATATTGAACTGTGAGTGAATTACAAAAGACGAAAGAACGGGACGCAGACTAGAGGAGCATCGCATATAGGAATTGAAAGTAGAGTTGGGGAAGCGGTCACTGCAAACGACAGGCCTAAAAAATGTTCTAGTCGAGCGACTTAGACAAGCCTTGATATAGGAAGAAAATAATCCTGGGACATTTGTTTTTGAAGAAGACGCTGAAGCTGAAGAAGAGCCTGCGATGAACATAGAACAGCTTTCGGCTACCTTAATGACCAAAATGAAGCTTTCAGCCCTGCAGATGAAGAATGCTCTTGAGGAACAAACGCAATCTTTCTTGGAGGAACAAAAGAATGAGGAACAAAGGAATTCTCTGCAAGCATGTTTAGAAGAGCAAAAGAATTCCCTGTAATCCCGTTTAGATGAACAGAAGAACTCTCTGGAAGAACAAAAGAATTCTCTGGAGTCCCGTTTAGATGAGCAGAAGAATTCTCTTGAGGAACAGAAGAATTCCCTAGAAGCGCGTTTGGACGAACAAAAGAATTCTCTGGAAGCCCGTTGGGATGAACAAAAGAGTTCATTGCAGAATTGTCTCGAAACTTATTTGGAGGAACAGAAGAATTTTCTTAAAAATTCATTAGACGAACAAAATGTAAAAATTGAAGGAATCCAGCAGGAAGTGCTAGGATTTCAACAACAAGTGTCGGAAGTGCAACAAAATGTTACGGAGAAGCTTGACAACTTTAAAGCAGATTTGGAGAGAATAAAGCATCGGCAACCTCGGCAGGAAGGAACTGAAATATCCGGTGACAGGGAAAATGACTTTGTAATAACAAACTTACTGTTTCTTCCCGGCAACTCGTGTAGCTACCATCGGCTTTCCGTAGAGGGCCGATACTATTGGTGTGATCCTTAGAGTGAACTTTTAAAAGACTAGCACTCGTGGGTAGATCATCCATACCCTCGCAGAGAATTCCCCAAGTTCTTCTTTTGGATTTCCTCACCTCTTTATTGTACTCAGTCAAGGCGCGCTTGTATTCATTCCAAGCACCTGTTGTTTTTGCCTTGTTGAAGAGCCTTCTAGAATTGGCTCTTAATCTATCTAGTTCACTGTTCCACCAGGGCACAGCTCGCGTTGTTGCCCTTTGTTTAGCAGGACAACTTTGTTCATAGGAGTAGATGATCAATCTATGCATTTGGGAGGAGATACGGTCTAGATCCATGCGGCTCTCAATTTGACCGTTTTCAAGCTCCTCTAGACCCATTCTGATGTATTCGCTGCAGGAATTCCAATCAGTGAGACGTGCAACTCTTTTTTCCTCCCTTTACATAGAGGTAGCCCTAATATCGAACCAGATCTGATTATGGTCCGACATTGAGACTTCGTTTGAGACATGCCAGTTTGCAATGTCATCCGCCATATTTGGGCTGATGAGTGTTAAATTCAGCACCTCTTGGCGAATGGCGTTGCAGAATGTTGTGTCATTCCCTATATTAGCTATGTCTATGTTATTTTTAACTAAATAGTCAAAAAGGTACTCACCTCGCCTATTGGTGTCACTACTTCCCCATACAATGTGGTGGGCATTAGCGTCACACCCAACGATATAGGATTTATTCCTTTTTTGGTAGAAATCCAGAAGTTTTGCAATTTCCTCTGGAGGAGGTGTATCCGTATCACCCGGGAAGTAGGCTGAGGCATTACCACCTCATGTTTGCCTTTGTCTGTTAGCACCTCCACAGGGGCAGCCACTAGGTCCCGAGATATTAGTTCTGTAATAGGAAGGAAGTTAATATTAGGTTTAAAAAGCATTGCCACCCGTGGGGTGTCATGATTCCTATTATAGATCAACTTACCTTGTTTAGTCGGAAGCCTTTTCACTTGACTTCCAAGAACCCAGGGTTTTTGCAGGAGTGCTATGTCTATACCACCCCTAATGAAACTTCTGCTAAGCACATCCGATTCAGCTTTTGCATGATGAATATTCACTTGGAGTAGCTTGATATCACTCCTCTTTTCAGTCATTATGAGTGACTTCCTTTTTTTGGGACTTTTTTTCGTTCCCATTTTTTTGCCCTTCCCGGCTTTCACCCCTTGGTCTCAATTTAAGGCTTTTGGCCCTTTTAAGTAGAAGCTTGGGGGTACTGTGGGCTTGCCGGGCGGTTTAATTTAACCACTTCCTGCTCCCCAGCAGTACCGGTCAGCCTGTTGCCCCTTTCTGGTTTTGAGGGTGTCACAATTACCGGGTTGTTAAGTCCACTGGTAGTTGTGGCTATTTGTTTGACCTGTGTTGGGGTACCCATTTGGGGTATCGCCCTTGTTGGCTCTGGTTCAGCCACTTCCATTTTCTCAGGAGTCCCAGTATTACTCTCGAGGCTTATGCCAGAGGTTGAGGCGATCGCAGCTGCTTGGCCAGATGGCCGAAGTGCAGTCTTGGACGCTTCAGCCTTTGGGTTGGCCTCTGCTGTTTTTCCTTGCTCCTTTTGCAGTTTTGGGTCTCCTTTCGGCCTAAGCTGTACCTGCCCAAAAGGACGTTAATCTTAAAGCTTAACTTCTTGAGCCTTTCCGCCGAGCAGTGGTCCACTGAGAGAGTGACTTGCGAGACAACTCCTTCAGTCACTTTCCTTAAGACCTTCCACTCAGCTACTTTGAGCTCATGGTTTTGGACATCTACGTAACGCAGTAACTCTTCAGAAGGCATCTCTGTGCTTTCAGGGAAATAGCCAACTACGATCTTTGCACGAGGAATATCACATTCCTCTACAGCCCTTAGTTTGGCATTTGGTGTTATCTCACCCACTATCTGCTTTAGCCACTCCGAGGTAGCCTTGTCAGAGCAGGTGCGAACTAGGCATCCTGGTCTGGCACTGTAGCCAAGGAATGCCGGCTTAAGTCGGTTATTCTCCATCTCCAGTAACTTACCCAGGATAGCCGTACGGACAGATTTAATTTGATCTGCCGTAAGCATTTCTTCGGGGAAGTTCGCTGAGAGGATTCCCATTTTAATCCCTGCAACCAGTTGTTTGTAGGACAGGGACTTGGGAGCTATTTTCTTTTTGGAGTGCTCCTGCTTCCTTTCTGCTTCTTCACCCTGTTGAGTCCTCATCCTTTTGACCTGTGTAGGTTTAGGAGTAGAGTCCTCGGAGCGATTCCGTTTGGATCCTTTATCGGTCTCCTTCACTGGCATCGGCTTCAAAGCTCACGGGCGTCAATTGGGCTGTGCCAGTGTTTAGCCAGCCACTGAAATCGTTTCTTAGCGGCTCCACTCATCTTCTGACTTTTGGGTTTCGAATCCTTTTTGGGGTCTGTAGGATCCTTATCAGATAATTTAGAGCCCCCAGTGGATCCTTCTGAGTCCTACGCGGAGCTCTGGATTCCTGTAGGATCATCTGGTTTCACCCCAATATAGAGGGTTGATTTACGACCAACTCCTCATGGTTCTTCTTACTCTCACGGTCCGGCTGTGAGGTCAGCTCGACGTCCTCATCTGAGAGAGAACAGTCTTCTCGCATAATCTCCGCTAGACCTTCGAGACCTTCGAAGTCCTGTTCCATGAGCGGGTCGTCTTCTCCGTCTACTATTTGAGGCATAGTAGCTGCCTTTGGGATTGGTACATTTGGAGGGGCATCACCCTCTTTAGTAACTTGGTTTTCCATGTGATTCCCACCAGTTACGAAGAAAGTAGAGTCACCCACGGTAGAGATTCGTATACCGTGGGAAGGCTCTTAGCTGCCGGGCGTGAATAATCATGGGGTGAAACTTCCCCATGCTCAGTCCGACTAGCATATTCGCATCACCTTCTTGGACATCGCTGAGTTCTCGCAGTTGGAGGGTCATCAGTGTCAGTATTTCATTCATCTCCACCCTCCGTGTTAACGTTGTTATCTCCAGGTCTTGACTTTGCTGAGGGGCGGTGATGGCATTGATTTTATTCCATAGTTCCTACCGCTCCGCTGCTGCCTGAGCGCGTAGTTTTTGAAACGGCACCGAATTTCTTCAAACTTTGCGCGTAGTTTTTGAAACGGCACCGAATTTCTTCAAACTTTGCACACTACTCCCTTTTTACTCACAAATCACAAATATGAAATCAAAATTGCGCGGAAAGTTATAGTTTCTGAGATAATCGACTTTAAAATTCCCCAACTTTGTACTGAAATTCACAACACAATTTGACATTCTCACAATTAATTAACTCTTCTTCTTCTTTTTAGTAACAAGTATACAAGTAGTGTAAACATACCTTCCGAACATTTGGGTTACCAGCATTGCGTTTTTTTTATTCATTACAAATATTCAATTGATGTGTAGTACAGCATTTAGTTAGAATGGAATAGAAAAACTTTTATTAAAGAAACACACACACAAACACACACACATGCAGGCAGACGCACACACACACACACAGGAAGGCTGGCAGAGGCACACACACACACGCGCGCTGACTGAAGCCTCTTTTTTCACTTGGAATCGCTTGGGATAGGTTGACTAGGTAGGGACTAACACTTTATATCGGGTATCGACTGATATAGAACTTTTATTAATAAATCATTTTATTTTGGGCATTGACACACTTTATTTCGGGTTTTGACTGAAATAAAGGATCTTACTTCGGGTCTTGACTGAAGTCAAGATAACATTTTAAGTCGGGTATTGACTGATTTAAAGAGCATTATTTCGGAGATTGACTGAAATTATTATTTACTAACAAACACTTTATTTCGGGTTTTGACTGAAATAAAGAATCTTACTTCGGGTTTTGACTGAAGTTAAGACAAGACTTTAATTCGGGTATTGACTGATTTAAAGCACATTGTATCTCGGGTCTTGACTGAGGTTAAAATTATTAACATTAACACTTTATTCCTGGTCTAGATGGGAATAAAAGATTGTTCTAATGAAATATTAGAACAAAGGGTCTTAACATTAGCTTAAAGCCAACCTCCTCAAATGCCAAGTTTAGATCGGTGAGTACCAGCCACTTGCAACATTTTATTATTTATTTATATATCTATTTTATAATAAATTTACTCATATATATATATATATATATATACCTACATACTATACACTTCGTGTGCATATTTATCAAATACATCAACTCAACTTACTCTATATTTATTTTATAAATATATTGCGTTTTAGCGATCTTATATTGCAATCTTTTGGCAGTAAGTGTTTTCTCTGCCCCAAACTCATATATTGAGTTTTATCCCAATACCACTATTCTTGGAAATTGTACATTACAAATCTATGTTAATAAGTGTGTTTTCTAGTGTGTGTGGATCTCTGACCTAATTCCTTGTATACATTATCTTATCTTACTATAATTAGTGGGCAACTTTAAGAAATAAGTGTCAGTTTAGTGAACGTTAAAAGAAGTAAACAGTGTTTTTAGTTATAAGAGGATAGACCACTGGTCTTAGTCCATAATTATCAGTGCATTCATTGCAGTCTTCAGTAAATTCAAATTTGCGTGTACGTCCTAAGTCTGCGCGCGTGTGTGTGTGTGCACCTGCCAGCCTGCCTGTGTGTGTATGTGTGTGTGCTTCTTTAATAAAAGTTTTTCTATTCTATTCTAAGTAAATGCTGTTACTACACATCAATTGAATATTCGTAATGAATAAAAAAACGCAACTACAACTGCATATGTATATGCCGGTTCTTCTGGGCTTCTTTTAGCGTCCATCTCCTGAACGGATTCCGAATCGGGCCACTAGGTCTCTTCCTTCGTGCCTTTTTGTACGCTTCTGGTGCTTTACCCGTAAGATGAAACAAAAACTAAACTTACTAAATAACAATTCTGATTGCTCAAAGTTATTCAAATTTTTTTAAACGATTCGCGTGAACCCGTTTGAGCTTTCTCCCGATAAGGATTGTTACATTCTCTGGGCTATGAACGTAAATTACTTCATAAGGCCTCTTGAAGATTGATGACAGTTATCCCGCCCGAGCCGGTTCTCTAACCCTTTCACCGACATGCACCTCTATCGCCCTCGCGGACTTATCATAGTGTTTCTTGGCGGACAATTTACTTTTGATCAAGTTTTGCTTTGCTAGTTCGAATGCCTTTCGCCATTTAAACCGTAACACATTATGATATTGTTACGCGCTACAAAGTGACACAAGCGACATCTGTTAGAAATAGAAACACCTTTAGGTTAGTGACATCCTAGTAAACTTTGGGTTCGGAGAACGGAATATTCAGGAAGGTTCTAGGATAATTCCTTGAGTATAAATACGGCGCTTCTCATATCCAGGAGGCAGTATTATTTCAGATAGTGGAGTGAACGAAGTAAACTACTTGAATTGCGATAATTAGAAGTACAGTACTAGCGGCAACTATAAACAGCTGATTTGATAATTATTTGAGAATTTGTGCGAATAAACAGAAAGTAAATAAAGAAAGTACTTTTGAATTATATCTGAAATATTGTGTTTTAAATAACGAACTAAGGCCACGCTCGTAACAAATGGTGTCAGAAGTAAAATAAAATCGCGAAATAAAGTGGTGGCATTTGACTTTGAAATTCAAAGAGCGATTAATTTTGTGAAATCGTGATTAAAAATTCCGAAAGATAATTTTGTATTAAACTGTGAGTTAATCACAAAGACGCAAGAATGGGACGCAAACTAGAGGAGCTTCGCATACAGGAATTGAAAGTGGAGTTGGGGAAGCGGTCATTGCAAATGACAGGTCTAAAGAATGTTCTAGTCGAGCGACTTAGACAAGCTTTGATAGAGGAAGAAAAGAATCCTGAGACATACGTTTTCGAGGAAGAACCAAAAACTGAAGAAGAGCCTGCGATGAACATAGAACAGCTTTTGGGTACTTTAATGACCAAAATGGAGCTTTCAACCCGGCAAGTGAAGAATGCTCTTGAGGAACAAAAGAATTCTCTGGAATCCCGTCTAGATGAACAAAAGAATTCTCTGGAAGGCCGTTTGGACGAACAAAAGAATGCTTTTGAGGAACAAAAGAATTCTACGGAATCCCGTTTGAACGATCAAAAGAATTCTCTAGAAGCGCATTTGGACGAACAAAAGAATTCTTTGCAGATCTGTCTAGAAACTTGTTTGGAAGAACAGAATACTTTTCTTAAAAATTCATTAGACGAGCAAAATGTAAAAATTGAAGGAATCCAGCAGGAAGTGCTGGAAGTTCGACAGCATGTGTCGGAAGTGCAACAAAATGTTACGGAGAAGCTTGACAAATTTAAAGCAGATTTGGAGAGAATGAAGCATCGAAAATCTCAGCACGAAGGAACTGAAATATCCGGTGCAGGCAGAATGAAACCTCCAATATTTGATGGACAAAATTCGTGGCATATTTTCCAGAGACAGTTTGAGGCAGCTTCCGAAGTAAATGGACGGAATGACGAAGACAAAGCTACAGCTCTGTTTTAGAATTTCGAGGTCCTGCGCCAGAGCTATTACAAACTATATCGATTGAAAGGCAACCTGATTACACTTCATTAGTACAGGCGATAGAATTACGTTATGGAGATGAGCACATGCAGCAAGTATATCGCCTGCAATTACGCAACAGGATTCAAAAGCATGGCCAGACACTACAACAACAGCAGGCTGTTGTGGAAAGATTAGCTTATCTTTCATACTCTAGCGTGAATGCAGAATTTCTTAATGAAGTAGCAACGGAAGCATTTGTGAACGCTATCGCAGATCAAAACTTACAACAAGCACTAAGGCTAGCAGGAAAGTAGTCAACAGCAGAAGCGCTAGCCTATGCATTTCCATATGAATCTGCTAGACAAGCTTCTTGGAGTGCAGTACGAGCGAGAGAAATTTCGGTGGAGAAATATACTCGCAACAGAATGCAGTCATAAGAGAGAACTCCGTCACGTGGTATTCTTCGATGCTGGAATTGTAATAGACCAGGACACCTCCAAAGGGATTGCAGAAAACCCCGACGAATGGAATCACAAGAAGAGGAAAACCGAAAAGTATGCCAAAGATGTGCAGCCAGGGAGCAAGATATTCGTGGAGAGACTAGAAATCAATCGGCGACTAGCCGCATCAGCTCTCCTATTGAGCAGTCGGAAAACATGTAAAAACCAACTTTGGGGGGGGGCAAAAGTTGGTTGGCAGATTCGGCAGCCCCGAAGTCATCATTCAAGTAGCCCAGTTGCAGAGAAATAATAACAGTCTCGTTATATATGGAAGTGTAGGAAAAAATTACTGCGCAATAACTATCGACACTGGTGCTTCGAGATCAATTATTATAGCAAATCTCGTCAAAAACAAGTGGCTTCACAACACTTCCAAATAGTTACACACTTTCCTCGTTTCAGATATCATGGATGAATGCATTCTTGGAGTAGATTTCATTACCACATATAAAATAAATCTGGCTGTCGGAGAACAGATCCGCAAAAATGGCAACATAGAAATTGCAATGAGACTAGGAGTAGGAGCAAATTATCCTTCGAAAATATGGACGATGGTCTGTGAAAATATTACTCTCTCTGCATGCTCCGAGACGCTAGTATGGACAAAGCTTACTGCTGACATCGGGACCTGCCGATTCTATCTGGTGGAGCCTAACCCTTCAAATGTGACATCGAACATCATCGTTGGTAAGACTTTAGTGAAGGCAGAAGGCGCAACATTAATTCCAGTCAGAGTGCTCAACATAGCCGAAAATGAGGTAGAACTAAAAGAAGGTGCTATAATTGGAAATTGCGAACCCGTTTACCAAATCGTCAATTTGGGTAATGGTAGTAATGTAAGGCGACAAAACCTATACCAGCTACTACCCAACAGGTTCAGAAGCTTCTTTTATCTAGTGCCTTCAGTGAAAAGCAATACAACGATGCCAAAGAGGTGATCGAGGAATTTTCGGAATTATTTGGAATGAATGATGAAGGTTTCGGCAACACAAATCTTGTCCAGCATCGAATCGGTACAGGAGATTCTAGGCCCATTCGGCAGACACCACGAAGACTACCATTAGCCAAACAACCAGAAGTTGCAGATATGATAAACTCCATGAAGAAACAAGGCAAAATAGAAGAATCTAACAGCCCTTGGACATCGCCAGTTGTTTTGGTCAGGAAAAAGGATGGCAGCACCCGATTCTGCGTAGACTACTGCCATCTTAATAACGTAACCAGAAAGGATAGCTACCCATTATCAAGGATTGATGATACATTGGACACCCTTTCCGGAGCGCAATGGTTTTCCACACTGGACTTGAAGAGTGGTTACTGGCAAGTGGAAATACATCCCGAGGACCGCGAGATAACTGCCTTCTCAGTTGGTAGTGGCTTATGGCAATTCAGAGTTATGCCATTTGGATTATGTAATGCTCCAGCCACATTCGAACGACTCATGGAATGTGTTTTACGTGGATTAACCTGGAAAAGATATCTTGTCTATTTAGATGACATAATAGTAATCGGAAGGATATTCGAGGAACATAAAAACAACTTATCGGACGTACTTCAAAGACTGAGAGATGCGCAACTGAAGCTCAGTACGAATAAATGCGCTCTATTTAAAAGTGAAGTAAAATATTTGGGGCACACAGTTTCATCACAAGGCGTAAAAACTGATCCAGAAAAGACAACAGCTGCCAAAAAAAGGCCAATCCCAAAGGACAAACTTCAATTAAGGAATTTTCTTGGTCGAGATACCTACTACTGGCGATTCGTAAAAGATTTTGCAGATATAGCAAGGAGCCTACATCAACTTACAGAAAAAGGAAAGCCGTTCATATGGTCAGATAAAAGTAACGGGAGCAGATATGATAAACTCCATGAAGAAACAAGGCATAATAGAAGAATCTAACAGCCCTTGGACATCGCCAGTTGTTTTGGTCAGGAAAAAGGATGGCAGCACCCGATTCTGCGTAGACTATCGGCAACTTAATAACGCAACCAGAAAGGATAGCTACCCATTATCAAGGATTGATGATACATTGGACACCCTTTCCGGAGCGCAATGGTTTTCCACACTGGACTTGAAGAGTGGATACTGGCAGGTGGAAATACATCCCGAGGACCGAGAGAAAACTGCCTTCTCAGTTGGAAGTGGCTTATGGCAATTCAGAGGTATGCCATTTGGATTATGTAATGCTCCAGCCACATTCGAACGACTCATGGAATGTGTTTTACGTGGATTAACCTGGAAAAGATGTCTTGTCTATTTAGATGACATAATAGTAATCGGAAGGACATTCGAGGAACATAAAAAACAACTCATCGGACGTACTTCAAAGACTGAGAGATGTGCAACTGAAGCTCAGTACGAATAAATGCGCTCTAATTAAAAGTGAAGTAAAATATTTGGGGCACACATAAAAGACAACAGCTGCCAAAAATTGGCCAATCCCAAAGGACAAACTTCAATTAAGGAGTTTTCTTGGTCTAGCTACCTACTACTGGCGATTCGTAAAAGGCTTTGCAGATATAGCAAGGAGCCTACATCAACTTACAGAAAAAGGAAAGCCGTTCATATGGTCAGATAAAAGTAACGGGAGTTTTGAGAATTTGAAGCGGCATCTCTGTGAAAGTCCAGTACTTTACTATCCAATGTTGGGAAAAACTTTTATATTGGACACGGATGCCAGCAATGTAGGTACCGGGGCAGTGCTTTCACTGGAGAAGGATTGTCAAGAGGTGCCAGTAGCGTATTATAGCAAAGCACTTTCAAAATCGTAGAGAAATTATTGTGCTACAAGAAAACAGCTACTTGCTGTTGTGAATTCAACAAAAACATTTCCATAAATATCTCTTTCACGACGTCCATGCAAAGTTGAATGCAAACATTGCATTCTGGTCGAAGAAAAAAAAATAACGGCAACTATTGAGCTGATAACGGTAGAACCATCGACTAGTTGGGACACCGAGAGCACAACGGGAAGACCCAGACATATCACCCATTCTTGCTTGGAAAGAAGACATGAAAAGACCACAATGGAAAGATATCTCGGAGAGGAGTGAGAAACTGAAAAGCTACTGGGTTCAATGGAATTTTCTTCACGTTCAGTGTGGTATATTAAAACGCAAGTGGGAAGCAACTAACGGCGAGTCATTCCGAATGCAGACAGTCGTGCCAGCATCCAAGGTCAAAGATGTTTTAGAAGAAATGCACAGTGGATCATCTGGAGGACATTTGGGGGTGAATAAAACAATTTCCAAAATACGAGAACGGTTTTATTGGTTACATATGTGAGAGGATGTGGAGTAGTGGTACCGCAAATGCACTATCTGTGCTTGTTGCAAAGGACCGCCACACAGAAGCAGAGGAGAATTGCATAAGTATAATGTAGGAGCCCCATTTGAAAGGATAGCCATAGACATCGCTGGACCTATTCCAGAAACAGATAGCGGTAACCGTTACATTTAGTTGTTATTGATTATTTCAGTAAATGGCTTGAATCTTATGCAATCCCTAATCAAGAGACAAACACAGTTGCGGAACAAGTACTAATAAATTGGGTCAGTAGATTTGGTGTACCTCAGGAACTTCATTCGGACCAAGGACGGAACTTCGAATCACGGACTTTCCAGGAGATGTGTAAAATGCTGGGAATAAGAAAAACCAGAACAACTCCTTTACATTCACAATCTGATGGCATGGTAGAGCGCTTCAACAGAACATTGCTCGAGCATCTCAAGAAAGTAGTCGACTGTCATCAACGCGATTGGGATCGACATATTCCCGCGTTCCTAATGGCTTATCGATCAGCAGTTCACAACACGACAGGACAAACTCCAGCTAAGGTCGTATTCGGAAGGGAGATACATTTACCAGGCGACGTCAAGTTTGGTATCCCCAGAGGCGAACAAAAGTTACCAGACGACTATGTATCGGAGCTTAGACAACGATTATCTGATGTGCACGAGGAAAGTATAATGTCTTCCAATCTCTACTCTTCACTTTAAGCCTAAACGCACAAAACACATCCAATAAAGCTAAATTTGTCAATAACGAAGATGAGAAAAAACAAACAAACAAAAATTTATTTCATTTTACTCTAGCAAGTAAAACGAAAACGACAAAAACATAAAAAACTCACATTAATTTCACTCACTTTTACCTCTTTTCCGGCTGCGCCAATTTGTCGTTTCCCCAGTAAAACACTCGCGTAATCCACATATAAAACTTTGTTTAATTAATCTATTTCGAATAACAACACAATTTGAGCTTACTTATAACTCTTAACTTCTAATCGCCAAAACACAACTGAGCAACCTGATCCACTCTCAAAGTCGGGTCACCTGTTAGAATCTTTACAGGCGGAAGCGAGTCTGACCTAGTGACCAGTGCAATACCTTCCAATTAATCGCAAAGCATTACATTAGTCACTGCCGTCAGCTGGAGACCCCAATACTGTTAGTAAACAAACAGTAAGCCCAGCTGAGCATTTCACTATGCGAAGTGAATTACTTAACCATGGCTTAATGTTTAATTACAACAGCAGTGGATGCGATAGTTTTTTAATAAACAATTCGCAATCTCTAAGCATTTAACTGTGCGAAGTAAAAATGCTTATATACTGTAAACTGCTTAATTAGTCGTACACCTGCTGCTAGCTAAAGTTATGATGTCACAACCGAAGAATGATGATTATTGGGCCACGACACCAAAATGTAACCCTTTCTGCGTTTTTTGCACTTCTTCCTAATCATCTCCAGCGAAAATGCCTGAAGTTTATTTTATACAGTATAAGCCGCTACAGTTTTCTATATCAATCTCATCAACAATTTAAAGAAAAATAATCTGGGAATAATTCTGCTGCTCTGGAGAGCATTATAAAGGTATAAACAAATTTACTCTTATCAGTAGTACTTATCTGGAATGTTTCGTTTAGTCTGAAAAGCGAGATTGCGGAGTGCTGTTGGGCACCCTGTCCCGTTTCGTGGTTCGTTGGTTATAACACGAGGTAGCTTTTTTTGATAATAAAGACTTGAAAAAAAAACTTCAATAGACACTATTTTCAAGATTTTCAAAATAAAACTATGCTTTTAAATCTAATTTTTGTTTTAGTTTCTTATCTGAGGCGATTCTTCGTTTTCTCTACTTCTACATGGGTTCACTTTGGTCTTCTTTCCGTTTGTAAACTGGTCTCTCGGGCCTACTCTGTGGGGTCGATGGGTAGTGCCAGCTGTGTGGGCACCGGAATTTGCCGTATCAGGGGCGCCATTTCTTAGATTTTGCTGGTCCCCCCTGCAACGGACTGCTTCGCTTTCTTCATCACCGTACTAGCGTACACTTGAGGCTTCAGCAGGCTATATCTTCATCGCGGGCGAAATCTAACAATATGCAAAAATCCACTTCAAAAATCAAACTTGCAAAGTTAGGTGACCATACGAAATTACATACGCGCAGTCATCTAGGGTATCATAAGAATTGCTAAGACCAATTCTATCTTTTTACTTCTTAAAAGTAGGAATCAAAAGAATGTTTAGTAGTAGTAGCTTCATTTTAGTAGTTTCGTTTTTTCACCTCGAGCAAATGGTGGCCGTGCTATTTTTTTTCAATTACCAGCATGTTAGTTGGAGAAAGAGATTTAAACCAATAAATAATAGTCTATGAGTGCTAATTTGAAAGATTTTTAATTTCACACCTCGATCGGTTATGGTGACATGCCCTAGTGTGAAACGGTAAGTCGCAAACTTTCAAAGATATTTTAACACTGCCTGAGAACGCATCGAAGTAGAGAGCTGAAAGTCTTGACACATCTTTTTCATAAAAATGGTATATAAAATTTCAAGAACAGAGTAAATCGGACAATTCCCAACAAAAACTGGATTTTTTTACGTATACTGTTAAAACGAACAATCCTAGACATTTTCAATTTCCCTAAAATATGAAATCCTATGAAATTGGTAATAATCATTTTTACTTTCAGGCGAACAGATTTAGATATAACTGCTAAAAACCTCGTCAACAATCAAACTTGCAGGACCATACCCAATTATATACGAAGATTCATCTGTGGTATCGTAAGAATTGCTCTTACGCCAATTTTAGCTTTTTTCCTTGCTACCCATTGTAAGTATGCTGGTGGATGGGCATGGGGTGTAAACAAAATCCCTTGTATTAACTGTTAAAATAATCTGCCCTTAATTCAATGATGATCCTACATTTCAGAATCCATTCAACATTCCCAAGTGACAATTCATCCGGGGAATTACTGATCACTCATCGCGCGGTTTGTACTAATTTTAATTATTCACACAATTCACAGAAACTTCCATCCGAATTGATTTTATTTCGTAAAAGTGCCGCCTCATTTGTTTCCATTTTGGAGACAAGGTAATGAATGGAAGTAATTTAAAAGCGAAACTTTGCTTGGCGTTTTTCACCCATTTTGTCATTAAGTGGAAATGGGAAACAATGACAAATGGAAAACCTTAAAAGCTTGAAATGGAATTTTCTCTAAAAGATTTATCAGCGTGGGGTTTAACGATTGTTATTGATGAGATACATATTATTTGTATATAAGTAGGTACATACCTCAACCGATGCGGTATGAAATTCAATCTTTAGATATCGATTGCCTCCTCCGCCACTTCCTGACTCAATCTCATGTTAGAACAGTATCTTCAATTGGGGTTTACCAAAGGGTTAAGAAGGATGATTAGTTTTTTTCTTTTATTGAAGAGATAAAATTATTCGAATATCTGCCAATTAATGAAGAAATTTTGAATATAAATTTTTTCTTAATGATAACGTCTGACTTATATATGCGCGAAACTGTAATGATATTATGTTAGATTGTGACTTTTCCAAACTTAACGATTACAATCGCAGGCAGAGAATTATAGCTTTGACGTAGGTACTTACTTTGTGATATTTTGACAGTTGTTAACTTTTTACAAAACAGCGCTTTTGAAGCCTTCTGTATATGCATGAAGTTTTCTTTGGGATCATACTGACAAAATCCCAGCCTTTTAGGTCATAATTCGCGCACGAGATGTTCAGTATTTAAAGTGATGCTTTTCAACAGTTTCGTTGAATGATTCACTCTTTGTGTCATGTGTTCAAACACATACTGTGTTGGTCTTGTATACCCAAGCCGGTTTCATTCACAGAAGCAATCATTTCTATGGTCGAAGGCCGCCTCCCAATTATCCTGGGGTTCTTGAAAATCAAATTGAATTACGAAAACGGTTATACATATATATCCAAAGACACTAGATGAATACCTTTAAAAGTTCTTCCTTCCAGAATGGTTTGTCGGACAGTAGTTAAATTTAGTCATAAACAATTTCATAGTGCTAACATTCCAAAGAACTCTTTAGTAATCCTCAACAACGGCTTTTCTTAGTTTACGTAAAAAAAGAGGTTAAACGATTTAGTTGTTGTATACATAAATTACATAAAAAGGGTAATTTAAAAAGAAATAATCTATTTAATTATTCATACACATGTGATGTAAACAATGTATAAGAAATAAGTACGAAATTAATGTGTAATGTAAATCAGTTTAAGAAGTCGATCGAATATTAGAAAACAAGTACACGCAACCTAGATAAATAATGGTCACACAATTATGTTGCCACTAGGAAGCGACTTGTAATGTATCGATGCCTAATTGTTGAAATCACAAATCAACAAAAATTAATTAAGCAATGCCATGAAAGTAGGTGAGTGCCAGTATCGAGAAATGATTGGGAAGGTTTCAAGACACCCTGAGCTTGAGGAAATGTCGAGTTTTGAGTAAACCGTCGATAGGTTAAGAACGCGTCGTAATTTTATAAAGTAAACATATAGAGTAAATAAAGTAGTGGTTTTTACATTATTTCGGTGGTTTGTTTTAATAATTTTATCCCCAAAATAAATATCCATTACAATTGGCGCAGCCGGTATTTTCGACATTAGATATATGTACATATCATAACAGTTGTGTTCTACAAAAAAAAAATTTACAAAAAATATATAAAAAAAAAAAAATCAGTATAAAAAATATCTGCTATCAGTTATTACCAAATAGCAATCAATGTGATAAAATCTTAAGTGAAAAGTTTGGAAAGTTTCACACTGGTGTAACCCGATATTAAAAAAAAAAAAAGAGAAGATCCAGAATACACAAAGGCAAGGCCGCATAATATACCATAAGGAGGTCAAACCATCAACCCATTTTAAAGAGTGAGTCACAACGGGATTGGTATAGATTTAGGCTTATTATTATATTATGTGTATATATAAATAAATATCCATTACAATTGGCAAATTTACAAATTTAGAAGATAGGTATATCACATATCACTAGAATCAAAAAAATAAATGTTTGAATGTACACATCATGATGTATGTACACGTCTAAAAAAATAAAAAGAAAATATAATCATTTAATGTACACATGATGTATGTATGTACACATAAACAAAAAAAAATTAAGACGCCAACCGATAAACAAATAGCACAAGCAATTAAGGTGTTATGATTTAATTTAATTAAACTGCTCGTTCAGCATTTTTTTTCTCGTATTATTACTTATGTCATTCAGTTCGAAGATTCAAAATCTAGGTGCACGAAATCGACGTCAGCGTTTTCTTAATGCTACTCAAACTCCAGAATTTGCGCGATTTTGTGACAGAATTGATTCCCTAACTCTGGAATCCGAATAAGATGAGGTGTTTGAAGCTCCATTAAATCCCGCTAGAAGCGACGACTTACCTAATCAAGTTCAAAGTGACCAAATAACAGTCCCCATTCAGCTCAGTGATTGCAGCTTAAGTACTGCAGAAACAATAACACGAGCCCAAACAAACCCTGATCTTGTTCAGAAATTAAATAGTTGTATTGATAATATGGCCACTTTGTCACTAGAAAAAATTTCCAAGCTGGTCAATAACATCGTATCTGTATTTCACGGGTAAAGAAATTATAATTCAAACGAATTACTTATTTTTCTCGATTGTTGCAAGCAAGTAGAGAATTCTTTGACCTCCTCCGAAGAAAAACGCTTGTTGATACCCCTACTGAAAAAAAAACTGAGGGGAGAAGCTTATGATCTGGTTAAGTACTTAAAAGTCGAATCGGTAGATGAGTTAGAGAGCTTACTTGTAACTGCGTTTAAGCCAAGTAACTCAATTAATGACATCATCAGCAATATACGTCGTTGTATTCAAATTCACAACGAAACAGAAGGTTCGTTTGGTACGAAATTAAATATGATGCTTGTTGAATGTAAACGTGCAATAAATTCTAAATATCCGAAAGGAAATGAAGCGCTCTTAAAAGAAGTTGAGGAAGAAGCATGCTACACGTTTAAAACGGGAATTATCAGTCCTATTTTTCGTCAAGTGATAATAGGAAAAACGAGTAATTCACTAGATGAATTAATAAAAATGGCTACAGAAGTTGAAAAAATTGAAGATCGTCAAATTCAGAGCCGACAAATAAGTACAAACTGGCAGACTTCATCATCTGCATGCCAGCAATTTAACGAAGATGAAGTGAGGCAACTAAGAGGTTTCTTAGAAGCAAATTTTCAGCTCTCACAAGACGCTACCCCAAAAAATCTGGTCACACACCCTTTTCTAAACTTTAATCCCTCTCCAGTCTTAAACACTTCTTCCATAAATGTATATTCAAAATTATGTGAGCAAGTTCAAAATCCATCACACAATTGGACCAATTTTCATTTTTCATCGGCAAAAACTTCTGAGAAAGAAAGGCATGAACAGTTAAAAAAATGTGATTTCTGTAAAAGATTTGGACATACTTTTTCTGAGTGTCGCACCCGAAGACGCGCACAATTCTGTCACGCTTGTCGTGCTTACGGACACTCTCAAGAATCATGTCAATTAAATAATATACAACAAATGAAGCAGAAAGAGTTCCCCAGAAATGGAGGACAAACAATCGTACCAAAATGTGATTGGTGTGCTAGATCCTCACATTCCGTAGCTGACTGCTACGCAAAAAAATCTTGGGAGGAAAAACACAGTAAAAACCAAAATCATTCGGACTAAAGCGGGCTAGCCTATTGCGCCCAATGGCTAACCCATCTACATATGGGTGCAAAAATATTCATTGTGGAGAATTTGAAGAAGTAGCCGATAAGTACAAAGTTTCAAGTAAAGAAAAGAAAACTATTAACAACAACAAAGAAATTTTCAAATTATCCTATCGTTTCTAATACTATAATCACACTGCAAAATAATGCGCTAACAGTAAATGAAGCAATAATTGAACTTCCCTTGAATAAATCTAGAATACGTAAGGTTAAGCTTTTGGTTGATACGGGAGCCGAAGTAAGTATTCTAAAAAGAAATTGTTTATCTGACCATACATTTGTGAATCAATAGAAGGTTATTCAATTACAAGGCTTGTACGGTGGCACTGATCTCACCCTTGGGCCTTGTGAAGGTATTTTTCTGATAGGTAAGGGCTTAAATTGCGAATTTAATATCTGCCAGGAAAACATTTCGATTGCTTTTGATGGTATATTAGGACGCAACTTCATATGGGGCAAAGCAAACATTCTCACAGTTGAACGAATGTTACATTTCCCTGGCAATAGTAACAACTCAACCGAATTAAAAATTCCTTTTTTATGTAAAGGTGAAGTTAACCAGTTACGCAAATCATTTAAGGAAACAAGTAATACAAAAGATTGCTTGTCATCTAGCAGAAACGAAGTAGTTTCTAGTACTTTCCATCCACTTCTTACAGCATTAAGCTTGCCAGCCTCTCAGAAGCATAGAGAGACAATCACTCAATATTCATACAGCAATGCGACGCATATCCCTCCGCGATCAGAAATGGTATTAGAAATACCTGCAATGAGCTGTGATGATGAAATTTTATGTCCCTCACAGGAAATTGTACCGGGCGTTTTTATAGCTAATTGTTTACTTAAGCCACAGAATGGGAAATTAAGACTTAGTATGATAAATACACTTGAGAAAGAAATTATTTTACCAAATGTGGAACCAAAGCTAGAATCGTTACGAAATTTCAATATTTACAAGTTGGAGAAGAAACATATAAGTGATGCAAAGATATCAGAAAGACAACGTTTTCAGCGACTGGAAAAACAAATATCATTAGACCAAACACATAATACCGAGGAAAGAAAAGCAGTAAAGGAACTATGTGAAGCATATAGTGATATATTTCATTTAGAAGGAGAACAACTACCATTTTCTAACGTTACTTCTCACAACATCCCCATGACGTGTGATCAAGCCCCTATCAATCAGAGACCATACGGACTGCCAAATATTCATAAAAATGAAATTAACAAACAAATAAAGAATATGTTAGATGAACACATTATTGCCCCAAGTAGCAGCCCCTGGAATTCGCCCCTATTGGTAGTTCCTAAGAAACCAGCGCCAAATGGTGAAAAGCGATGGAGAATAGTAGTCGATTTTCGGAAACTGAATGAAAAAACCATCGGAGATGCATTTCCGCTACCCAGAATTGAAGACATATTGGACCAACTGCGAAATTCACGCTATTTTTCAACATTGGACTTAGCTAGCGGATTCCATCAAATCCCAATGCACCCTTCAGACCGCGAAAAGACGGCTTTTAGCACGGCATACGGACATTATGAATTCCTTCGAATGCCTTTTGGATTAAAAACAGCTCCAGCAACTTTTCAGCGAGCAATGAATCGTGCGCTTACTGGTTTGCAAGGCATAAAGTGTTTTGTTTATCTAGACGATATTGTCGTCTACGGGAAAAATTTGGAAGACCATATAAAAAAACTGACCGACATTATTGAAAGATTAAGAGAATATAACTTACAGCTTCAACCAGGAAAATGTCATTTTCTCAGGAAGGAGTGGTCTATTTAGGCCACAAATGCTCCCATGAAGGTTGTGCTCCAGATAATGAGAAAATTAAATGTGTTCAAGAATTCCCAACACCTACCACCATAAAGCAATTGCAAAGTTTCTTAGGACTAGCCAACTACTATAGAAAGTTCATTCCCGGCTTTTCTAAGACCGCAGAGCCGCTAACGAAACTCTTACGGGGAAAACAAAAATTCATTTGGACATCGGACAGTGAAGCTGCATTCCAACTCTTAAAAAGGTCACTTACCACGCCGCCAGTCTTAGCTTATCCAGACTTTAAAAAGCCCTTTATCGTTACTACAGATGCCAGCAATGAAGCATTGGGTGCAGTATTATCGCAAGGACTTCCCGGCCATGATCGTCCTATAGCTTACGCAAGTCGGACCCTCAACAAAGCGGAAAGACACTATTCAACAATAGAAAGAGAATTGTTAGTAGTAGTATGGACCGTGAAAAATTTTAGATGTTACCTCCTTGGAAGAAAATTTACAGTCTATACGGATCACCAGCCATTGATAGGAGTGTTCAACGTTAAAGATCCCACGTCACGCTTAATACGGTTTCATCACAAATTATCGGAGTATAATTATGAGATAAAGTACAAACCAGGCCGAAAAAACTGCAATGCCGATGCTTTAAGCCGAATCCCTCAAGAAGGTACTACAATGTTTGTGACCACAAGGTCGCAAAGTAAAAAAACAGCAAACAGAAGACTCATTAAACCCTCAATCTCAAATTCAAGAAGAAATACAAGTAAACATTGAAAAAGAATCAAGAGAATTATATGAAACTGGGGAAAAATACAATTTCAACACATCGGAAATAAATGATGGTAATACTCAATATGATATTCTGACTGAAAAAAAAGATATTGATGAGATATTAAAAGTCTTTCATACAAACCCACTAGGGGGCCACCAAGGGATTGCAAAAACCTATCACCGAATTCGGAGAAAGTAAAGGTGGAAGAATATGTTAAAGGATATAACAAAATTCATTAAATCTTGTCCTAAATGCCAAACAAATAAACATTGTAAACTAATCCGGATGCCAATGGTACTGCCTGATACAGCGAAAAAGCTCTTCGACAAAGTGTACCTGGATATAGTAGGACCACTCCCAGTCACGATCCTTGGAAACAAATATATACTAACATTCGAAGATGATCTAACACGCTTCATGGATGCTTATGCTCTCCCAGATTGCGAAGCAGCTACGGTTGCAAAAACTTTCTACGAAGAGATTATTACACGGTACAGAATACCGAAAAAACTGATCACAGACCAAGGCACGAATTTTATGAGTGAACTTTTCAAACGCTTGTGTAAATTCCTACGCATGCAGAAAATAAATACTACGGCGTACCATCCACAATCGAATGGTGCCCTGGAAAGGTCTCATCGACCACTAACGGAATACTTGCGAAATTTCGTGAATGAGAACCCTCACTCTTGGGTTGAATGGTTACGGCAAGCCGTCCATGTACATAATAACACCAAACACTCTTCAACACGTCTGACTCCCATGGACTGTCTTTTTGGTTTTACAACTGATCTGCCCACGAACCTTAAACGCAAACCAGAGCCAATTTATGATCATGAAAATTATTTTTATATCCTAAGAAATAAAATCCAACAAGCCCATAATATTGCCAGGAAAAATATAATAAAAAGCAAGGAAATAACGAAAAAATATTATGACAGAACCCTTCGGGAAGAGTTATTCAAAACTGGTGACTTAGTCCTTTTAAAAAACGAAGGCAAAAATAATAAGTTAGCACCTATTTGGATCGGACCATATGAAGTAAAGGAAGTAACCTCCCCTGTGAATTTAAAAATTCAGATAGGTCGAAAGGTGAAAGTGGTTCATTTGAACAGATTAAAGAAATTCCACGCTTAAGTATTATTATATATTTTTTTCATTTAGTTGAAATACCTATATTATATTATTACCCGCCTTTTAGTTATTTTATTAAATTTAGATCTCTCCTACCAGGTATTAATATGAATAGAAAACGTATACTAAATCTAGAAACCAAATTGTCAAACGAGAATTGGCAATGTTCTACTCACAACTACCAACACCATTGTGCAGAATATCTCTGTCGAACAAATCGAGCTAATACCTAAACTAAACTTTGAATTACAAATAAATGAAATGCCGCAACTACAAACAGGGATTTTACCAAACAAATTACAGTTAATTGACCACCAAAATCACAAAATACATTTCGACGAACAGAAACTCAGCCTTTAAACTTTTTACATAAAATCGAAAAAGTGAAAAACCGACCGAGAGTCAAAAACCCATAGCCACTATAATAGGAACCACACAAATATTCTGAGTGTTTTAGTCTGCCTTATTGCGATAATTTTAATAGTAATAATAGTAAAATTTAAAGAGTTGAGCAAAAAAAACACATATTTTCAAAAGCGATTTCCTACTATCCACCGGAAAACGCCCAACATAAAAGGTCAATTTGAAATGCAGGAAACTGATATCGCAAAAGTCTGAAGTGTTAATAAGGAAATCCAGCGTGATCTAATCCCTGAAACTGTTTTCAGTGACGCACACACAAGTAACATTAGTAAACCAACGATCCCTCTAACAACCCCCACAGTAAAATTTTTTCGTCCAGAAGAAAAACCTAGCAAGACAAACGTAAGCGATTTTGAAATTGTTTAAGTAAAACATTTTTTTTAGTACCTACTGAAAAATTTTGAACTTTCTGAATAGAACACATTTCTATTAATATCTCGAGGTAATAATATACAAACAAAAATCTTTAGCATGGTTGCTTGTGTTATTAATTCGAAACGCAGTCGGTAAACTTTGGCTATATTTCTCAATATATGTATAATATAATTATGTACGTATTTTACAGAAAAATGTCCCATAGATAATTTAATTTATTAAATAAAAATAGAGCATTTAAAGATAAGAAAAAACAAAATTTGTACGATACATTCATTGATATAATAAAAAGAAAAGTTATGTTTGGACTGTCTACATATACATAAGCATATTTCAAACCGATTCAATTTATTATAAATATTATACATCTATGTTTGTGACAATACACAAGTCAGATACAATTCCTATATACAAGTTATAAAAAAAAGTTATTGTTTAAAATATAACATACTACATAATTTACAAATAAATGAAACATGTAGGTATAATAAATTAAAATTTAAAAGTAGGTATCTAATACAAACAGAAAACTTTTCCAATAGTAATTTTCTAGTTAAAAACATGTATACATATGTATCTATTATAATTTTAAAGATTGTTTAATTTCACCTAGCAATAATTTTTACAGATATGTCAAACTAAAATAACGAAATGTTTTCTAATTAAAAATTTTAGGCATTCACTAGCTCGGGCTCTCCCGGAATCTCATTTCATTCATTTGCTTTCACAAGGCACTTAAAGTTTTCCAGGAAAAAGTGGCACAAAGAATGTACAAAAAATTTCAAAAGGCACAGCCTCCACTTCAAAGGGGGGAGGAATGTGATGTAAACAATGTATAAGAAATAAGTACGAAATTAATGTGTAATGTAAATCAGTTTAAGAAGTCGATCGAATATTACAAAACAAGTACACGCAACCTAGATAAATAATGGTCACACAATTATGTTGCCACTAGGAAGCAACATGTAATGTATCGATGCCTAATTGTTGAAATCACAAATCAACAAAAATTAATTAAGCACTGCCATGAAAGTAGGTGAGTGCCAGTATCGCGAAATGATTGGGAATTTTTCGAGACACCCTGAGCTTGAGGAAATGTCGAGTTTTGAGTAAACCGTCGATAGGTTAAGAACGCGGCGTAATTTTGTAAAGTAAACATATAGAGTAAATAAAGTAGTGGTTTTTACATTATTTCGGTGGTTTGTTTTAATAATTTTATCCCCAAAATAAATATCCATTACACACAGGTATAAGCTAATCATGATTAAAACACGTTTAGCTTATATCCCTGCAAGCCCAACAAATTGCCAGCAGCAATTTCTTCAAATTCCTTCGCAACAAATAACATAATACTTTCCCAGAAAACGACTTGGGAAGAATACCAGTTTTAAATTTCAACTCAATTCGTTTCAATAGAATACAGCCCCACGACAAATCTTCCTAAAGGTAAAAACACAAAATGTATGTACGTATGTACATACATTTCAGCACATAAATTTTACTCGGTGAGGATTGAAATGATAAAGTCTTCACCGAAAAAGGCTTGCATCAGCAAATTGTCGTGAGCTGCATACATTATAGGTGCAACGATGTGTGCACTACAGGCAAGACTATGGCTGTATATTTACGAAAATATCAAGTTACACTTCAAGCCATCATCCTTCGCGATAATTCTGAACATGTTCAAACATGTCCAACGTAAATAATTTTCTCAGGATAGAAAGTGTTAAATAAGCAGATTGAACTAAGAATATGGAGGACGGTGTTATTAATGCAGAAAGAATTTGTGTACAGTAAATCTTAAATCTTAAAGCTATATTGATCCTATTAACCGACAACATTTCGTTTAAGAAAATTAGGTGATAAAGAAAGAAATGTTCGTAAAAATGTAAACGCCATTTTTTTCTTATAATGTTGACAGCGCGTGATTGTGCGTTCTAAATACTTATTTTGTTAAATTTTGAATTTATTCGTGGATAATCATCGGAAAAACAATTGTGGACAAATGTCGTTACGAGCAGGTGATCTAATGATTGCTGAGATGAGCTTGAAATCAGTTTTCAGTGCGATACTATCACGAAAAGGGTAATCATTGCATTGGTAGCAAGTCAAAACTTAGTCAAAAATGAAATTTCAAGATTTGCTTTACAGTTACAAATGTTTGCAATATCTTTAATAACGATATAGCTAAAACGTATGTCACTAGTATTTAAGCGGTTCAGCGAGCTATTGACTGAAAAAAAGTTAAGATCCTACCAACAGCGGATGCAACTGAAATGGAACCAAAAATGGTGGTGGCTTGTTTAGAACCTTGGATCCGACAACGATATAGTAACGTTGTCAGCACACAAAAAAAACAGCAGTATAAAATTATATTGACCCACATTATCCCAATTATCACAGCCTGTACTATGCTTACCGATGTATAAGTATGTGTACATAAAGAAGTTCCTGAAAATATTTATGCGTAGGTACTCTCCACATTGTAATCAGTAATTTAACTCTCCCGACTTTACTTTGGTCGACACCAGAAGTAAAGGATTATTAGTAAATTATCTTGTTCTAGTCGACACCCGGAAGAAGAGACTAGATTTATGTCGATACCCAAAATAAACTATTTTTGTTAAGATAGTAACCCGAGTTAATCACTACGCTAGAGATTTTTTTAATACGTGGCCAAAACTATTTCCAATATGTTTTATGCAGCAGTGTAAATGTGATACCATTATTTATGGTAATTGAACTCACCTTTAATGATTTGTAAGTTCGTTACATTTCTGGGCTCAAAAATATTTTAAACATAAACAAAAATTTTTAAAATAAAGGACGATTACTATTTTTCTGATTAATAATTCTATTATACTTAAACCTGATATACAAAGAAATAAAATCAACTTCACAAATTTGTAACCCACTGAAATAATTGTTAACAATTTTTTTTAATTTTCTATAATTTTTTCACCCCTTTCGAGCTACGATAAAAAGCTACGCTAGAATTATTTTGTAGGGACAACACGGCATTATGTCTGAGTACTTCTTAACTTTCGGCTCTGTGAACCATAGAAACTTTGGAAAAACTTGGAAATTCTGTCCATTGGGGGTAAAATTTACTGCTGACTTTTTAAGTCTAATCGTTTGTAAATCGTAAAAGTTCGCATATGTAGATAATATATAACGCTCCTCTGGGATCGAATCTCTCCCGGAATCTCGTTTTGTTTATCAAGTACCTCATATTTACTTAAATTTCTTGAATAATGTATATATATATAAATAATACCCATGTATACACTATATTCAGATTTATCTTACTTTATTATGCTGCTCGATAATATTGTAAATCTGCTTAGGATCAATGAACATCTGCTAATAATTGATACCCAGCCGTTTGGAGAAAAAACTTTAATTTATAATAATTTATAAAAATAACACATACGACTTACCTTCCGTAAGCACGAGCTCTAAATTTAAATTGAACTCCATCATTATTATAAAAATAATTTACTTAAGTATATCAAAACAACAATAAATATGACATGGAGTTTATCATGAAACTACATATTTCAAAATTTTAATAACGACTTGTGTTCCAAACTACCCGAATCTGTACTATCGTACGGAAACCGTTGGCTGCATCCACGAACTATCACAGCACACATTCTGTTATAGTTGAGCTTGAGTGAAAACATAAATCTTTCACTTCCTTTTCGGAACTCTTAGTTTAGGATATGAAAGACAATTTTCCTTTTCCCTTTCCCCATGAAGTGATGTTGAATATATCCTTTAAGGGAGGAATCACGAATACGTACATGACAGAGTTTCTCACAAATTCTCTTATGATATGTAGAAAATTTTCGAGGCTTTATCTCAGCTATTGAAAATGATTACGGACATTTTCTGCCATGAGGCATCAGAGATAAGCGCACGTGAGCAATATTCTGTTTTAAGAAAAAAATTCTGATATTTGTCATTTATTACGGATTCTTTTTATCATCACAATTCTTGCCCAACATAAAAACTATAAAAGAATATATGTATGTAGATAGGTAGGTACCTAGGTGTTGGTGTTATTTTAAATTTCATCGTCCTCGTTGTCTATTGCTTCTCCATCATCGACATTGGAAACTTCGGACATAACCCTGCCAATCATAAATAATATTCGGCATTCACATTATCGGGACTTATTTCTATTAGTTATAGGTTCTGTCCAAACTCGCTTGTTTTTAAATAGGTTTAAAATAATTCGTAGTTCGTCATTTCAAAATAATCACTATGATTTCAGTAACACAACACAACAAAACGACTCTCATAACTATGCATCCAAATTCAAATTCAAATTATTTATTGGGTTAAAGTATCTCAGATGTTGAAATCTCGACTCTCATAATTATACATCCAAATTTAAATTCAAATTATTTATTGGGTTAAAGTCTCTCATAATCATAATAGTCTCTTATAATAAAAACAAAAATAAAAGCGCATATTTATTTCGGAGTGTGAGAGCAATGTCAGCCCGCAAAACTCTCATCTGTAGCCAGATGACGAGATAGCAGTACCCTAAATGAGCTGGCTGAGCTCGCAAGCAGCTATGCCGCCGGTGGACTGTTCCAAAGGCCAGTAGTGTCCGATGAACATCTAATGACATACCCGGTAGAGAGTTACGGAAGAGGGAAATGTTATCATATCTTCTCAATCCATGAATAAAACGGATGCAGTCATTGAAAACGACATCCAGCTTTCTCCTACATATCGAATCCAAGTAAGGGAACACAATACATCCACTTGTGAAATAGGGCAAGAAAAGTGTCTTTGATAGCCTAGAGCGAAGAACAGGAGACAGAATCGTTGCAGACAACCACAACCTTCGAAGTATGCCATAAATTTCACCTAATGTATTTTTAATGTGGTCG
>OZ005742.1:218353328-218358612 GCA_963930735.1 Dioctria linearis
TTTCTGCACAACAATCCAATAAATCCAATGAGAACTCAAAAAATATCATCGCATGAAAAAATGAACGAAATTTTCATGATTTTAAAGAGGAACTTAAGATGGCGCTACTGTTTGTGTGATAGATGACGTTTTTGAAAGTCGCTTTAATTTTATTTTTAATTTTACTGGGAACAGGTCCTATTAATAGTACTAAACGGTGCTATAGTTCTTTTCGTGGCAGGGGAACTTAAGATCCCAAACATAGAAGCCTATGCGGCCCATTGTGCTATCCTGCTAAGTGAGAGAAACTACAAAGCTATAAAGCTTCAATGGAAAGTAAGTATCGGGAAAAGCGTAGCTACGTTATGTGTCGAAAAGCGATTTGAATCCACGACCCCTTGGATGGTGGTCAGGGTACAACCCAAGTGAGCTACCAAGGCTAGTTTTGAATGAAGGTACTTTTTGGATAACCTCAATGTAATTCTCAAAAGGTCCTAACGACATATTTCTAATAAAGACAAGGCACATGAACATAAGACTTTTGCAATGTGTTTTTTTGTTCGATATTTTTTTTTTATTATTCGAAATTTTTCCAAAACTTTTTCAGTTTTTTTTTCCGAAATTTTCCTTCGACATTTTGTTTTTCGCTGATCTCAACGAACGGAATTTTTAAAAATATGTGTCTATGACTTACCTAAATATATATTAAAATGCTTTACTAAGCTCGCCAGAGCCACGTACTTCGATTTTCTTTACATTATCAAGAATTTTGGCAACAGATTCACTAAAGGTGAATAATCAAAGACATTTCATGACATATTCGAATCCTTTTATGTTGCTATAGTGAAATTAATAGAGTTAGGAGCTAACGAACATCCCAAGACGAGCATATATACGCACGTAGCCATCCATGTACTGTACACATATGCAAAAACTATCGTCATTAGAAAATTTCATCCGTACACGTAGAACACATTAAGTCAATAAAGTCAGGAAGTTGAAATACTTCTCCGAAATTCCCTGCATTGATTATATTTCTGTCAATGAGGGGCGAAATCTCTGAAGTTTACGGATAATTAGTATTTTGGCAGAAAAAAAACGAGCGGCTGATTCATTAGAATGTAATGTGTGCAGACTACATAAAGAGATCAATGTGCAACTTGCTGTTAGATTGTCACATAAGACAAATATATTTAACAACGTCTTCATACCTTACATACATACTATCAAATCTGCCTTCATTTTTCGTGGGTATTCCTTTGCCTAGTCGAAAAAATAAAATAAATTGATTGGACTTCACTTTTTTAACTTACCTTCATTACCATTACATGATAATTAAAAATTTTCATTACGATTATGTCATTACTTCTTACTTGCAGTTAACAATTTCCATTACTATTATCAGAAGATATAACGAAGCAATTGAATGTAATTGATTCTTGGGAAACAAGTACTTTTTGTTACTTTTAAGTATACTAACTTTTAAGTAAATGTAATTAATTTTAAATACTTTTAATAATTTTGAGTTACCTATCTTCCGGCAAGAAGCCACTAGCCGTTCCAAGATTTCCATTTTTTTGATGTACGTAATAAGAACAAAAAAAAAATAGTATATTCTCGGACATAGGTTACATTAGTGATATCTATAACTCACTATACCATAACAAGGACGTGAATGCGTAACCCAACTTTGCAGTTATTATAAGCCTCTCCATAACTAGAATCCTTCTGTATTATCATCATCTCTAATGACATATCCCTTGATCGAAAATGCCCTCTTATTTCCATCAAAACCATGAACGTATTATTTATTTATATTCACTGACTGAACCGTGAGATTTTTATGAAACATATTTAAGATAAATTAAAAAATACGTTTTTATATTCTTGTTTCGAGTTTTTTCTTTATTTTTCGATACGCGAATTTCGGCTTATTACGCCATTTTAAAGGATTTTCTACATAAAACTAAAATACAATATCAAATATTATATTATAAAATAATAGTACGAGTTTTTACATGTGGAGATTTTTAATAATAAAATAATTCAATGGTGAATGTAAAAGGTATATGTGTTCATTAGAATATTAAGCCTTTTACTATTTTCTTGTACATGTAAGCAGTGCCGTTCTTGAGTTGCTGGCCGCTCAGGTGCAAAACAATATTGCCGCCCCTATTAATTAAATTTGTTAATTAGAATCCGCTGATATGCGAATCACATGATGGAGTGATAATTTTCGTGTAAAATTTAACCCTTATAGAATTGAATATAAAATATGAAAAAGTAATCAAAATTTTTTTAGTTATTTACGACACCATGCTATATTAAGAAGAGAATTTTTGTTTATTTTGGTTTTTTTTTTAAATAAAACTAAAATTTATAATTCAACAAAAATAAGAGTAGTTTAATATTTCATTTCAATAAACTAAAAAATTAATTATTAGTTCCAAAGAAAACAAAAAATGAACAAAAATGATTTAATATTTCATTTCAATAAACATAAAAGATATAACCAATTAGTTTCATAAAAAACAAAGTGTAACTAACAAACAAAAACAGATTTCACAATTTTACTCTTCTTGCATTTGTTGGAGCAAAATCATCAATTACTTGAGATAAGTTTAAATTCTCACAGATATCTTTTTCTATCGATAACAAGGCAAGATTTTCTTGCGACATCGGCGACCTTAGGTAATTTTTTTTCAATTTTAGTTTTGAAAAACTTCCTTCTCCAGATGCTACAGTTGCAGGAAGTGTTAAAAAAATTCTTAACGCTATACAAAAATTAGGAAATTATGATATTAAGTCGTTTTGTATGATGTAATTCAAAGTCATTACAGGCTTTGCCACAGTAGGAAATATTTCCCTAAAACTTAATATTTCGTTAAATAGTTCATATCCATTAAGGTCTTTTTCTATGGCATCCTTAATATTTATTTGTAAAAAAACTTCCAAATCCAAGCAACGTTTTTTTAAAATATATTAATCTATTGAATGGAAGGAATACAAAAACCATAGGTATTATTACATTGATCTAACAACGTAAATCTTTCCTCTACAAAATTATTCGCTCTATCTATAATCACCCATACATATAATGCGAAAATAAAAATTATAACAACTGGAATTTAAAAAAAGTAAAAACTGGCAATCTCAATCTTAACAACTTTATTCTACAAGAGTTAGAATTCAAATGAACAATGAACAGTAAAAACAGATTATATTTATAGAAAGAATTCAAGTGGGGGAGAAGTAAATAAATGTTATGTACAGAAGGTACATAACCAAGTTGACGGTTCGTGGGCTGGGATGTTCAATCTTCTCCAGTGGTGTCGAAAAACAGTGGTGGCATTACACGCTCCCCCTCTGGCTCCGTGGTCGTCTCGACGAGGTGGCAGTAGATTTCGTCTGGTCATCCTTCTTGGGTCGTTCTCGTTTACGTATTCTGGATATGGGTTCAATCATGGGAAGTGTGATATACGCCAAGTGTATCAGTTGTTGATGTTTCCGATGCTATCTCGTAACTGCTTGGTCCATGTTTCTTCACTACAAGATAAGGGCCATCTCGTCTGGGGCAAAACTTGGCACTATAACCCTTCTTGATACTGCTAACTGGGTGGGTTGCTACCCAAACGTAGTCTCCTGGATGATATGAAGGATCAGGTCGTCTTTTTCGGTCGGCTACCGTTTTCAAACGTTCAGTCTTTCCTTCCTGGACTTCCTTGGCATCTCGTAAAGCTTCAGCAAGCTGGCGTAAGTACGGGGTTATTTCTGGAACAAAGTTTTCACCTAGAACTATGGTCTTCAAGTCATCAAATACGTCTTTGGGAGTTCTTAATTCGCGTCCGAAAGTTAAGAACGCGGATGAACAGCCAGTGTTTTCATTGTAGGCTGAGTTCATAGAGAATCTTATAGCTGTAAGCTTGTCTGGCCAATCTCTATGATTACCTGCTACCAGTATAGAGAGCTGCGCCTTCAAATATCGATTCTTCCGTTCAACCGGATTAGCCTCCGGATGGTATACTGGTGTAAATGAATGGTGTACACCAAGACAAAACATGACTTTCTGCATGACAGTATTAACAAATTGTGTCCCATTCTCGCTCACTACTCGCCGTGGCAAAGCGTACCTCAAGAAAATCTCGTCGATAAGTACTCTCGCGCAAACATCAGCGGTAGCTTTCTCTGGTGCAAAAAGCTCGATCCACCTTGAAGCATTGTCCTTCACACAAAATATCCACGTCTTATTGTCTTCAGAAGCGGGCAAAGGTCCAAACAAGTCGAATGATAAGGTTTCAAACCTTTGGCTACTGACTGTAGTCTGCGAGAGTCCTGCTGGCTGCTTGTTGCTAGCCTTGTATCGTTGACCGTGAGGGCAGCTTCTGATATAGCCATTAATGTACTTTCGCATTCCTGTCCAATAATAGCAGCTGGAGATGCGATTACAAGTCCGTTGAAACCCGTAATGTCCTGCTGTCGCGTCATCATTTTACGATTTCAGTATTTCAGCTTTCTCCTGTACAGGGATAACGAGCTGAGCATCATCAGAATGGATATCTGGATTATATCTATAGAGTACTCCTCCATTGAGTAGGTATCCTTTATTGCTCCAGTAAGCGCAATCTTCTAAGGGGCTGCTGAGATTCGTAGCATTTAATGATTTTTTCCAGATCTGGATCTTTGAGTTGTTCATAACGTGTCTGATAAGCAACACGACGTGGTAGGTCTATAGTTACACTACATATGCCGCAGACCTCTGAATTTTCTGCCTCGTAAGGTGGACTGAAGTTGTAGTGCCCATCGAGCTAACTTGCCTGTTGGCGACTTAAGAGTCATAAGCCATTTTAAGGCTTGGTAATCTGTTGTAATTGTTACCTCAGCACCCACTATGTAACCACGAAATTTGGCTACAGCCCACACGATTGCAAGAGCCTCACGTTCTGTAGTCGAAAAATTGCGCTCTGCTGAGTTTAGCAGACGGCTGGCGTATTCTACATGGTGTTCTTCCGATCCCTCCCCCTGCACCAAAACTGCTCCTACTGCGTAATTCCTAGCGTCTGTCTTTAAAGTATAGGGTTTACTTTCATCAGCTTGTTTTAGTACCGGTGAACAAGTCAATGCGCTCTTAAGGTTTTGGAAAGATTTATTTTGTTCTTGTCCCCAATGCCATTCTACGTTTTTCTTAGTCAGCTCGCTTAAAGGTTTACTTTGTTGGGCAAAGTTAGGTACGAATTTTCTATACACGAACAAGTCTGTAAAAATGACAGGAGATGCTTGACATTTGATGGTTCTGGCATTTTATCTA
>OZ005742.1:218358812-218451181 GCA_963930735.1 Dioctria linearis
ATGCAGGCGGATGACTTCCAAAATTAATGTGATGCCCTACCTCATGAGTAGGTCGTCCTCCTAACTGAAACACAAGTTTGTATTCCTGAATCAGTTGGTTTAGTATACTTCGTTCCAAAGTCGGCAGCTCTTGACATTCGTCATCACGCAAGGTAACTTGGAATTCTATCATGGGTATAGGTGTATCACTGCCAAACAGTCTTCTGGGTCTCGACTTTTTTTTTGTTATTGGTTGACTGCTACCAGATAAATCTAGTTCTTTTCCTGGTGTAGATGGTAATGCATCGGTTATGTTGCTAGATGAGGATGACGGAAAAGAGGTCGAATGCTCTGGTCCATATTCTACAACTTCTTCAATTCGAGTGGGTTTGCTTATCGATGCTCTAGCTGAAATAACACTTCGGAGAACTTATTACATTTTCATAACTGAACTCAAAGTGCTTGCTGGGGTTATCGACGAAATTCCATGCTTTCTGAGGCAAATTTAAAACAATGCCAGCATCTTCTATAAAATCAACTCCCAGAAGTGTTTTGTTTTCCTTATAGTTTGGTAATACTATGAACTATGTATCGATAGTACGACCCTTTATTTGAACCTCCGCTTTAGTGGTAAGAATTTTTTGTAGTCTTGGAATCCCGTCTGCGTCTGTGTCTACAAAAGCACAGCCCCAATAGTTTCCTATTTTTATTGTCATTCTAGGACATAGACGTACTGCTACAGTTTGGACATTACCGATCTGCAGACTGCAAAAATCTAATGCATTAGCTGAAACAGTAGTCTTGGGGTTACATGTCGGACACTTTCTTCTTACCACATTAGGTTTGCCACAACCATAACAAGTTAGTTGTTGTCTTGAGTTATCCAATTCTGGTGTTGTGGGCATTGTGGTGTGTGCATACCTAGGTTGACTTGGTATAGCTTTTTGTAGTTGTTTGTTTGAATTTTGACGCTTAGGGCATTCTACAAACTCATGACCGTAGTTCCGGCAAAAAGAACATTGCTTTCGTGCACTTCTTCTGCTTGAAGAATATCTAGAATTTTCCTTTCTAGCGTCTTCTATTTCTATTTGTTGACTGCGACTGCGGCGAGTACAAACAGCGTTCCGATGGGACTATTTGTAAACTGAGTCTGTGTGTTTCGAATGAACACGCGGTGTGTTTTATTCAGCTTCCGAGAACAAGAGATTATATACTGATGGGTTGTTTCAGGCTTGGCTACGTAAATTGATTTACGAGGAATGAATCGAAGAATTTGAGACTGTATATGCGTATATACAGTGTTTTTGTTATACATATAATACCAATTTGTAGAGCGGGGCAAAGACTGTATTCAGTGCTTTGATAGGTTGACCTGCTAGCTAATATGACTGTATTCAGTGCGGTAGCAATTTAGTTGACGATTGAAGTTGAGACTGTATGTAAATAGCTGCTTTGACTATATAGTCACAGTGCACTAGCAGTTTGATGACGATTGAAATTGAGCCTGTATGCAGTGCTCTGTGGCTTGATAAGGCTATGTGTAGTGCAATAGCAAGTTGAAGTTCTGAATTTATGTAGATAGCTGCTTTGACTATATAGTTACAGAGCACCCAGTGTGCACGCAAAAAGAGTTTGTCTATTTTTATGATCAATTAAAACAGCATTTTTACATTATAAAATACTGTTTTCAGGCGCTTTTCTGTGTCTTCCATACTTGCTGATGGATATAGTCAGAGCCAACTCTCCAAGAGTTGAAAAAAATGCTTTCTGTAAAATTATAATAATAAAACATTTTTCATTGTTAAGAAAAGGTCAATACTTACCAATGTTTCGGCAGCCTCTACTTCTATTCCACTTTTTTTCGAGACTTCTTAAGTCTTCTTTTGAAATTGTAGCAACGAAGGAAATATACCACATATGTAAGTTGAAGGGTATATTTTTGCGCTTTGTTCAAAGGCTTTATTTCCTCCTTCAAATAAAAGAATTTTCACCCTAACTTTTGTATATCGAACAGGACAGAAAGATATTGAGCTCGAGCACTGGGTTCATATGCGATTGGTGAAGTATGGCAGCGTTTATCCGGAGGCTCTTATAGATCTTGAACAGCTTGTTTTTTAATTAACAAAAGTAATGAAATATTTATTAATAATAATTAACTATACATTACTCACCTTTCTCACTTTTTAGAAAATCGTCATCCACTTTCAACTAACTCAAAATGACAGTGCAGCTCAAGCTTAAGAAATGATTCGGAAATGCCTTCAAAATTTAGAAATAAATGTCTGAAAAATCCGAATTCACACTTCTTTTAAGAAAACTTGAAAAAGCCCTAAAAAGTGAGGATTTATTTTTCACTCTGGCTCTTTCGCACACTTTCCGATTTTGTTCTTACCATTCCGAAGTTCCGAATTTGGCGCACTGGGCAATAGCAGTTTGATGACGATTGAAATTGAGACTGTATGCAGTGCTCTGTGGCTTATTCAGACTATGTGCAGTGCAATAGGAAGTTGAAGTTCTGAGACTATATTCAGTGCTCCCGTTCGATTTTTTATATTTTGTTTCGACAGTACCCAGTGCGATTCAAAATGAAAGTTTTTTTTTACGTTTTTAAAGGATAAATAGTTGATACTGTAATCAGTGCTCAAAATATTTATCTCTACTCACGAAATATAGTTATTGAGTCTGTATTCAGAGCTCAAGTTTTTCTTTTAAAAGTTTTAACTTTTTGTTTATTATTATTGGAGACTGCAATCAGTGCTCAGAATATTTATTTTAGGATATATGATCCTTTTGCACTTAACTGCAAGCCTCTAGTTGGGCGCCACTTTATAACAACTGGAATTTAAAAAAAGGTAAAAACTCGCAATCTCAATCTTAACAACTTTATTCTACAAGGGTTAGAATTCAAATGTACAATGAACAGTAAAAACAGATTATATTTATAGAAAGAATTCAAGTGGGGGAGAAGTAAATAAATGTTATGTACAGAAGGTACATAACCAAGTTGACGGTTCGTAGTCAGGGATGTTCAATCTTCTCCAGTGGTGTCGAAAAGAGCGGTGGCGTTACAAAATTAATTTTAAAGTTTTGTTTAGGATCTTGTACAAACTCGTCACTTGATTCATATAATAATTGACTAGGTCTTTTTCTTATGCGGGTCTGTGGAAATTCGTTTTTTACATTAATAACACGTGCAAGGTTTGTAGCTTGACTTATATATTCATTAAAACTGGCATCGTTTCTTTTCGCATTTAAAAATCTTTTTAAATTACCCAACGCTTTACTACATTCATTAATGTCAATGCTAGAATTTGTAGCATTTTGCAAACTACATCAATTTTTGAAAGAATATCTTGCCAGATCTCTGTTGCTCTCTGAAGATGGTCGAATAGACCGAAACTCGTACGTGTAAGAGTTTTTATTTTTATTTTAATAAACAATTTTTTGTGAAACTAAAGTATTGTTTTGCTACTCCATTTAAACTTTGTCTCTAATTAAAATATTTCACAAACCGATAACGGTGCACAGCATTAATATAAAATTTCGGATTTTCTTACTTCTTTTCTTAATTTCTATTTGTTATTTTTGCAAAAAGGTAATTAACATAACATTTTTTTATAAAAACTGTAAACTGTGGGCTCTCCTCTATAATTTGACATATTATATCCTATGTGATGTCGAGACTAGCATATATGCCGACCCGACGTCTTAAACCATATACTCCTGGCGTAAATCCGTAAATCATAAGCCCCCTTGTGAAAATTTTAGATTCTTTTTATTTCCCTGGAAGAAACGTGCATCATTTAGAGTTATACTGACCCCAGTATATTTAATTTTTTTAATTTCAATTTACTGTTGTCACTGGATATCTCTCGAGGGTTTCGAGACTATGACAAAACATATTTTAATGACCAAACGGACCTCTACTATTCACCACTCTGCAGACCATTCTCTGCAATTCCGAGAGCAGCAATATAATTTTTAGTGTACTACCGGAGGGCTGGAACCGGTCTGCACTAATTTTTAAAAAGTAAGTGTGATTGATAATCTAATAATCACGATATATATTTGCATATTTTTACGATACCCTTTCAAAACGTAACTTGATGCACATGCGGCGTCCAATTGTTTAGAGAGGTTATTTAAAGAACGGAATTTTAACGTAATCAACAACTTTTTTCGCTGGCACTTGGTGAAACCTCAATTTCTTAAGGAAAGCTAAAACACTTGTTATGTTTCACAAAAAATATATAAAATGATTCATTTAATTTAATTTAAACCTAACGCGTTTCGATCAATTAGATTCTGAGGCCTCTGATGATGATCCATCAACCATTTAAATCCGACCCTTTTGATATGTTGTCGGCCACCACAGAGAATAAGAATTCTGAAAATTTCCCACTATATTTTTTAGAAAAACAAAAGAATGTTCTACCTAGGTTCAGCCGTTGCAAGCACCCGAATCAATCCAACTTTATTAGATCGTTCTCGCAACCAATAATCCATAAGAATTCTGAAAAAATTTCCAGTAAAACGGAAAGAATTTTCTACTAATATTAAATCTTTGATTTATTAAACACAGTAAATATTTTTTTTTAATATCAATTCAAAAAATGTTCAATTTAATCCAAATTTTCTAACTATTAAAAAGTGTTGTCTAATATCGAGAAAGATGAAGTTTTCAAAATTTATTCAAATTTACTAAAAACTACCAAATTCTTCTGGAATACACTTTAGAAAAAGGTTTCTGAATTTATTAAATATCTCTTTCTGTATAAAAACGTGATAAGAATTTAAACTTAAATGTTAGAATCAAGAATTATTTCCTAGAACTCATTAAATATCATACAAATAATTAGAATTTCGCAAACGGTTATTAATTTTCAGGAATCATTTCGTTAATTTCAATACATCATGATATAAGTTTTTTGCTGTTGGGATAAAGACAACCGGTTAATTTACACGTATAACAACACTTTCAAAAATATGCACGTGTCAGTGGAAATAGTCCTGCTGACTTTTTTTTATAAAACATTTAAAAATATTAAGACGAATACTTGTTGATTTGAAAACAAATTGCAGAAAGTTGGTTCCTGAAAACGAAGTTAATTATGCGTTGTTCTTGTAAACTATTTAAACAACAACAAATCACAAGTAATCAGACAAGAATCTAACTGCATACATTTATTTTCATTTGGACGCCGGCTTTATGCAAGTAAAAAAGTTATAGACTTGAGCCAAATTAATAAGTTATACTGTTCTTCTTCGCACTGGGGGAAAATATTTAAGTTTTTTAAATATATTGTGTGTGGAGTGCAATCTATGCGTGTAATTTTTTTTTAATATACAGCATAATATAATTTATTTATATGGAAATAACTGGTTTTTTGTATTTAGATTTTCCCATGATTTTTTTTCAGCAATAAGGTTTTCTTCAGTATCAAATTTGCAGTTGACAACTGCTGATTTAAAAGATTCAATAATTAATAGCTTTGCTTCAGATAATCATACCTGTATGACGTATATAGGTTCGGTCATGAAAAACTATTCTTGAGAAAACACTGCTTCATAAAGCAAATGATATAGGTACTAATACGATAAATAAAATCTATCATTAGTTTCCTTAATCCATACGTTTCATGGTATACATTTTAGCAAAACTAAAATTCAATTTATTGGCAAAATAAGGCATTTATTAATATTTTGTTCACTTATATTAAACTTTCAATATTTAATTCAAGTAAACAGTTCGCTTGAATCTGGCATAAAGGTTTTCTGAATATAGGAAAGATAACATCAATAAGAATTTTCAACATTTCTAGATTTATTATTTTTATGCTAAAAGTAAGAAAATATGCCCCTTGAATTTAGCATTATTTACAACCAACCAAAAGTTGAATCCAGAATATGTTTTCTAGAAAATAATACAAATTTACTGGGCGCAAAATGAACAGCTTTTTTACTTAATATTTATCAAGATTTTCTTAATGTCAGTAAATTTTTCTTTTCGTGAATATATAAGAAAACAAATTTTTGTTGCGCTCATAAGATATTGCTTTCTGTATACCGCGATCGGAAACAAAAATTCTAAGAAATTTCATCAAGCGAAACAAATTGCTTCGCGGAAAATATTTCAAATTATTCACGAAAAATCAATGCACCAGATGTGAAAAGGCATTCCGAAATTCTATCGACAATCCAAACGAAAAATTTCTTGTAAGCCCCCAGTGCCTAGATAAGAATTTTATCTGTTGTGCAACTTTCTGCTGCGAAAGCGAAGTATGAGATTCTTTTCATTTAAGTGGAGTCATTACTCAGCAAAGGTTTCAATGTAGATATCAGCGAGCCTGTAAGCAATAAAATTTACTACACGTAGGTTGGTGGCTCGAAAGTGATGAAGTTCATATAAAATTAGCCTGGACCAGACCACAGATCACATTAGAGACATCTAGCGTAAAAAAGAGAGACCCAACACCCCACAAAACCATACAATTTAAGACGAAAAATGAGTATTTGCAGTTCAAATAAAATGAAAATTTTTAACGAGAATTAACTCTCCTACATTTTTTTTCACACAATTGTTAAACATAACATTTTACTTTGTATTCCAAGAACTTTCAATGAAATACTACAATTTCTCGTCGGTGAAATATCGGAAGAAAAACAAGTACTATAAGCGCTAAATAATTAAAAAAAACACGAAACTAAAAAGGAAAAAACTCGAAGTTATTTGCTAGATCTAGGCCTTATCTTTCTAAAATAGTCACAATCTAAAGAAATAAGAACAACTACTAACAGGAATTTGATTAGAAAAACTTCAATTTTTATCATTTTTTAGATGTTTCTGAACTAATATCTCCATTCAAATACATTTTTGTTCTTTTTCCCGACGCTATTCACTATACCTCTTCGTTATCTTTCTGCTACAAATAGTTTGCCAGAAATTCGCATTGCAAAATGTATGAAACTTGCAAATATTGATACTGACTCCTCTTAAATCACGCATCATGCACGCTTACCAAATCCTTCAATTCATCTTGATACTAATCAAGATATTCCTTTCCCTAGGAGCAGAATGAACGTAGGTACCACGCAGGAGTAACTTATAAGGCAATGCCAAGAAGTGAGCGCAATGAACGTAGCCAACGGAGCCTTGACGCAGAAGTAAGGCAACTTTCAACTTTAAAAGCAATTGCCGTGCGTTGACATATGTCAGCTAATTTAAAATTCTGTTTGTTTTAAAAGCTTGTACAGAATGAGTTTGGAAGAAAATTTAATTATGGAGGTGAAAAAACATCCTGTTCTGTAAAAGAAATCTACGGGCGGGTATAAAAATATCCAATTAAAATGTAGAATATGGGATGGAATTGCGACAAGCTTGTCTTCAACAGGTGAAAAGATTTAGCAATATACATTTTTCAAAATTTAATAAATAAAAATCTATAAATATACACCTGAGGACTGTCAACGTCGTTGGAAGTCTCTAAGAGACCCATTTTCAAAGGAATCTAACAATAAAGATTTACCATCAGGTAGTGCAGCAATCAAGGTGGTGGAGTGGGAGTATTACACTTCATTATTATTTTTGCAGGAACATATTAAGCCCACCAATTAATAAAACATATTTTGTGTTGCTTCACAGTAACTTATATACAAATAATAAATTTTTCAGAGCGAGAGGAAATTTCTCAGAGGTGGGAGATGAAAGCTTCGATTTGTCTTTGGATGAAGACTTCATAAGTTTGAAGAGGCGAAGAACGTCTTCAAAAACAGATCCCAATCTCGACTCATTCACTTCCCTTGATGGGTCTGAGACTCTGGAAACTGAGCAAAGCTTTTGCGAAATACCAGAAATAAAAAAAAAGAGTAAAACAGGAAGACCTGAATAGGGAGCTTATTGAGACAATGGATACCTTCAAGGATTATCTTAAGACAAAACCGAAAAGCCCTGCGCCACAGCCACCACCAGAACCGAATGCCGTCTTTATGCAATCTGCGACAGCCATAATTTCGACTTTGAACCAAGACAACCAAAAAATGGCAAGAGCCGAAATTTTAAAGTATTTAGCAGGCTTGCAATTGCAGAAAATAAGCAATACAAGTTAAACTACTCATAATTATATTCAAAATGAAAAAAAAATAGGATTACTGAATATCACTTTTATTTTCGCAGAAAACTTTGCACACCATCCTAAATGTGTTCACAGATGAAGTAAACTATGTCTGGAAATTATTGGTCATCTTGGAACTTATGGGTCAACTTGGAAATTATTGGCCAACCTTTTTTTTATGTGTGCTTGTTTACAATAAATTTTTAATTTTTAAATAATACTTTGATGTGTAGATGTGTTTTCAAGGTATTGTTGAAATGCAAGCTTTTTTGCACTTGAAAATACTCGTTTTAATAGAAAAAAAACAACAAGAATAATATCGAACTTGTGGGTACTTTATTTCATCCAGCCTCGATGCTAAGTGACGTGATCTACAATGTTCCTCTGGTCTAAATTACAGAGTTCAGTGCACTATTACAGATACTAATTGAATTGAAACAAGAAACTAATTGAATTGAACAAGAAGTAAGAATTGAGCGCTAAATTCGAAATGTTGCTCTATTTGTAAGTTATGCAAGTTAATTTATATATATATAATTCAATTGGAATGATATTTAAAATGACATATTATACAGCGCTTTAAATGTAAATTGACTGATAATAATAATAATAATAATTATGATGATTATGATGTGGACTCGAACTCCCGGACTTGAAAGTATCCCTGATACTATCAACTGATATCGGTGGGCGGGGGTGCAACTTTATGGATCGGCCGCTGGATGACAGTTCCAGACGTGCGTATGTTTACCACTCTTGTTCGTCTATCTTAGCCTGTGGTTGTGCTTGCTATGCGTCCTAACTTCCATTTGAATGGGGGAAGATCGACTGGATGAATTAAGACCAGGGTACCTACGAGTAAATTTTTATTGGGTAATTGCCATTTAAATCTTTCCTGCAAACGGCGGAAATTCTCTGCCATCTGCGTAAATAGTTTAAGTGATGAGAAGAAACATTTGGTTCAACAAAACAATCGAGAGGAGCTTGATTAAGAAAATGCGCAGGTGTTAGCGCCTCTTCATCGTTGGGGTTGGACGATAATGGCGTGATAGGCTTTGAATTTAAAACTGCTTCAATTTGAACCATCACCGTGGATAGTTCTTCAAAAGTAAGAATAGCACCTTGCAGGGTTTTATACAGATATGTTTTGGCCGACTTCATCGCGGCTTCCCATAAGCTGCCGAAATGTGGTGCACGAGGAGGTATAGGATGGAAGTTAATTCCTTGAGCAGAACACCAATTCGAAATATCCTTTTGATATTGTTGATCCAGAAATGCTGCGCGAAGCTCTTCCAATTGCCGTTTAGCTCCAACAAAATTCGTCGCATTATGGCAATAGATGTGATGACATTCGTTGTCCAATAAATCTCTTCAAAGGTGCGATAAAGGCATTTGACGTCAGGTCCGATGCTACCTCTATATGCACCGCCTTGCTAGTGAAGCAGATGCAAATGCAGATATAGGATTTGGATGTCTTCTTCCCTTTAAGTCCATAAGTAGTTATGAGTGGGCCACAGAAGTCAACACCGCAATGACTGAATGGTAATGATGCATTCACACGACCTTTAGGAAAGTCCCCCATAATTTGAGTTTCAAGCTTCGGCCTGTATCGAAAGCAATGAATACAGCTTCGGGTCACCTTTCTCACATAATCTCTAGCATTTATTGCCCAGAATCGCTGTCGCAAGATTGATACCAGTGCAAGGGGTCCTGCGTGAAAGTTCTTTTGATGTAGAAATCGGATATAGAGTAGAAGAAAAGGATAATCTCCTGGTAGAAGGATTGGAAATTTGCCTTCGTAAGGTAGTTCTGCGTGCTTTAGTCTGCCCCCAACACGAATCACGTTGACTTCAGAAGTTTCATCGATGAACGGATTGAGTTTCTGAAATGAACTCTTAAGATTTGCGATCTTTCTATCTTCCAGAGCAGCAATATCTGCAGAAAACTCCCTTTGCTGAATACGCCAAACTATTCGAATGAAAGCCTCGTCATTTTCTGATGCCAATAATTCCCCTGATAACCGTTTATCTTGTTTCGATTTAAAATTCTTTATAAACCGCAAGATCCAAGCATAACTTCTGCAAATTCTTAAGAACTTACTGCCGGCATAAATGTCTTCCAGGAGTGTATCCGGTAAGTTCTTAGAAATATGCTTTGCTTTCGCAACTGGTCAATGCTCGTCGTTTTTATATAGATATTCTGGGCCCGAATACCACATCGACTGCAATAAATCTTCCACTGCTAATCCTCTAGATATAATATCCGCTGGATTGGATTTAGAGTTAACGTGTCTGCAAGTTGTCTTTGCCGTAAGATATTGAATTTCAGCCACTCTATTTGCAACACAGGTTTTGAGAGTTGCTGGATGACACGCCAACCAGTCAAGAACAATCTCCGAGTCTGCCCACAGAAAAACGTGGTCATAAGGTTTAGTAATACTAGAAAGGACCTTATATAGTAGCTTCGAAAGCAGTTGTGCTGCACAGAGTTCTAAGCACGGAAGCGAGCGCGAAGTTCTTATTGGTGCTACTTTAGATTTCGATGTTAGAAGATTGACGGACATGTCTCCAGTGATAGTAACACAAGAATTTCAGTTCGAAGTATAGGATCGCGTGACAGTATAAATCGTTGAAACTTAATGCTCTGTAAGTTCGGTAGCGTCCGCATAAATTCTTGCCATCGGTGTGCAAGTTCCATTGGGATGCTTGCATCCCACTCTAATTTTAATATCCAAAGTTCCTGAAGGAATATTTTTGCTTTGAATACAATGCGGTTGATGACCCCTAGAGGATCGACTAGTCGTGCAATAGAAGCGAGTACTGTACGCTTCGTTACTCTTTGCAAGTTGCTGCTACTTGGCATATATTGAAAATAGAACTCATCTCCGATTGGTTCCCAAACAAGGCCCAAAGTTTTTATGATGTCAATGTCATTTATCCTCAATGGCTTTCCTCGATCTGAATCTGGGATATCTTGTAAAAATTTATCATCATTGGAATACCATTTCCGTAGTCGAAACTTAGCTGAGCTAAGCATTACGTCGATACCTTCTCGAATGCGAAAAATTTCTTCTCTAGTATCTGCCCCCGAAATTAGATCATCCATGTAAAAGTCTCTTCGGACTATTTGCGAAATTTCCGGCATAGTTCTTTCAAATTCTTCGGCCAACTGGAGTAGACACCTAGTTGCTAAAAATGGTGCGGAAGCTGTACCGTATGTAACTGTCTTCAATCGGTATACCTGAAGTTCATCGCACTGGTTCTCCCTTCACGAGATCAACTGGAAATTTTGATTATCCGGAACTAGTAATATCTGCCTGTACATAGCAACTATATCAGCCGTGATAGCGTATCTATACCATATAAAACGAAGAATAATCGAAAAAAGGTCTTCTTGAACAACAGGGCCAACCATTAGCAGATCATTTAAGCATTTGTGAGATGACGTACAACATGAAGCGTCGAATGCTACCCGAAGCTTAGTTGACGAGCTTTCTGCACGAACCACACATTGATGGGGCAAGAAATAATGCATAGCGGGGATATCGGCCATGGAAGCCTTTTCCATGTGGTCAGCTGCAAGATATTCCCGAAGGAATGCAGAATACTGACACTTCAAATCTTTATTTCTCGAAAGTCTTCTTTCCAGATAGGAAAATCGATTTTTTGAAATATCCAAAGATTTTCGAAGGTGAGAATGTGGATCTTGTTTAAAAGGAAGCTTGACTATGAATCTTCCATTCGATAATCTACGAAACGTTTGCTTGAACATCTCCTCACATTGAGTTTGTTCCACATTCCATTTTGGAGCCACAGTGCCAATGCTTTCTTCGTTCCAGAACTGTTCCACTAATCTGACTAAGTTGTCATCTTGATCTGCCTTAGCTTCGTTTTCGCATACTAGGCTGCAATACTGCCGTGAAGTGCCCGGTCGATCAGTACATCGCCCCGCAACAATCCATCCAAATAAGGTTTTTTGTACAATAGGCAAGTCATCGCGTAGTCTAATCTGACCGATACTAAGCATACTGAAGAAAATATAGGAATGGTTCGTTCTGGCTGAGGTTAATTATACTAGGTAGAACGTACATCTGTAAACTAGTTTCGAAATCATTAACTCTTGACTTAATAATTGCTTAGGTGAAATATTTTACTCTAGAAGCTGTATCGCCAATACCGCTGATACTAGTTTCTACTCTAAACTTCTTTAGCTTAAGTAACTGTGCTAAGTCCTCAGTAATAAAATTTAGCTGAGATGCAGAATCTAATAAAACTCGAGCTGAATAGAATGAACCGGATCGATCTTTAACTTTCACTAACGCCGTAGCCAAGAACACATGATCACTTGCAATGTCTGCAGGGACATGCGATATTTGCAGAGCAGTGTTACCGGTGGGTGGGATCTTTTCCAAATTTTCATTTGAGTATACCTTAGGAGTCTCTAGCGATACCGAAACTTTACTAAAAGAACACTGATAATGATTATCTAAGTCCTTTCCGAATTTATGCAACAACATATGATGCGGCAACGAGCACACGCGACATTTTTGAACTGAACATTTCTTCACTGTGTGTCCTTTAAATAAGCAATTTATGCATAACGCACGTTTTTTTACTTCTTTAAATCTTTCAGCGACTGCAAGTCTAAAAACGATTGACACTTGTAAATAGAATGTCCATTCTGACCGCAAAATGCACACGGATTATGAGTTGTAGCTAGTGATGTGGGATTGAGCTATATTTCGTTATCTTTGATTTGGGATATCCTGCGGTTTGGTATGACGCTGAAGGTACATCAGACTTGAAAGACTTAGCATCCCGCGACTCTAGATATTGACAACGCTTTGATAAAAATTCGGATGCTTGGATCCAAGAAGGCAGTTAAGAAATCTCGATTTGCGCTTCCCATGTTGACTGAGAGTTCGGGTCTACCTTTGAATTGACAATGTACATTACAAACGCATTAGCTAATATCCTCGTAAGTTCCTAATAACTGAAGAGCACTCATATGTGCATTTGTTGAATCTATTAAATCTCTTAATTGCGAAGCAGAATTTTTAGTTACTTTAGAAAGATTAAATAAGGACACGATGTGCTCCTGAAATATGAGATACTTATTATCATACCTCACCTTAAGGTGGTTTAATCCTTTGGAATAATTTTCTTCGCTGATCTCATACGCCTTTATAGTACGAAAGGTAGAGCCGGTTAAGCAAAACAACAGATGATTAAATTTCTCTAACGATGATAATGAATCATCTTTATCGATTAATTTCGTGAAGCAACCCATGAAATTAGTAATTCCGGTATATCTTCCGGAGAACTGAGGTAATTTTATTTTCGGTAAATGATTAACTTATTTACTAGCCACTACCACTTTCGTACCCGAAGCTGTTTCAAAGCTTCCCTTTCTACCACATGTCTATAATGGCAAAAGTTTTGCCTTTGCGGCACAATAAAGATCCTCCAATTCAGCCTAATTTTCGATTCAGAGCATCTTCTGGAGCTAATTTTTCTATCGACGTTTGGTACGACAAGATTTGCTTAAAATAAGACTCAAGAATTCCTAACCTGCATTCCAACTCAGCACCAGTTAAATTCTCTCCCTTTTGTTCTACTAAATTCTTTATCCGCGTGATACAACCTTTGGTAGAAGCTCTTTGAGCTTTTAGCTCAGCTAAATCTTTTTCACTCATGTTCAGAAATTGATTAAAAAAAACAAGTAAGCGAACCACGAATTAGGAATGTTTTTTCCGCACAATGAACAATGGCTAGAGTTTGTACAAATTTCCTAGTTATGTATATATTGTTACCAAATTGGCCGCTTTTCTGTAGTCGAGAGGGAGACTGCTATTTAACATAAAAGGTAACACTGTTCAGCAACACATACGTGCCTGCACGTCGTAGCAACCAACAAATAAGCGGTGGTCAGCACAGTTGAGGTAAAGGTGGCAGCCACTGATAATTAGGTGCCTATCTCCGAATTAATTTGGGTTCGGGCTCGAGATGTCAGCGGAAACGGAAACAGCTGAGACCTTATCCACACGTACTCCGCACAAATCTTGTGGGTCGAGTTCAATTGTGTAACGTGTGTGTTCTGACCTCTGCTTACTACTCGCGTACGCAGCTTGTGATTCGCTACTCAATGAACGAGTGATGAATGAGCGCTGAATGTCAGCCTCAATGTAGTGGACCGGGTAGTATAGTATGGCTGTCAGTTTACGCGATAAGTGGCGGAGTCATGTATTGTAAAAGACAACTTCGTTCGCGAAAAACGTTAATTAGTGCTTTCGCAGTGGTGTTTTCTTGTCGGTCGTGAATATGTACTTAATAACAATTCCGGGCAGTGGTCAATGGGGTAGTAAACAAGTAAACCCTTAAAATGACTAACCACACATTACAAGTGCAGTTCAGTGCGAGGCAGCACAGTGCTTCTTTTTCAGGTACAGCTGAGCTTTTGTTTTGGCCAATGGTGCTATAGGGGACCGGGTTAGGAAAGTTTTTGTTATTTAATAAACTTCCTTCTCGGTGTTTAATATGGCAAGCTGGCGATGCAACGAGGGATCTATTTCATCAGCGAAGACATCCAAAATGGCGTGGGTGAATATTTAATTTATTAAATGTTGTTTTGCGACTGTAGTGGTATCTGTCACCCAAGAAGGGGAAAGCACAAGTGCGCGAAAGCTTTGAGGTCTACCCAAGAAAGTAAACAAAACGTTTCTGAGTGCTCCTCTGGGTTACTTTTCTTCTTTCTGTCAAAAAATCTAAATCTATTTTGGTGATACAAATATTGCCTTGGGCGATTGAGTTGTCCGGTGCGACTACAATTGATTACCGAGTACTGGGCTATTAAAGTTTGAGATCTGGGCCACAAGTAATTTATTGGAACTTAATCTGATTTAAGTTAATGTTATTTCCCACGGTGCCTTTCTAGATTGCAATTTTCACTGTATGTTTAGATATGATACGATACTCACCCTACAACCTTCTGAAATATGCTCTACTCTACTCTGTGGTCTCCCCGACGAAAACTTAATGCCTTCAGGAGGGTAACGAAACAAAAATAAAAATAAACTCGAGTCGATTTTACCTTTGACAAATTTTATTCTTTTGCTGTTCTATCCACACTTGTTCTCCATGCAATTTCACTTTCTAGAAGGAAGACAAAATCCGTTCTCCGGCTCTACTATGACGGGGCGATCCTGGAATTCGGCTAATTTTCCATGGTGTCGCTCGTTGGTTTTATCTTCCTTCTATTACATTTTGTGCAATTCAAATTCAAATATGCGACTACAAATTTTACTAATTAAAATTAAATTTCGATTTCTTTCTTATTTATTATTCATAACATTTCTAATTAATTTATCTGTCCTTTCTATTATGCATTTTCTAAATTTAAGTATAAGACTGTATTACTTAACTAATTCATTTCTTAACCGTTTTAGGGGACTCTAATAGTTTCGAAGAGGCAATCGAAGCAACCGTGGCAAAACTACACTTGCCCTGCATATAATGAATGGCATCACAGGAGCTCCAAGCAGGCGCCAGGAAAATCAGCTGTCTAGGAGTTTAATTAATAGGTACGCATTTTCATTGTTTTGTTTTCTTTTTCTGTTCCTCTCTCGTTGTTTCCGTTTTTTTAAAATCATTTCAGGTGATTCTGTAACACGGCCCTCCACTGACGAGAAGAGCTACCCTCAGCTCGGCAAGTCAGTTCTGTAAGTGATAAGGGTGCCAGTGTTGTTGTCCGTGAAAGTTGCGACTCTTGATTGTGCTGGGAAATATTCGGTGCTGACTGTAAGACAATCCAATGAGCATGTAATGCCCTCGCCGGAAAGATGAAAATAAAAAAATTAAAAGAAGAAAAAAAAACATATTAGTAAACCTGGACAAAACAATAAAATCAAACCATTTAAGTAATAATTACACAGGTACGTGTTTCCAACTCCATTCTTCATTTAGGTTATAGATATTGCTTGTAGTTGTTACTTACGCCCGCTGATGGCAATTGTATTGTGATATATCGTTATTCTTTCCAGGTTTATTTGAATGCTAGCGAAGAGCCGTTGGCATTTCTGCCCGCGATCGCGATTCATACCTCGTAACGGCCGGCTCATCCTAACTCGGGAACATAGAGGATAGTTCTAGGCGCCTCTTACTCGCCTATTATAAGTTTGCGAATTTCGCGCGAGTTAATATGTGTATTCTTGACATTTATTGGATGTATTTGTGCCGAATATTTCAGAAGGTTGTTTGGTAATATGGGGCGAGGCGATTGCGATGCACCACCATCGAGGTTTTGCTTCCTTCTTTATGAATTTTATAGGTCACCTCGCCGAGACATTCGATTATGATGTATGGACCATTCCAATCTCGTTGTAACTTCGGGGATTTCCCTTTTTTTCTTTTAGGATGATACAACCAGACTTTGTCTCCTGTTTTGAAAGGATTTGCTTTAGCGGATAGGTCATATCGTTCCTTCATCGTTCGGCTCACCTTTCCTAATTGGTTTCTATTAAATTTATATACCGCTCCAGCCGTGTTTTTAAGTTTATTAGGTAATCGAATGTAGTTGTCGGTTCCTCTGTTGGCGGCAGCCCAGTATACAGCTCGATAGGCAGTCGAACCTCTCTCCCCAAGGTGAGCATAGCAGGAGTTTGCTTGGTAGAATCATGTACCGAGGATCGATAAGCAAGTAAGAGAAGGGGAAGGTGATCATCCCAATCTTTCTGGTTTTCAGCAACGTACTTAGATAGATATTCAAGAATAGTTCGATTAAATCTTTCGACCATTCCGTCGGATTGAGGATGTAGCGGGGTAGTCCTAGTTTTTTCCACTCTAAAACGTTTAAGCACCTCTCGGAAAATTGTAGATTCAAAGTTACGGCCTTGATCCGAATGGATTTGTAGTGGTAAGCCAAATCGTGAAATCACATGCTGTACTAAAGATTCGACGACTGTTTCTGCAGTTTGATCCAACAATGGAATAGCTTCTGGCCACTTTGTGAAATAGTCTATGACTACCAGGATATAGCGATGTCCTCTTGTAGTAGTGGGGAGTGGACCTAGGATATCTATACCTAGTCTTTCAAACGGAGCACTCACATTATACGTCTGTAATTTGGCTCTAGTCCTAGGTGTTGGTCCTTTTCGTTGCTGACAAATTTTGCAACACTGACACCAATTCCTAATATCTTCTGAACAGCCCACCCAGTAGTATCTGTCCTTAATTTTTGCAGTAGTTTTGTCTACCCCTAAGTGACCACCTGTTACGCTTTCGTGAAACTGCTGTAATACTTCAACTTTTCTTGTTTCTGGGAGAAGTATTTGGTAATGTGTTCCACTCGCATTAGTGAAGCATCGGCACGCCATTCCATCTTTTAGGCAGAGCGCAGGCCACATTGCGCAATAGGAATTTAGAACAGGATGTAGGTGTGTGATTTGGTCACGTGTCGGTCGCTCAGCCTGTTTAAGCCACGATTTTACATACTTCAGGTGGTCGTCTTGATCTTGTTCTGTTCCTACGTTGTCTTGCATCATTGCCACACGTATCACGATACACTCTTTCTCTTCCAAGCGAGTACAGTAGCGACAATTAGAGCCCAGGCATGGGCGTCTCGACAAGGCGTCGGCATTTAGGTGCTTTTTTCCAGGACGATGTTGGATATCGAAATTGAACTCTTGAAGGCGTTCAATCCATCGCGCTATTTGGCCTTCGGGCTCTCGAAACTGCATAAGCCATTTTAGGGAAGCGTGGTCAGTTCGTAAAATAAAATGACAGCGCAACAAGTAGGGTTGAAAGTGGGCGATGGCCTTCAATACAGCTAAGAGCTCCTTGCGTGTAACGTGTAATAACGTTCTGGCCGACTGAGCGTCTTACTGTAATATTCGATGACCTTCTCTTCACCATTTTGTACTTGTGACAAGACAGCACCCCAGGCAAATTGACTAGCGTCCGTGTCCAGAATAAATTTCCCGTCCCCATTTGGTTGGCAAAGTATAGGGGCTGTGGTTAACTTCTCTTTCAAAGTTTTGAAAGCACCTTCGCAATTCTCGTTCCAAATAAATTTTACATTCCTTTCTGTTAGACTAGTTAGAGGCTTAGCAATGGCCGAGAAGTCTCGAATGAAGCGACGATAATAAGCACAAAGACCTAAAAATGATTGTACATCCGTCTTATTTAAGGGGCGAGGCCAGCTTTCCACAGCACAAACTTTTTCTGGATCTGCAGAGATTCCTTGCTCGTATACCACATGTCCCAGGAATTTTACTTCGTGTGGGCATATCTGGCATTTTCCTGGTGATAGTTTTAGTCCAGCGGCACGCAGTCTTTCGAGTACTAATTTTAAGTGTTCTGATAGATTTTCAAAATCTCTGCCATGGACGATAACGTCATCCAGATAGACCAAAGAAACTGTGTACGGAATTCCTTCCAAAATAAGCTGCATCAAGCGTTGGGACGTTGCCGGTGCGTTAGTAAGACCAAAGGGCATGACATTAAATTCCCAGAGCCCTTGGCCAATCGTAAAGGCCGTCTTTTCCCGGTCAGCTTCTTCCATCTCAACCTGCCAATAGCCTGATTGAAGGTCTAACGTAGCAAACCATTTTGAATCGCCTAACGCATCTAAGGTAAGATCTATTCTTGGTAGCGGGTACGAATCTTTCTTTGTGATCTCATTATTTCTCCTGTAGTCTACGCAAAACCTTAGCGATCCGTCTTTTTTACGTACTAGGACCACTGGACTACTACATGGACTCTTAAGAGGGTTGGACTACATTTTGCTCTATCATTTCATGCAATAGATGCTCTGCTTCAGCCCTTCGGGATATTGGCATCCTTCGAGGTGGCTGTTTTATTGGAGAAGCTTCGCCGACATCTATCTTGTGCTTCAGTATGGATGTTCTCCCCAAGTCTTCCTTGCTATGGGAGAAAACTTCTTGAAATTCTAATAACAAATTCCACAGTGTAGTTTTATCGCCTTCATTTAACTCACTGACGCTTTTTCTAAAGAGGTCATGAAGTTCGCTGGAGATAATTTTTGATACGGCGGTTTGCTTGCGTGTTATAATGGGCGGTTTAAACTCCAAATCGGCGATTGGGGTCGAAGCTGGCAAGTGCACAGTCTGGGAGGATGAGTTCGATAGCCGGGCTAGTACTACTCCGTTCTTGGCTGTAGACAGTGTCGGGATGATCTCCAGGTCTTTTGCGGTAGAATCACTTTTTGTTACTAGAACATTTTCCTCAATATTAATGGTGGTGGTTAACTTAAACTGACATTGCTGCCCTGGTGGAATTGTAATTGCGGTCAAAGTTCTGGTTGGTGTGTCTTCCATGAGGCATTGTTGCAGAGGGATAACTTCTTCTTCAATCTGTAAAAATCCCATCTTAAAGTCGAGTATGCATGCATGATTAATGAGAAAGTCCATTCCAATTATACAATCATCTGTGATAGCAATGAAGATTGAATGTTTTGTAACTAACTTTCCAATGTTTAGGTGGACTTCGGCTGTGCCATCAACTGGGATAATTTCTCCGCCCACGCCTTGGATTATTGCATTAGTTGGATGGATCTGAGGGTAGTAATCTGCCTGCCGGAGAATTCGTGGGTGGAGAATAGTTTGTGTAGCCCCTGTGTCGATAATCAGACTACATTCGACCCCATTTACATTTCCAGCTATCCATAGATTGTTCTGCAGTGCACGTCCGCCAATGAAAACTTTTATTTGATATGGGGCTGATTCCCCTACTAAACTCTAGCCCCGGCAAGCCAGTGGGTGTTGATTTAAAGAAGAATCTTTTATGTGGGGATCATCCTGGTCTATTGACTGTAGCGAAAGTTTATCATCAAATTCCGATGGTGGGGGTATTACACATAGTCCTGACATATTTTTAGTGTGAAATTGATGAAGGCTTTTGAAGCGTTTGCGTTTCCTTCCAATGGGGTGATCAGTTGAGTTCCCAGAAGGACGAGTGGCACATTGCTGCCGAGATTTAATATCCCGAACCAAACTGCTTCCGCGGACAGGCTTGTCATCTGGTCCCGTGACGTTAATTGCCTTTCTACTTTTATCCGTTTGGAGTACATCAAAGCATACGACCTCTCCCTCTGCCAAAGATGGAGTGGCTTTTTCGCGGTTATTTCTTTTTATTTTAGAGGCATGGACAAGCACTTCTTCGTTGGTGTCATCACGTATTACGAAGTCATACCGTTGTTTTACGTTGAACCACTTTACAATGCCTTTTACTTCTCTCTCGATTACGGTGATATGCCCGGATGACCTTTCCACTGGCTCATCTGATTTGGGCTGTTTTGTGGAAGGTTTTTGCTGTACCTTCTTAGACAAGTTGATCTTCCGAGCAATGGTAAGGGAGTTTTGGCTGTTGGTTGGAGCTTGTCGTACTGTTAGGCCCAGCCGATGCTCCATTAGGCTGGGCGAATTTGGTTTCCCGACAAGTTGTTGGTGCTATAGGAACTGACATTTGCGCCTCTTGCATTTGTGGAGGCTTCTGCCACCCTAATGTTTCTCCTACAGATTCTCGTGGCATCTCGACTAGCTTCTATTCTAATAGCTTGAGCCAGGACTCCTTCTAGAGAAGTTGGTATAGAGTCCCGCACTCGTCTTTGAGTTTCTAGGTCGGCAATACCATCCATCAACTGCTCGAGAGATATACGGTTACGCCCTGCTTCATTACAGTCGGTAGCAAAACTCAAGTAAACTAATCTCTGGACATCCGTCGCGAACTCAGTCAGACTTTCGTTTGGTTTCTGTATCCGTAATCGCAATTGAATGTGTGCTACAGACTGCTGGTATTCATCTGAAATCTGAAATCTGCATTCCATCCGTTTGCACGAGCTACTGCGTCAAAATGTCTCTTGTGTACAGACCACGGCTGCTTGCCGTTATAATCTTTCGGTGACAAAGGGATTCCAGCGGGTTGGACTGCTTGGTAGATGTCTCGACGTGTCTGTGGCTGACCGTTATATGCATAGATTCTGGGCGCAGGGGCTGCAACATTATTATAGTTGGATGTCGAAGTCGCTGGCATGGTAGGGGTAACTATCTGTGAAATCACAGGAGGGGGTCTATCTGGTTCCATTCGAGGCGGCGATCTGTCGTTTACCCTGGTTGACGTAATGGGGGGGAAAGATATCCTGATGAATTCTGCTTGTGTTGATTTCTTCATCAGATTGTGGTATATCGAAGTTCAATACGGCTGGCTGATATCTTGCTATGGATTCATTTCTATCACGAACAGTGCCTATATCGCTAGGAGGATACGGTGGATTGGTGGGGCTTAGAATTGGGGGGAGTGTGTCCAACACTCTTCTATCAGCTGCCTTTCTATTAGACTCAATTCGAGATAAATGCTCTAAGATGCTTTGAAACATCGTTGTCATTTGACGATGATGAATATCGTCCAAAGGTTGAATAGCTTCTGGTCCTATAGGGCAAGCACGGTCTACAGCTGCTTGCTCTTTGTTAATAATCAGGCTTTCTTCATGGGACAGACTCTGTTCTGTGTTCACACCTATTGAAACTCCTGGAGGGTCATTTTGGCACCCCGTGGATGATTTTTTCCTTGATGGCGTGTTCTTGACTACCCTCTACTCGGGATAATCTTTCTAACATGCTTGTCATTGCTGTCGTGAGGGAAGTAAGTTGCTCACGTTGTTGGACCATTTGTTCAGAAAGCGTTGTGAGGACATTTTCCGTGGCGGTATCTCGGTTGACACTGGAGCCTTCTGGGTTACCACCCTCTTCAGACTTGTGTTGCTGTTTTATGTTTTCCTTTGTCATAGTGCAGTGGCTAAAGCTTTTTCTAGAAGCGTTTGGTTACCCCACACCTGACACCAAATGTTACCAAATTGGCCGCTTTTCTGTAGTCGAGAGGGAGACTGCTATTTAACATAAAAGGTAACACTGATCAGCAACACATACGTGCCTGCACGTCGTACCAACCAACAAATAAGCGGTGGTCAGCACAGTTGAGGGAAAGGTGGCAGCCACTGATAATTAGGTGCCTATCTCCGAATTAATTTGGGTTCGGGCTCGAGATGTCAGCGGAAACGGAAACAGCTGAGACCTTATCCACACGTACTCCGCACAAATCTTGTGGGTCGAGTTCAATTGTGTAACGTGTGTGTTCTGACCTCTGCTTACTACTCGCGTACGCAGCTTGTGTTTCGCTACTCAATGAACGAGTTATGAAAGAGCGCTGAATGTCAGCCTCAATGTAGTGGACCGGGTAGTATAGTATTGCTGTCAGTTTACGCGATAAGTGGCGGAGTCATGTATTGTAAAAGACAACTTCGTTCGCGAGAAACGTTAATTAGTGCTTTCGCAGTGGTGTTTTCTTGTCGGTCGTGAATATGTACTTAATAGCAATTCCGGGCAGTGGTCAATGGGGTAGTAAACAAGTAAACCCTTAAAATGACTAACCACACATTACAAGTGCAGTTCAGTGCGAGGCAGCACAGTGTTTCTTTTTCAGGTACAGCTGAGCTTTTGTTTTGGCCAATGGTGCTATAGGGGACCGGGTTAGGAAAGTTTTTCTTATTAAATAAACTTCCTTCTCGGTGTTTAATATGGCAAGCTGGCGATGCATCGAGGGATCTATTTCATCAGCGAAGACATCCAAAATGGCGTCGGTGAGTATTTAATTTATTAAATGTTGTGTTGCGACTGTAGTGGTATCTGTCACCCAAGAAGGGGAAAGCACAAGTGCGCGAAAGCGTTGAGGTCTACCCAAGAAAGTAAACAAAACGTTTCTGGGTGCTCCTCTGGGTTACTTTTCTTCTTTCTTTCAAAAAATCTAAATCTATTTTGGTGATACAAATATTGCCTTGGGCGATTGAGTTGTCCGGTGCGACTACAAGTGATTACCGAGTACTGGGCTATTAAAGTTTGAGATCTGGGCCACAAGTAATTTATTGGAACTTAATCTGATTTAAGTTAATGTTATTTCCCACGGTGCCTTTCTAGATTGCAATTTTCACTGTATGTTTAGATATGATACGATACTCACCCTACAACCTTCTGAAATATGCTCTACTCTACTCTGTGGTCTCCCCGACGAAAACTTAATGCCTTCAGGAGGGTAACGAAACAAAAATAAAAATAAACTCGAGTCGATTTTACCTTTGACAAATTTTATTCTCTTGCTGTTCTATCCACACTTGTTCTTCATTCAATTTCACTTTCTAGAAGGAAGAAAAAATCCGTTCTCCGGCTCTACTATGACGGGGCGATCCTGGAATTCGGCTAATTTTCCATGGTGTCGCTCGTTGGTTTTATCTTCCTTCTATTACAATTTGTGCAATTCAAATTCAAATATGCGACTACAAATTTTACTAATTAAAATTAAATTTCGATTTCTTTCTTATTTATTATTCATAACATTTTTAATTAATTTATCTGTCCTTTCTATTATGAATTTTCTAAATTTAAGTATAAGACTGTATTACTTAACTAATTCATTTCTTAACCGTTTTAGGGGACTCTAATAGTTTCCAAGAGGCAATCGAAGCAACCGTGGCAAAACTACACTTACCCTGCATATAATGAAAGGCATCACAGGAGCTCCAAGCAGGCGCCAGGAAAATCAGCTGTCTAGGAGTTTAATTAATAGGTACGCATTTTCATTGTTTTGTTTTCTTTTTCTGTTCCTCTCTCGTTGTTTCCGTTTTTTTTTAAATCATTTCAGGTGATTCTGTAACAATATATATATATATATGTTAAATAAATTTAGTTCAGAGAAGAATTCGAAAATATTTATATATCGTGTCTGTATATGCAAAGTCTAACAAAACTTTATCACCAAATTTTTACCGTATACATTCCATTCGATTTATTGCTTTGCCTTATTGTCACTGCTACACTTTAATATGTGATTTAGTCAATGAACTTTCAAGTTCAAGGTTAAGTACTGTTTTGTGATACAGTCTATGATATTTTATGAAAATGCAATAATTGATACTCCATTGATATGCGATAAATGAAATTATTAAAGATCCCACCTGAAATGCTGCAGATTTGATACTCGATGATTACTTTCTCCAATTTGCTGGCTGGATAGCTGAAATAATTCCCAATTTAAAGATGACACCACGTGGATGATGATGACTATGAAGAGTACAAATTATAAAATTATGGACCAAATTCTTTCCAACGACGAGATACGATGAAGAACTGTTTATCTCCAGTGAAATAATTCGAAAAGAGTCCCTGCTCGGGCGCCAAATGTTGAAATGCAAGTTTTTTGCACTTGAAAATACTCGTTTTAATAGAAAAAAACAACAACAATAATCTCGTACTCATCCAGCCTCGATGCCAAGTGACGTGATCTACAACTGTCTTGTAGTCTAAATTACAGAGTTCAGTGCACTATTACAGAAACTAATTGAATTGAAACTAGAAACTAATAGAATTGAACAACAAATAAGAATTGAGCGCTAAATTCGAAATGTTGCTCTATTTGTAAGTTATACAAGTTAATTTATATATATATATATAATTCAATTGGAATGATATTTAAAATGACATATTATACATTATGTATATAAGGTCTTTATTTTTTGGCTCTTTGGCTCTTTTTAAAATTCCTTAAAAATAGGTGCAAAAGGCTGTACAATGTATAAAGTAAAAGACACTAGTTAAATTAAAAAATCACAAACATAACACTCAATAGGGGCAACAAAAACAAACTAGACACTAACAGGTAAAAGGACAAAAAGTGAACACTATGTTTTCAAAAGAGACAATAAACGTATACAAAAATTTTGAACAATGCCTAAAAGATGTAAAACAATAAAAAATTTTGCTTGCCCCTATTTTGACAATAGGGTAAGTGGCAGTTCCAAAATTCCAAAATAATCTAATAAATATGTTTACCTACACGAGCGAATTTCAACAAAAAAATTTGTAACCGAACGAACGAAAAATTTACGCGATACCGTTATATAGTCCCGCGAGAGCAGGCTGTAGTATCGTAGACCTCTACAAACTGCTCACGTCATCCCTCCAGCTTAGCATCTCTAACAGAGTGTTTGTCCTTCCCACAGCTCTTGCAACGATTCCTAAGCGGGGAGAAGCCCCGTGGACTAGTATTGCAAATGCTGTGGCCTGCTATCACCAGCGAAAGACAAGAGCTCCGTCCTGCACCGACGATAGTGGTTGCCATGTGCAGTTGAATGTGTCTGCGTTCGTTGCCAGATATTCAAGACGTAGACGTCTCTTCAATCTGTCAACGAAGTGGCGCTTAAGTGCGTGTGCGTGGTGTTGTGAGTCAGTGTTCTGGTTCCCATCTTCGACTTTCATGTAGTACAAGTGAATTGTAGATTTGGGCAGTATCAACACAAAGCTAATCAGACAATTCACCCGACTACAAACCTTTGGCCTCCATAGAAACGATGTTCTAGTAATTCTGAAATTCGGGTGGATCAACTGACACATACCGCGCACGAGAACCATTAGACCCTGCAAAGCCGGACAAGTGAAGAACCTGTGAAACAGGGTGCCTTCACCACCACAAACTGTGCAAATCCTCTGAACCCGCCGGTCAATATGTGACAATTGATTAGGATTCACAAGACTGTGATGCAGCAATTTGAATGCTACATCAGCATCTTTGTAATTAGAAGGATACTTGTAGACTACTCTGCAAGTTATCCCTCCCATCACGCCCATATTCACATAAGCACGTCACCAAACACACGTGTTGTAAGTGTGCTAAAGGGTGTGTGTGGTGGTCTGTTCAGAAAGAAAGCATCTTCCAACTTAGTGCCAGGGTCACTGGTCGCAAGTTGGCGAAATCTCTCCCGCGCAGAAGCAGCCAGGTCGTGTAGTTGTGCAGTGTTAGTCTTTATTCGACAGTTTCCAGAGATATCAATAATATCCCTGAGAACCGTCAGTGTATGCGTGTCAGCTTCAAAGCTCCGAGCATTACTCAACACTGAATCTATTATTTCAGGATTAAACCTGATTGGAATTGACGCGAATTGCGTGTACCGTAGAGCATTCCACTTAATTTGAAATGCTGGCCTGATTCTGCCCCAGGTCTGAATCGTTGAGATTAGATCCTGTGTCCAGTCACGAGGATAAGGTGGTCGAACAGAGAGTAGGTAGTATTACTCCCCTATGCCGATCCCTCCCAGTACATTCACCCACAGTTGAGAAATCAAGCTGTCTCTCTGGCAAAACACTCTTTGGAATGCACGCACTTGGAGACAACTTGATTTCACAACCAAGTTAGTGAGACATAATCCACCTATCTTGACTGGCAGACAGAGCGTGCTTTCAGCAACCCATCGTCTTCCGCACCAAAAGGCGTCTATCGCTATTGCTTGAAGAAGACCTACGAAGCCTTCAGCAAACGTCTCAGACTTTAGCAGATGAACGATGGACGAGGTAATCAAATAGTTTATCACGACTGGCCTACCCTTTAAGGATAATGGAAACAGTCGACTACGCCAAGAGCTTACAGCTCTAGAGAGTTTCTCAAGAGCGATGCGGCTATTATTTGATTTACTCTCGCGTGAGATATACACACCGAAATACTTCAGGCAAGTATTAGTCCATTGGATGTTCAGTGGAGTATCTGTGAGATCTCTCCACCTTCCACACCGCAAGCCTTGACTCTTACTAAGGTTTATTTTAGCAAGCCCGCTATACGTTCGAACTGTTCGAAAAGAGGACGAGCGACCGGAAAAGCTTCAGCTCTTGTCACGTAAATAGACAGATCATCCGCATACGCCAACATAAGAGGCCTCACATTGGTATACGGCAGATGAACCGCATACTGTGCGAGCATTCGATGAAGATTCACCAGTAGCGGCTCCAACGAAAGATCATAAAGCATACCTGACAATGGACAGCTCTGTATGATACCTCGATGAAACGAGATAGGAGCCAGAACTTGTTGTTGATGCTTAATCAAAATCGCTGTACCTCTATACAGTTTCCGGACGATATCGAGCCACCTGGGGGGAAACCCAAATGCCTCGAGAGCAGTAAAGGGATACTCGTGCGAGACACTATCAAAAGGCTTTTGCTGGTCAAGTGAAATCATGGCCATTTATGTACCTGTCTGTTCATGGTAGGCAAACAAATGCTTGGCTACCGCGATATTGTCGTAGATACTACGACAAGGTACTAAATAGGACTGTTCCGGGTGTATTACCGAAGCAATCACTGAGCGGAGTATCGCCCCAAATGCTTTGCAGAAGATTTTGTAGTCTACATTGCATAGGGTTGCTGGCGTCCAGTTCCCCATCCTCTGCAAATCTCCCTTCTTTGGAATCAAGCGCATAACAGATCGCCTCCGACTAGGAGGAAAGTCTGAATGCGTCTCAACCGCCGAATTGAAGACTTGCAAAAGGTCAGGAATTAATAAATCCCTCAAACGTATGAAGAATTCTGGAGTCAAGCCGTCATAACCAGGTGAACTGTGTCGCCTTAGATCCTTTGTCGCAGCAATCATATCCACCAATATGATTAGTGTATCCAGGAGCTCCTTACTGTCTTCAGAGAAAGTGGGAATATTCTCAAGAAATTCATGAGTGGTCGAGGATTTTGTCGACGTCGATTCAGAGTAGAGACTACTATAGTAGTCTCGAATATATTCTGATAGCTGTTGTCCGTTGAGGACTTGTCCAGATTCATCAATTATCGGTTCGACCTCACAAGAAGCAGTACAACGTCTAGTCGCCTGAAAGAAGTACTCGGAGAATCGCGTTCTCTCAGCCAGCGCGATTGGCCGCGCAGCACAAACTCCAAGCTGTGCTTGTAAGTCTGTGTCGCCAAGCGTTCGTTTATTCTATTGAAATAAAGAATCAACCCCGGCTGATTTGGGAGAAGAGCTGCCACCCGAGAGACCTCCGCCGACAAGCTAGAAGCTTGATATCCACTTCGATTGAAATTCGTCTCGACAAAAGATCGAATCTGGAGCTTTCCAACGTCCCACCATTGACTAAGAAAAGGAAAATCAGCTTTCCTCTCTTGCCAATCGTGCCAGAAATCAATGAACTCATTGATGAATTTGTCGGAATTCAACAAATAGTTGTTGAATATCCAGTATGCAGTTCGTCTTTCAACGAGAGTGCTGGTCGCCACTACAAGAAGATGATCACTAATCGAACACACTTCATGAGTGACACCAACGAAATGGTCTAGTATTCCAGGTGAGACGTAAAGTCTATCAATTCTGGAGCCTGCGAGACTTCCAAGGATATTTCGCGAGACCCTCGTGTACGATCTAGTCGTAGGATGTATGCAACGACAGATATCCACGAGTCTGAAAACACCGACAAAATTCCTCAATCGAGTAGCATTGACAGAGTTGAACTCAACTCCAGAGTGCCGATCCATTGAGGAATTCAGAGTGCAGTTGAAATCACCTGCGAGGACAGTTTCACCGCTAAAATTCACCAAACAGGACTGAACGCTATCAAGAACTTGTCTTGTAATGTCCTGGTCATGAGGAAGGTACACGTTTACTACCTTTATATTTTTGTCTTGAATGACAAAGTCCAAGAAGCGAAGCCTGGGAAGTTAGCTGTATAGATAGGAGACGATAGTGTAAATTTGTTGGATAAAATGATTGCCACCCCTGAGCCTCGGCGAGGCGCAGGTGTTGCAAACATTGCATAGCCAGTGTGTAAATAAGCATAGCGCTCAGGTTGTGTATATATGTCTTGTGTAAAGTTCGTCTCCTGTAGAAGCGCGATGTCTATATCGAACATTTTGACATGTTCGATAGTGCTGTGTAACCTTGTATGTGCACTTAAACCCCCGGTGTTGATAGAAGCTATCTTGCACATTCAAAGAGATGCAAAGCTCAAACGATGATGGTACGACGTCTACGGACGAGGAGAGTCGACCAAGCGATGCTCCTGCATCAACTCCTCCACCTTCCTATGAAGTCGTTCTAACCGCGCTACATCGTAGTACTTCCTCCTCTTCTTGGACTCCTGTTGTAAGAGTAGAAGCTGAGGAAGTAACAACTCTGGCCTCTCCAGCTCCCTTACAAGAATACTCCAGATTTTATTTGAATTCTTCTTGTACTGGAGCTGGGTAAGAATTCCGGCGATCTTCTTCCTAGAAAGGGTTTCCATCCACACGATCCTAGCCACCGAGGCTCGAAAGACCAGTATAATCAAAACCGGTCATGTCGCAGTCGGAAAGCTGCTCAAGAGATGCTTCCACCTCCCTTACAACAACCTTCGGAATGCCAGCTCCACTATCGTCCTCCTCCGAGTGGGGCCGCTTTGATGCGATTGGCTTCGCTGGCTCTGAAGGAGGCAGCATCACAGCCGTTTACAGCCATAATTATTTTTGCCTCTGGGACAACTTCAGGCACCTTAACCACTGGCTGCTCCGAAACAGCAGGTTGAGTGCCGGCCGAAGGTTCCTTCTCCAGATCCACTACTGTGGTGGTGGCTTCCTTCGAGGGAACCCTCAGTTCAGCCTTCTTCCCGCTTCTCCTGGGGAAGTCAGCAATAAAATGCCCTACCAAATGGCAAGCATGGCATTTCGCTTCGGTACCCACGTCTATCCAGTATTTCGAGCCGGATATGCTCAGGTAAAAGCCTGACGGAAGCGTACACCCCTTATTCAAGGTGATGGACGCTTCCCGGCTAGTACCGAAGATACCCCGCCCGAGACCCTCGTCCGCAATTTTAATGGGAATAGCGCGAACCTTTCCATAGACCTTCCCGAATCTCCCAAGGAAATTCGAGAGGTCTTCATGTTGGGCTCGCATAGGGACCCGCGAAAACACGACCTTCGTGGGCTTCTCTTTTAACGGGAATGGAACGAGGTACCTACCCTCCACCTCAATGCCCTCAAGCATAACCTTAGTGGCGCTTTCGAGGGTTGTGGTATACACCTCGACCATTCCTCCAGCTATAATTCCCATTGAGAAAAGCTGTTCACAGGAGATGATGCGGAAGGTTGCCTGCAGGTATGCAGTCTGAGGACATCCTCTGATGTGCTCAAGCTACATCCCGCAGCTCTCGTCCTGCCACCTCCCGTCAAAAAAGCCTTGGAGACCCGCACTGGTCTTGGGCCGAGGCTTACCTGCGTCCAATGGGGCTGGACGAGGAGTGATGCCCCTGCTCTGAATTTCGATTGTGGAAGCCTTATTGGAACTGCCACTTACCTGCGCAAAGGAGATTCCTGCAACTACTGCTGGGGATCGTGGTACTACTGCTGGTCCTGTTGGAGTTACTGGCTTCTTGCTTTGGCCAGTTGGCTTTGCTGAAGACAGTGGTGGCCTCATTATGACTCCGATGGGCTTTGGCGCAGAAGCCGAAGCCGTTTTTACGACTTCCACCAAGCTTGGACGTTGTCCTTGTCTTGAGGTGGGCGTCGGCGATTTTGATGGTGCTGTTGACGTTGTAACGCATAATATTTGTCTTGAGAGGGAATGCCGGATCTGCAACGAAAAATAGTGCAAATATTGTAGCCGAGTTAGGGAGAATAGAATTCGCTGGCAAAGGCAATTCATCCCGTAGAAGCAGCTTTCCAAATTCTGAATGTTGTAGAACTCCTAAAATTTAAACAATATCTTCATATTTTACTTCAAACTTGTTAATCTTGAGCATCTTACCGCCATCGCTCTGGCTGCCATACCCTCCAACATCTATAGCAGTAAAGCAATAACGAGCATCACACGCTGCCAACAACACAATGGTGAAACAATTCTTATAATTATAAAAATTTGAACCACTCTTGGGGGGACGTCTGATGTGAATATGCTTCCCATCTAGAGCACCTATGCAGTTGGGCATATCCCAAATATTTTGGAAATCCTTCATTATGTCGTTATAATCTTGATTTATTAATTGCCTATCATAAATTGGGGATAAAATATTCCACAGAAGATCGCACGTTTCTAGAATTATTTCTCTTACAGTGGATTTCCGCAATTTATAACTCCACGCAAGAAATTGGTGAGAGGCTCCCTGAGAAAGATACCTACAACAGTTTCAGTAAGATTATAACTTTATTATAGTCTTTTGAGTTACTTACGAAAGTGTCACGGCTAATCTACACTCAGGATCAATGGGTGATCATATCGATTTCTTTGCCAGGCCTTCTGTTAATAAGTTCACTAAGAGGTCATACACTCATCTTGTCATCCTGGTGTGCTTGAAGTATTGTTCCGAGTCATTATTTTTGATTCTCTGATAGCAGGTTTTGAAGTAACCATCAATCTCAAACTTCGATATTATCCGTACTTTTAAAAATTAATTAAATAGTTAATAATCAAAATGCTTGGAACCAGTAAATGAAACTATTTTAAGTGTCAACTTGACGAAGTCACCAATGCCCATTCTGTTCAGCAGGTTGGTGGCTACGATCTTGACACTTCATCGCGGCGTGTGTGCGGGGTGGCTGCGATGCATTCTGTTCCAAGCATAAAGCTATCGTTATTATAGATTTTTTCCACATTTCTACACATCATTAAATAAAGAAAGACGGAGAAAACAAAATTAGATTAGATTCTTTGCTGTGACATGGCGCTATTTGCTATCGGAGACAACTTATTATCCTCATATTCGCCAAGTTTTGCTAACAGATGGCGGACCTTTTTATGAGCATATGACAAAGTACTATGTATAGTGGCGACTCAGTTAGAAGATGTAACAAAATCTTGTGCGTGACACATCTTTATGTATAAAATCAATGGTCACAGTTATCTTTTTTTTTTAATATTTGCACACATGTTTTCACATCAAGCGGCGCATCTCTAAGAGCGACTTCCAGATCCCAAGCTACATCTGCCATAACACTATTGTTTATATATTGCAGAGGCCAAAGCTTCAGTCAACTGTCCAATAGTTTCTCTTCTTGAGCTAATAGAAAAGCGTTGGATGATACTTAGTTGTTATATGTATTCGACGCTTTTGTTTTGTGGCCGTAATTTTTGTTGGTTGTATTTGTAGAATTCCCTAGTTGTCATTTCCGAAATTTATAGAATTGCTGAATAGTGTATTTACGTTTTTGTATTTGGTTTTGTATATTTGCTCCGTACAGTATATCAAATTCGATGGAATGAAGTCGAATTATTAGCTCAGGATGGATGACCTTCATATGAATTTTTAGGTTATTTCGAATGGGGTACCTTTTTCTTAGTTCACCGTTTAACCATTTAACTTTACCAATTAACTCATATGGGACAAACTAGACGAAATTTTAAAATTAGATTTAAAGAACATTCAAATTCATTTAAACACAATAAATTGAATTCAATGGCAGCAAAACATATGAGTGAAACCGGACATAATTGTGATATTAATAACTTAAATGTTCTACATGTACAACAAAAATTTAAAAGTAAAAAGCTAGAATTGGTCTAAGACCAATTCTTATGATACCCTAGAGAATGCCCGTATGAAATTTCGTATTTTCACCTTTCTGTGAAGGTTTGATTTTTGAAGTGGTTTTTCGCATATATTTCTAGAATGGTTTGTCGTACAGAAAAAAAGGTTATAACCAATTTTATAGAATTTCGTATTCTGAAGAAGTTTTTAGTACAATAAAAATGTAGTGGAGTAATCATTTTCACAGTACACGTAAAAACCTACATTTTTATATGGCAACACCAAGAAGGAGTTGCCCGATTTAGTCCATTTTTGAAATTTTTATTGCTAGTACAATGAAAACACCATGTACCAAACTTCAGCTCTCTATATCGATGCGTTCTCAGGCAGTGCCCAAATTTATAGTGAAAAACGAAAGTTTTGTATGGAAACCCCACGAAGCAGTTGCCCGATTTGTCTCATTTTCGAACTTAATTTTACTTTTTTTTTTAAGTCCGTTTACATAATTTCAACTCTCTAAGTATATGCGTTCTCTAGTTATCGTGCGCACAGACGGACGGACAAGCAAAAACCAAAATACCTTTTAATATTATGCGTGGGTGTCCAATCCATTTTGCTCCACCATCATTATTTCGAGTTGTTACAAACGGAATGACAAACTTAGAATACCCTATAGATTTCATCTAGGGTATAAAAAGCACTACAGACTATTACGTGAACACGTAGACTTTTCACATCCACCATTGAATGATTTTGTTGTTTAAAATCTCCACATGAGAATGCTTTCAGCATTATTTTACTCGTCAGATAGTATTGGACTGCAATATTTGCTATTTTACTTTAGTTTTATTTAGAAACTCTTTGAAAATGGCCTTATAACCCGAAGTACGTGTAGAGGAAAATAAATGAAAAACTTGAAACAAGTAGGTTTACAAAACTTTTTAATTTATTACTTATTTATTTATTACAGCCGTAATCAAAGAAGGATCTGAATTCAACTTCATTTGTACTACCATTAGTAGAAGTGGAGGAGCGAAAGAAAGTAAAAATGGTTATTCGTATATTGATAACAATTGAGTTTGAGTTCGAAATACTATCAAAAAACCTAGAAAAGGTTACTTATTTAGAAATTTTTTTTTGAAGTTTTCTTTCTTCAACATCAGCTGCAGATTATTAAAAAAAATCAATCTTTAGGTATGATTTAATTAACCGAAAAAGAGGCTATCACTTCTTTGGAAATGCAATTGTTAAAGTTTTGGAAGTAATTAGAAGTAATTAGAAGAAATATTTAAAAGTAAAAAAAAATATATTTAAGTACCAAAAATCAAATGTCCAGGTAATAGTTTTCGAATAGTTTTAATTACAAGTACACAGTAATGGTAATCGCAATGAAATATTATAATTACCATGTAATGGTAACGCTACTGTGATGATATTTGAAATTTTATAATATATTATTACTTTATGTATAAGCTTACCAAATTACAACAATATTAACATTTTCTTTTTCCCACTTAGAATTTAAAAATCGAAGCGTTGGTCGTCAAGTGTAAGAAAAACATTGTTAACAAGAACCTCATTCAAGGCTGTCACAATATTTAATGTTCAACTACATACATATGTATACCTTCCACATAAATTTTAATCATTGAACTCAGACTTGAATACAATTTCAAAGTTAAAGTTAAAGTTTCAATAGTTCAGAGGTACCCAAAGATCTCAAGTGCTGCTACAATTCTTAACTGCAATCTCAATACAAAATGAGAAATACGAAACTTTCACCAGTTTTAAATCAATCTATATAATAATAGCGATGAAGTAATCGCAATAGAGTTACCAAAAACTTTTACCACTTTATATACACTTCCAAAGCAATAACGAAAAGAGATTTATATTTGGTACTCTGGCAGTGTATCTGTAACTCTGTCTGGATGATGTAAATCTGAGAAGGTGAAACTTTTCCCGGTTACTTTTAAAATTGAATTCTAATTTCACAAATATTTCATAGAGCAGAAAAATAGAATATTGACTATAAGTCTATTTAATTCTAAAAGAAAGAAAACAAATGAAATTCTGTAAATAACTAGTACTGTCAAAAGTTTTCTTATACTTTACCAATGAGTGTTTGTTTGTGGTTTGAGTGGCCTTAAACTTTTGCTCCTCTGAATGTTTAGAATTGAATATTTTCTATTTGTATACCCATGAAAAACTATGTAAATTCCTTTTGACCAAAATGATTTAAGCAGACAAAAAAAAATTAGAAGTTTTGGTAAATTTAATGATGTAAAACTGATTTCTCTCAACTTATATGCAGGCGTGAATCGAAACCTTGAACTTTTCAGGTGAACTTCATATGACCTACCATGAGCCGGATTCTGTAACACGAAGAATTTGCGAGATGAGAACTTCGTTTTCTTAGTATTCCTAATTCCCTAATCCTCCATTCCCAATTCACTAAGATGGTTGGAGAATTTGGGAAAACGTAAGAAATGTGAAAAAGTGAGAATCGCCTGGGACGATTAAGGGTATCACTTTTTGCTGTAGAGGGTTAAACTTTTTTTCATATTTGAGGTACATCTTTCTACTACCACTTTCCAATGTCGAAATAAATTGAAATTTCTTTTTTGTAGGGGTAGTTTTTGAGGGATGTAGGAAGGTAGGTTTTCTCGAGTTTTTCTGGGATAACGAAAGAATGGAGAGAAGAAGGAGTAGGTGGCATCAAAAAAAATTGAAGCTCAGGGCGAACAAGAAAGGTGGGGAAATTGGGCGGGGAGAGTGCAGGCTAGATATGAGAGCTGATTATCGGAACTTACGAAACAAAATACAGACAATACCAGGATCTGTAATAATTCGCAGGGGTAAGTTCAGGATCTGTAAGCTCAGTATAAAAAAAACAATTAGAATTCACTTTGGTAATGACGCATGCATGGGTATTATAGGCTATATTTTTTTTCGATTAACGGTGCTTTGCAGATTTGAGGGGCCTCGGCGTTAAATTTTGTTGTCGCAATATTCACGAGCGGCTAACTCTGTGTGGGAGGGCTGTAGAGTATTGAGGTTTTTCCTGATGGATTAAGGGTTTAGAGTACAAAAATATAAGTCAAACATTTAGTGGGAGGGTGCTTTGGGCGTTGGAGGTCATACCACCCTTCATACGGGGCTGTCCATACTACGTCATGTTCGATACAAAACTAAAGAGGGAAGAGAGGGTAATCAAGTGGTGTAGTTTGCCTTTCATCGTTTTAACGTTATAGCTGACTTTTAACCGCCGAAAAACGGTACTTTTCACAAGGGTCATATACACCCCAGTTCCCATATTTTTACCTACATTTCTTCCGTTCTTTCTAGGACTTACCAGTTTTTCGCTATCACGAGATGAAAATATGTCCAATTTTGTACCAAAAACGGCCATTTTTTCACCTTACAAGGGACTGCTACACTTCTTTTACAGTTATCTTCAAAATCGTTTATCAGATTCACAAATTAATTACATATTTAATTAGATGACAAAATGTAGATGCGATTTCATCCTACACACAAGCTTTACCATATACATATATTTAAAAATTTTACAGCTGCTCTTCTGTACTGGAAGACGACCAAATTGATCATTTTTGCGTGATTTATAATTTTTAGCAAGTACTTTGAGACACACTCTGCTAGCTCGACTATCGGAAACTCTCTGTATTCCTAGTCCAAATATCACCAAATTTATATAAAAGGTTAACATCGGGATGATATTCCCTACCACAAATTATCTAATGTTTGCTCAATTTTCTGTTTTGAATAATAAAATCAGGAAATTTGAGCGGAAATAATAAAATTCCAGAAATCGAACAGAAATAACAAGTGAAAAGGTTCGGCGATCGATTCAATGCATAACAACTTTCAGGGTCATCATAATTCATGAAATTTCACGTCACCTTGTCAATACAACGATGTGCAGCCACTCGAGCGAGCACCTGCTGAATAATTTTGCCGGTCTAAGGTCGGTAGGTGTCGTAGTCACGTATTGCTTAATAGCTTAGTGACGATTTTCTTCACTTACTTTCTTGAATGAGTCATTAATGCTATTCTAGATAGCGAATACTAGTGCCAGATCAGATTACATTTTATTGTGTTTCTTTCGTGAAGAAAGACTTATGAATATTTTAGGAATGCAAATGGGATAGGATTTCTGACACCTGATGGTTGTTTTTTATTGTTTTGGGAAGTGCACTTTACTACACACTTATTTATTATATATTATTATTATATATATTTTTCTTTTTGCACTTAAATGCATTTTGTAAATTTATTGAAATTATTTTCAATAAATTTCAGTCTGTTAGACGAGAAATCTTCTTCTTATGTATTATTGCACTCACGTTAAGAATTCGTATTTTTTGGATTATGCAATAGGTTTATTGAATTCTTAACGGTTTGAAATGCGTTTTGGGATAAAATGATTATAATTGATTTGGTAGATATTTTGTTAGATGCATGATGTGCATTTGAGATTTGGGGATGGCGTTTAGGTTAACGTTATGAATCCGAGATTAGGCAGTTATGTGTTTAGTGGATTCATAACGAAGTCTCTAATTAGTTAAGACGTTAAACTTAACAAATTGGAAAAGTTCTCTATTTTTTAATTTAACGATTTTGCCACCAAAATTACCTGATAACCGTAACATTTTCACGCTAGATTTGGAAACCCCAAAATGTTGCCTTTGATCCTACTCATGTACATGCACCCGTTCTGAGATAAACTGTTTTTATGGTACACATTTCCAATAATTTACTTTATTTTGGTCATTTTTGCGCGAAATTAAATTACATTTAATTAGACGCGATTACCATCGTCTTTGGCAAAATTATTGAAATAATGAATCATAAAAGCTAGCTTATGTCGCCCCCTTATGGCTTATAGTACACCCACCCATACAATTTTTGCTCCTCTCACTGAGCCATAAAGGCATGTGAAATTAATGTTCAGTTACACTGAACACCCTGACTATGTTGAGTATTTGCAGCGATAAATTTTTATCCTAATCATTGTAGGTTCGGATGTGCTGTTAAACCGCATTTCATGAATCTATGAATCTATCTACCCGTCAACGGATGCTACTTTTTCAGATAGAACTGATTGAACCAACCCAGCAGGAAATGTGGTCAACGACTACGAAGTCAACAATGCTTCATTGTTGACCGTTTACTCTATGTGTCAACAGTATATACCAAATGAGCATGTGTAGTTGAAATGTTTTAAGTGTGTAAGTATTGTTGACACATCAAAGACTTGTCAACGATGAAATAGTGTTGACATTGTAGAAATGAGTCATAGTTTGAGGTAAGAACTTGTAACTGCTGTTAGTAGAAAAGTCAACGTTGAGTCATGTGGGAAGGGTATGTGACGGTTAACAGTTCAGTGAAAAAGTGATTTTTTAAAAGTTTGAAAGATATAAAAATGAAATAAAATACTATAATAAATTCATATAAAAAAAATTAAAGAATCATCATTTATATATAATAATTGGGCGTTACAAGATGCATTTTTTCGGTTACCTACATACATAATATGTATTTTCGTTTATTTTTCAATGGGAAATTTACTGATGTGATGTCAACGGGATACACATTATTATGTCAACGTCGTTTCATATTACCTCTTGTCGCTACTACATCATGTATGACTCTGTCAACACATTTTCATCGATTTTTTGTCATTGTGGTGTCATGGGTCAGCTTGTCAACGTTGTGTCTTTTGCCGGTTGTCATTGTTGCGTCATGTATTACATATTCATTGTTTTGTCAACTATGACAAGTATATGACAAAGGATTGATGACTTCAACGTTGAAAAACTGTGCCACTCTCTTAAAAATAGTCAAAGATAGGTTAACGATACAAAATATCGTTGACTCCTCGATGACTCAACGGAACTTTTTCCTGCTGGGAAGTTTGAATACGGCTTACTGTGTGAAGCGCGTCAGGTTTTGCTGAGGAAAATTTTTCAGTTCAATTACAAACTGGAAGACAGAAGTATACAGCCTGCTTCAGGCGAAGGCCGGACAAGCTTACAGAAAGTGTTCGGTTATGGACAGCCAAGCGATATCCTTCATATGTATGGGACGCCTGTTAAATGGGAACAAATTAAAAATAATTTAATAGTTTATTATTCTGATAAACGAAATGAATCTAGTTTGATTCACGATCTATATTTGTTACGTCAGAGTCAGGACACGGTCGAACAGTTTTATTAAGAAATAATCGATACTCTTTCTACTATGGCGAATCATATAAAATTTCATGAAAAGCTAAAAATGTGATAAAAGCTAAGCAAGAATTGTATGAAGCAATGTGCCTTAATACATTTTTATGTAGACTTAGAGAACCATAAGAGCAATGAGTCCGAGTAAGTTATGTGAAGCGCAAAACTATTGCTACAGGAGAAAAATACTTACTATGTAAAAAATTCGGTCCCAGTAAAACCCTCTGTCCCATACAAAACTAAAAGCAAAGTAAATCAAATAAAGCCTAACTATAATTGTTCATCAAGAATTTTCGCGAATCACCCTCTGAAAAATTTTCGTACCAGTTTTCAAAATTTACCCCTCAATTCTACATAAGAGATAAGAGCTCTTATCCTCTTAACGGAGCTGCCAAAGCCAGTTAGAAGAAATTGATATTCTGCGTAAAAAGTTGAGAAATGTCAGACGTCAGCTGATCTCTTTACTTTTGTGTCCTCACCGAGGTATGCTTAAATCTTTTATCGCGATAGTCGCACAAATTTATTTGTTTCAAATACCGAAATTTTGAAAAAAAATGCTGTAAAGTAAGTACATACATATTTATATAATAAAATAATGTACCAGTTTGTGAAAAAAAAAATAATCATATAATATGAGCCGTGCACAGAGGATAGTTCTGAGGAATATGAGGGACGACTTGGGTACGATTGCTTTTTTTAAGGCTGTATTCATAAAGAATTCCAGAACACCAAAATTTTTTGCCTTTAAAGTGATTGAAATGGCATAGCATGCGATAATCTACATTACTCGACAATGGTATCGTCACTTTAAAGTTTTGGCAACAGTTAATTTTTTTTTTGCTATAGGTTTATACGAATGTAATGTAATGACGGATGTGGAATTCTTTGCCTGAGTTTTATGTGATAAAATAATAATTCAATTATCACTATATGCTGTGAATTTATCATACAATAATCACTAATTTTAACTTGATTAAAGAGGGACAGAATGAACTTCGATAATGGTATGAGGAACTACATTGTAGGAAAATTACTGTACATATCTGGGCACAAGTGTAGCATAACGTGCGTGCTTCGTGCTAACTACGTATGGGTTGGCCCTATTGCCATCATGGCCTCGCCAAAAATTTCCTCTTCTTTTTCGTTCTTGTAAAGTGAATTGTCTTTAACAGCTGGGCTGACTCAAAAGGGAGTGTTCAGATTCTCCTAAGACTCATAACCTCTTAAAATTAAAGTTTCTGAAAAAAAATGTATGTAGAATCCTGAAATGAAACCTTTTTACCATGAAATGAGACCATTCTCGTAACTCATTTGGTTCGTTTATCGGAATCATTTGTAACGTTTCTATTACTATTACTTCTTGTAACATTAACTAGATTTTTGGAGTTGGTTATTTATCTTTTCAGAGCACTGTGTTTCCTCCGCAATGCATTGTCCATACATTTATTAGCGGCCGATACTATTTCATTAAATAGGGATAGTGAGTAATGTAGTGGTGTTTCGGAGTCAATGGTATATTATAAAAATAAATTTGTCGATAATGAAATTATTCAGATATTTGATTAGTTAATAAAGCTACTTGAACCAATAATACTTCTTCAAAATTAGCAATCCGTACATTTTGTAATAACCTAAAAAAAAACTTCCACGTATTCGCATCAATAGAGATGCCCTCAGGAAGCATTACTATCAGGAATAATATAAATAAACATCTAAATTTCATGTGCTTTAACTAGAAGGCGTGCCATATTTTTCATAATTATTGGAAAACTCACGTTCAGCTTCAAAATTTTGCCCAAAATACATAGTGTATTATGATAGCTTTATAAAAGCAGATCCCCGTTTCCTCTGGGCAAGCTAGAACTACCAGATGCCCTGTTTTAATTAAAAGACGCAACTAGATGGTAGTCAGAATACTAATTGATTTTACTGGAGTATCGCTAGCTTATTTATACGAACGAGAATTTGCTGGCATAAACTTAATTATGGTTAGTACATAATGATTTGTGTACATGCCCGTGATTTGGGGCATGTTAAGCCAAATTTCTTATTTGCACTTATGTGCTTAACTTCGGAAAAGATGTGAAGCAAGTAGCTTGCCCCGTATTACGGTGGTTGTAAAACATGTAAACAAACTCGAGATACATATATTAATTCCCATGATTTACCTGAAACTTAAAAAATTCCTAAGATACCTAAGCCTCAGACATGAAAAAGTATTTATTACCCTAACAATCAATGATCGAAAAATGTCCCGAATGAAATTTATGAAGTGATGTTAGGTGAAAAGATAAGTATTAGTACTATAGAAGGAGAAATACAGAATGACACAGAGTATGTGAAAACAAAATGTCCTATTGAGTTCCAATAACCATATAACCGCCAGAATGAAATGGGTTAAAATTAGTTTAGAGAAAACATATAATCTTTTGATAGGAATCATTTGAAAAATGAAGAGAAGGAAGTGGTAAAACAATTACGGGAGAAATATATATTGCTATTATATAAAGAAGGGGATAAAATAACAAATACCCAAGCATTGTACATGAAATTACTTCGGAGCAAATAAATGCTAAATTGTACATTGAAGAGGAAGTGAGAAAACAGATTTGCGAAATAGAAACTCAAGGTATCGTGAGAAAAAGTAAGAGTAAATATAGCTCACCCATTATAGTGATACCCAAGAAAAAGGACAATTCGGAGATTCAGAAATATAGAATTGTTGCAGACTATAGAAAATTAAATTCAATTGCAATAAACGACAAGTATCCCTTAACAAATATTTAAAAAACTAGCAGAGTACAATTTAAAAATTCAAGCCGATAAATATAGTTTTGTAAAAAGGGAAACTCAATTTTTTGGGCATGTTCTAACTAATGAAGGTATTCTACCAAACCCTGATAAAATAGAGGATATAGGGAAAGTCAAATTGCCTAAAAGCGAAAATCAGTTAAAGAGAGGAATGTCAGGATGCTATAGAAAGTTTATGAAAGACTATGCAAAAGTAGCTCAACCTCTAATAAAGTACTTACAGAAAAATGCCAAAATAAATACAAATGACCCACAGTATGTTGAAGCATTTGAAAAGTTGGAACTTTTAATTATGTCACATCCGATTCTGAAATTCTCGGATTATGAAAAAGAGTTTACAGTAACTACCGATTCAAATGAGTGCGCAATCGGTCGCAAGGGGGTCATCCGGTCTGCTATGTATGTTAGATCACTAAATAATCATGAGAAAAATTATATCGTAACAGATAACGAATTTCTGGCTATAATTTATTCTGCAACTTATTTCAGACCTTATTTGTACAGTAGAAAATTCAGAATCATAACTGATCATGTTCCAATAAAATATTTGAATACGAATTATAAAGGCAATGAATTTTCTCAGAGAAATCAAAGATGGATATTGAAATTGCAAGAGTAACCTTTGATATCGATCATTTACAAGGCAAAGAAATCAAAGTGGTTGATTTTCTCAGTAGAATTAAGAAGAGTCCACAAATAAATGAGGAGGACAGCAGTGAATTTAAGATGGACCTGTCTGATACTGCACACTCAATGAATGAACAACTCTTAGATCATATAGGAATTAAAGAAGAAATCATATACAAGTTTAAGACACAACTAATACTAACATACAATCCAAATAAAGAATTAGATATAGTATTTGGTAGAAGAATATTAGAAATTAACCCTCAGTACGAAGTAGAAAAAACTAACGCAATATTGCAGAAGTACATTAAACCTGGACATATAGGAATATATTCTGAATTTCAGGATAGCGGTTATAATAAAGTACACAAATGTATAATAAAGTTGTTCTCTGGAAATTCAAATATCAAGTTTATGAAGGTTACAAGGAGAGCTCAAGAAATGAAAGACGAAGAAGAGTGTCACAAACAAATCGCATAATACCATGGGAAAGTATCTGTACATAGTGGTATCAACGAAATGTATCAAACGCTGAAAGACAAAATCTATTATCCTAAATTACAAGAGCATGTACAACTCATAATAAATAATTGTGAGAAGTATCAAATACGATACGATATCATAGTTCACATGAAGCTGATAAGAATATGATAATTTTATCTTCATAATATTGGGGTGATCACATTATTTTCTCACCATTAGGTTGAGAGTGGGTTTTATTAAATGTTTTGATGAATGAAGGTGGTCTTATGATATTAATGTAGTATGATATCTTGTCTTAGATGAGTAATGGAAGTTGTTTGGGAGCTGTGAATAAGGAATAAAAACCTTATCAGCAAGGTCGCTTCATATTTATCTGTCTAAAGTATCATCCAAATGGTGTTGTATGAAGGAGGAAAAACTGATAATTCTTCAAGCCCATAGTGAAGACCGTGGTGGAGGTTGAGAGTTGGTGCTGTAAGTTGTGGATTAAATTGAAAGTTTTGATGGATGGTTTTTGACATAATATTAATCTAGTAGGATATGAAAGCTTCAGTAAGAGCGTGGAAGAGGAGAGTATTATTTGTTTACCTTGAAATCTTAAGGTTTATACTTTTAGCCCCCAGCAAGAATGTTTCTTTCAGTTGACTCGAAGACTGGAAAGGAACGTGTTGATTTCATGTTCATAATTTCATCTTGTGGTGAGCATATGAAGGTAGCAGAGTTTTTTTTATAAATCAAGCAGGTATACTGTTATGAGATTTGATTGACTCCTATATCTAAAAATATAGTTCACATGAAGCTGATATACTGTTGAGGCAGGTACATTGTTTACTTATCAGTGGGTTAAATTAAAAGTTTTGATAGAAGAACGCTGTGTTATGATATTAATGTAGTATGATATGTTGCCTGAGGTAAGTTGTGGAAGTTGTATGGGAGCTATGAATAAGCAGTAAAATCCTAATCTCGCTTGATATTTATCTCCTCTAAAGTATCACCCGAATGGTGGAGCATGAAGGAAGAAATAATTGATAATTCTCCAAGTCCATAGTGATGATCGTAGTAGGGGGTTTAGAGAAGGTACTGTAAGTTATGTATTAAGTTAAAAGTTTTGATAGCTGGTATTTGGTATTTATCTCCTCGAAATGGTATTGTGCGGGTATCAGGAAGGTCGGAAAAAAAAAGTTGATAATGCTTCAAGTTCAATAGTGAAGACCTCGATGTTGAGAGTTGGTATTTGGAATGATATAAGTCAAGTAGGATATGGAAGTATTATTTATTCATCTTTAAATCTTACCATGAAAGTAGGTTGGGATTTGATTAAATTAAAAGTTTTAATGAAAGAAGGTTGAGTTATTATATTAATATAGTATAATATGTTGCCTTAGATGAGTACTTGAGAGCTGTAAGTAATATGTGGAATATGTTGTAGATGAGTAGTGAAAGTTGAAAATGTAAGATTCCCAATTTCTTTACTGCAAAACAACAACAACAACTGTAAATAATATATACCAAATCAATTTTTCACACAATATTTATCCACATCAAATTCATTATTTATTTTTTATATCTTAAGTTATAAACTTTTTTTTCTGTATTTCACATCCAGAAAGCGATCCAGAGCAAATGTCTCCCATGATCCTTTTCCGTGTTAGGTTATGAGAGTTCGGCAGCAAAATCCCATGTTATTTCTTATTATCTGTCTTGCTCTAACACATTAGGAAGCTTTAGTGAACATCTCACTACGGACTTGGTCATATGCCGGCTGTGGATATGTATGTATGTAACACTGAGATGAATTAGTGTAATGTTGTGTAGTGTAAAAGAAAAACTTTCATGGGTGATATGGGGATTGAATCGATGTGTGTAATGCACTAGATTGGTGGTATATATCCTTATTTGATTGAAGCAAATAGTTTCGCGACTACCTTACCAAGACTTAAATATAGTTGAAATTCATAAAAATGTTGAATCGATGTCAAGAACATGTTAATACTTGTTTTGAGCATGAGCAGTGGAAATCGTGATCATTGCAGCATGTTATGAAATTCAGTATCTAAAAATAGACCACATGAAGGTTATTGGGGTGGTAAAAAAAAACAAAAACATGGAAGCATTAGGTTGAGAGTGGGCTCAATTTAAGACTTTGGTGAAAGAAGGCGGTAGTAATAGGATGCATCAGTCAGTTTTGGTGAGCCTCAGCAATAGGTCAAATAAAAAATGTCAACCGCGGTAATAAATGAAAGTTTTTCTAGTAAATAGAGTGGTACAAAACGGCATATGGGGAGCTGTATTGGACAGACTAAATCGCCGAGAATGTTATTGAAAGCCACCAGTCGAGGTGGAGAAAGTACTCAGCGTGTAAGAAAAAGTGATTTTGTAAAGTGGAAGGAAATAAAATTAGTATTCGCAGACAGAATTAGAGCTGGAATTATTGTAAATATAAACCATACAGATCCTAAGCTATTTATACAGGATGCTGGTGATTTATTTATACGCCGTATTAAGAATATTTTAAAACGCCATCTCAATATTAAAGTTAATACAAAGTTGTGTGCTGATTTTGTTAAGGATATCGGTGACAGTGAGGTTATAAAAGATATTAAATATTTACAAGCAACAACTGCTCCAATCAATGTGGACGATAATTTAAATGAGTGGTATAAAGTAAACATTTTGGACTCAATACTCACTTAGCTGGATGAGTTTCGAGAAAAAGATAGCGGCTGGACATGGCACTCCATTATATATTTAGCAGTACATATCAACAAATTTGAACAGCACCGAGGATCTTCGTATATACCTCTACCGAAGGAGATTGCTTTAAAGCAAGCTTGCATCAATGTACAAAATAGTGATGAAGCATGCTTCGCTTGGGCCGTAACATCAGCGCTATATCCTGCAAATGTTCACTCCGATAGGACCTCATCATATCCACATTATTCTACTGTGCTAAATTTAACTGGAATAACATTTCCTATGACGCTTAAGCAAATTAAACAATTTGAACACCAGAACGATATATCAATAAGCGTATTCATCCTAAAGAAAGAGCGTTCCTTCACCACTGTTCTAGTTAGACCAACGAAACACAATATGAAGCGACATCTGAATCTATTAATGATAAAAAATAACTATGAGCAGGATGATGATGATGATGATGATAATGATGAAATGATGATGATGACGTTGATGATAATGATGATGAAAGTACCAAGTTTCATTTCTGCTGGATTAAATATCTTTCACGGCTTGCATGGAAACAAACTTCAAAACATAAGGCTAGATTGTATATATGCGATAGATGTTTGTTCTATTTTTATTCTGCTAATGCATTAGAATCACATATTCCTGAATGTGAGAAACAAAAAAGTTATATTGAATTAAGGAAGCCCAACCGTAGAATTAAATGTTAGTAGCACAACGGATACTCTACCATTGGGAAACATTACTGAATACCATCAGAGCAACAAGGAGCAGCTGCCGAAAACATATAACCTAAGTCTAGTGTATTGTAAATAAAAAAATGTATTACTTACAGTTATAGTTCCATTTATTGAAGTAATTTGTGTTAATTATATTATAGTCTAAGATATACATTATTGGAAAATAAAGAATATATTATAGTTATAGATATATTGTAAAAAGGAAGCCCAACAATGGAATGATATACTAAGAATTAAATGTTAATATTTTTTTAATTTATAATAAATCGATAATGATATTTTATATATGTTGTTCTTGTTATTAAATTTCCCTACTACGTCCAGAACTCCTGAACATATTCTTTAATAATATTTGCCTACTACAGAGGGCTCTGAATCGGACGGTTGAACCTTTCACCCAGAATGCTAGGTTGAGCGTGAGCGTGAGAAAACACGTTGTCACGTGGGCTTGACCTTTGCCTCTGGCATCACCTTTGACACCGGAAGGGCATTTTGTCCTTGACCTTGATCCAGAAGTGTGTGTCTACGTCACTACGTCACAGGGGACTCTATACAGCTGTTGAAAACAAATTTGATAACAGATAAACAGCTTTTAAACAGGACTGATAACAGCTTTTCAAACAGCTCTGATAACAGCTTAACAGCTTTTAAACAGGTCTGATAACAGCTTAACAGCTTTTCAAACAGCTCTGATAACAGGTAAACAGCTTTTAAACAGGTCTGATAACAGCTTAACAGCTCTGATAACAGCTCTGATAACAGCTTAACAGCTTTCTAACATGTCTGATAACAGCTCTGATAACAGGTAAACAGCTTTTAAACAGGTCTGACAACAGCTTAACAGCTCTGATAACAGCTCTGATAACAGCTCAACAGCTTTTCAAACAGCTCTGATAACAGCTGAATAGCTCAATGCTGCTCGACTGAGAAATTGTCAGTGTTTTCAGACTTGTGGATATCTATCGTTTGATGCATCCTATTACTACCGCCTTCTTTCACCAAAGCCTTAACTGAAACCATTCTCAACATAATGCTTTCATGTTTTTTTACCGCCCCAATAACCTTCATGTGGTCTATATTTAGATATCGAATTTCATAACATGCTGCAACGATCAGGATTTCCTCTGCTCATACTCAAAACAAGTATTAACATGTTCTTGACATCGATTCAACGTTTAAGGTATATAAGGAAATGCAGGTACCAGATTCTTATAAAATTTTCTTCCACCTGTAAGATTATGTATGGAACATACTGTTACCAGAAATCTTCTTCTTCTTCTCTACTGTTTAATTACAGCGAATTATAATCTCCCATACAACTTGCACTACTCATCATCATCATCATCATCCAAGTAAACCCAAGAGCAGACACTTTCGGTTTCAAAGATTAAGGTGACGTCAGAGTTCAAGGACAAATTGCTGCATCCAAGACCATGCGTCAAATACATATAAATAGTAGTTTCATAACTTGTTTTTCAGTTGATATTTTGCTCTTTACCCAAACAGATCACTGTTTCTTGGCAAGCTAATTACGCAATAATTTCAACATGAGTTCTAAGGATACTACAAACCTTCTAAAGCCTACGGACGAAAGGAGTAAAGAATATTCATTTAAGGCTCAGTCTACATCTATGAAATCGATGCTTACCAACAGGTCGAAAAATCAGAATAGTCCAACAAAGATCGGAAAAAGTAAAGATGGAGAGATGTTATTTGTGAAAATGGTGCACAAGGAACCTTCTAAAGTCATGTTGGTGTAAAAACCTAAGGAATATGCATAATAGGGATCAGTCTATATCAATGAAATCTTGGCTTTCCTGAGCTAAAGAAAAAAGACCTTAGATGTAATTAAAGCAAATTATTTCATTAAATGGCATTATTACCATAATACAATTTTTATTTTTTCAAATATGGTAAGATTTAAAGATGAATAAATAATACTTTCATATCCTACTAGACTTATATCATTCCAAATACCAACTCTCAACATCGAGGTCTTCACTATTGAACTTGAAGCATTATCAACTTTTTTTTCGACCTTCCTGATACTCGTACAACACCATTTCAAGGAGATAAATACCAAATACCAGCCATCAAAACTTATAACTTAATACATAACTTACAGTACCTTCTCTAAACCCCCTACTACGATCATCACTATGGACTTGGAGAATTATCAATTATTTCTTCCTTCATACTCCACCATTCGGGTGATACTTTAGAAGAGATAAATATCAAGCGAGATTAGGATTTTACTGCTTATTCATAGCTCCCATACAACTTCCACAACTCACCTCAGACAACATATCATACTACAATAATAGCATAACACAGCGTTCTTCTATCAAAGCTGTTAATTTAACCCACTCTCAACTTAATGGTAAGTAAACAATGTACCTGCCTCAACAGTATATCAGCTCCATGCGAAATATATTTTTAGATATAGGAGTCAATCAAATTTCATAACAGCATACCTGCTTGATTTATAAAAAAAACTCTGCTACCTTCATATGCTCACCACAAGATGAAATTATGAAGATGAAATCAACACGTTCTTATTTAGTCACCGAGTCAACTGAAAGAAAACATTCATGCTGGAGGCTAAAAGTATAAACCTTAAGATTGAAAGGTAAACAAATAACACTCTCCTCTTCCACGCTCTTCACTGAAGCTTTTGTATCCTACTAGATTAATATTATGTCAAAAACCATCCATCAAAACTTTCAATTTAGTCCACAACTTACATCACCCACTCTCAACCTCCACCACGGTCTTCACTATGGGCTTGAAGAATTATCAGTTTTTCCTCCTTCATACAACACTATTTGGATGATACTTTAGACAGATAAATATGAAGCGACCTTGCTGATAAGGTTTTTATTCCCTATTCAAAGCTCCCAAACAACTTCCATTACTCATCTAAGACAAGATATCATACTACATTAATATCATAAGACCACCTTCATTCATCAAAACATTTAATTAAACCCACTCTCAACCTAATGGTAAGAAAATAATGTGATCACCCCAATATTATGAAGATAAAATTATCATATTCTTATCAGCTTCATGTGAACTATGATATCGGGGTCAATCAAATCTCATAACAGCGTGATTGATTGAGAAATTTTATTGAAAATTAAAAACAATTCGTCATAAAATGTAAGACTTTTCAATACAAACTCCTAGATACAAAAAAAAACATTAATCGCTCAATTTGTCTGCTTTACTCGGACGTATTTGTTTACTCAAGATATCAAGTTACGAACCGCCTGGCCACCTTTTCTAATGCTTTAATTTCAATTACTTTTAATGATTTCATGTGTCGTACCATCCCAAGCAGCCGCGATCTATTTTTACTCATCGAATATCATAACATGATCATATAAAAGACACCTATAGACCACAACTGACGTTATAGTTGTTGTTGTTGTTGTTGTTTTTTTCATCAAAAGAAATTTTCAATTATAACTTCCACTACTCATCCAAGACATCATATCCTACAGATTAATATCAGTTGTTGTTTTCAGCTAAAGAAATTGGGAATCTTACATTAAAAAAAACATAAATCGCTCAATTTGTTTACTTTACTCGGCTGCTGTGCGAATTTGTTTACATTATTCGACTGCGAATTTGTTTACTTTACTGGACTGTGCGAATTTGTTTATGCAAGGAATCAAATTAGAAGCATTCCACCTGAAGAGCAAAGTAAGACATTTACTAATTTCCATTACTTATCTAAGTGAACATATCTACCAACATTCGCTCCAATCAGCTTTGCCTGATCTATTTTTAGATATATCATCACATGGTGCAATCTTGTTTAGAAAAGACACAGACAGATTAATATCACCAAATCTATAATCCACAACTTAGGTTATCGTTCTTATTGTTTTTTTGTTTTTGAGCTACTAATATTAATTACACCAGGAAGGTAAGATCGCTAATATTTCGATCCATAGCCCGCAGAGGATTTCTGATGAAAATTTTACTCCCCTAGTATTGGCATGGAAAAAAAATATTCTAGGGTTAACTTGAATTATTACTTATACTAATTACACTAATTCACTTAGGGAATCTCACAACATTTCTTATCCACATAAATACACAGCTGCACACATCCATCAACGCCTTAGGTAACGTTTCCTCAGCCACCAAGTAGCCCAGCCCAACATACCACAGGCACTCATACTAAAGTAATCAACAAACAACAAACTCAAGCTGACAAGAATACAGCCCCGATATAAATTCGCTTAGGACATTTCACATCATTACTTAAGCCGCACACATTCTACCCAAGCCTTGGTACAGGTAACGTAGCTCAATCCAACACACCCCAGACAGTCCCAGTCATAGCATCAGATATTGCCACTAAAGCTCTCAGCCAACCTCCAGTACCTATCCGAAAAATGATATCGTATCCCCAAGCCCGAGATGATGTAGTACCGGCTAATGCCACCAGGGGACCTTGCTCAAGAAATGGTGTTTGCACTCGAAAGAGCAACTGTGACTTTTCAATGCACGCACCCCCAAGACCCAATAATAATAACTTGCTCAGAAAACATCAAGCCAAGGTGATATCATGTTGTGAAATTCGAATGATGTTGATATCTACAACTTCCCCGCTAAGAAAACTTATTTAGCCACACCACTTGAAAACAGAAAAACCAAGATGACGTCATTCTGATATCTACAACCTCCCCGCTAATAAAAGAAAACAGACAATCTAAGGCATGGTGGTAGTACCTGCTAATGCCGCTAGGGAACCTTATTTTCCCTCGAGGTGAACAACATATGAAGTACCGGCTAATGCTGCTAGGGAACCTTACTCAAGATATGGTGTTTGCACTCGAAGGAGCAACTGTGACTTTTCAATACACGCACCCCCTAAACCCAATAATATTAATTTGCTGAGAGAGCATCAAGCGAAGGTGATGTCATGTTGTGAAATTCGAATAATGCTGATATCTACAACTTCCCTGCTAAGAAAACGTGCAGAATTTGAAAGCATCAAGCAAAGGTGATGTCATGTTGTGAAATTCGAATAATGCTGATATCTACAACTTCCCTGCTAAGAAAACGTGCAGAATTTGAAAACAGCAAAACCATTATGACGTCAAGCTGATATCTAGAACTCTCCCGCTAATAAAAGAAAACAGCAAAACCAAGGCATGCTGGTAGTTTCGGCTAAGGCCGCTAGGGTACCTTACTCAAGAAATGGCGTTTGCGCCCAAACAGATGTCCCTAATATCTCTAAAACCAAAGCCCGTAGAGGATTTCTGATGAAAATTTCGTTCCGTCTCTAACCCCGCCCCACTAACACCTTCTAGAATCTATTGGAATGAACAAAACTATCCTAGGTAGCTTGAATTATTAATAATATTAACTACATCTGAAAAGGTAAAATCGCTAATATCTCGAAAACCAGAGCCCGTAAAGGATTTCTGATGAAAATTTTGTCCCCCTTAATATCCACACCCAACCATCTAGAATCCATTGGCATGAACAAAAATTTCCTAGCGTTAATTTTAATTATTACTAATATTAGTTGAAAACCAAAAGCCTACATTTAGGCGCACCACATATCAATCCAAGAAAACCGTAGTACCGTAGCATGCTGGTAGTGCCGGCTAACACACACACACACACGCACACGCACACAACGCACACACACACACACACGCACACACACGCACACACACACACACACACACACACACACACACACACACACACACACACACACACACACACACACACACACACACACACACACACACACACACACACACACACGCACACGCGCACGCACACGCACACGCACACACGCGCGCGCGAAAACCGTAGTACCGGAGCATGCTGGTAGTACCGGCTAATGCTGCTAGGGGCGCAGTCAATACCTAATGACACATCCCGGTAGTACCGGCTAATCCCGCTAGGGTGCAGTCAAGACTCAATGGTGTGCATCCAAGACATAAACCAGTACAGTCAAGACACACCGGAGCATTCTGGTAGTATAGGCTAATGCCGCTGGGGCTCAGTTGCTGCATAGTACTGAAAGTGATCTCGTATCCTCAAAACTCGAGATGAAAAACTTAATGTCAACTTAGAGGCTACGAGTCCGAGATGAAAAATAGCTCCAGAAACAAAATCGAAATCCTATGTTAATTCCCTATGCTGGAGAGTGCTAAAAGTGGTCTCGTATCCCCAAAGTGCTCTCGTATCCCCAAGACTCGAGATGAAAAATAAGCGAACTCCAGCAACAAAATCGAAATCCTATGCTATTTCCCTATGCTGGAGAGTGCTGAAAGTGGTCTCGTATCCCCCAAATTGATCACGTATCCCCAACATTCAAGACATAAACCCATACAACCAAGACACAAACCCACATTTAGTATGGACTCAACCCACCTAGCGACGGTGGCGCCATCTGTGGCGGAATCCTGGAGGTTAAAAAAAGTGCGTCAGAATCCCCATAGAACAACTACTGACAATACCGACAAAAATATTGGTAACTACAAAAATTTTCGTAATATCCTCCGTACTGGTGGCACCGAAATTATCTGAAAGAAGACCGACTACAGAACTTTTTGTCCTTCCTTCTTTATCGGTAAGCATTGAAATTCCATATGGTTCTAAGCTTTTTAAATCTTTTTTTAAGGGGCTCAAAATGTTATTTAAACCAAAGTATTTAACATGCTTTTCCTTACATATAATAGCCAAAATATGTTATTAGTCATTTTCCGTAAGCGTGCAATCATATTTCCAATAATAATCTCAGATTGAAAAAAGTCGGATTATTTATAAACCTCACCATTTCAGTAATCAAACAGAATACCCGGTTTTTCTATTCTTTATTGTAGGAATTGTTTTATTAGAGAAGAATTATGAAGAGTCACTGATTTGAACTTTCCACATGGAGGCCATTCCTTCGTTATAAGATTCCTATTGGTTCTATAAATGCACAATGTTACTTAAAAAATTTGGTTTTGTTGCAATTTCTTGCAATTTTTCACGCAACGTTACGGGTGGATTCACAGCTAGTGCAGATCTCTTGAATTTTATAACTTATATTCTTACCAATACTTTCAACGCAATTCTTTAATTCCTCCGTATATCATATTTACACGTCAATGTTAAAAAAAAACACATTAAACTTTTATAATCCAGGACTCTTTTCCAAACTGTCGCATCATCTTTATGAACTTCATGGACTTCTTCGAACTGATCATTGTTTGCTGCTGTGACATTACCATGCTTTTGATTTATATGGCTTAAGAACGAATTTCAGTTACGAAAAAAGGTCGCCACAAAATTGATAAGGGATATTGAACAGCAGTACCTGTGTTATGAAGTGAAATGTCTAAGGTCCCTTTCATATTGGCGTGCGATGAGCGATGAGCGATGAGCTGCGAGGGGTAACACACCGCTTAGCCAGATGGTCGCTACGAAAGTTTTCACATTGAAGAGCGTTCAGCGGTGAGCTTTGAGCTGTGTCGCGGAGCGGTGTTTTCAAAGCTCAGATGAACTGAGCGGTGAGCGGTGGCTGTGCGCGTTGCCCATTAGTTGTGGTGTAATCTATATATCAAAGTTTTTCGTCTGGACTTATTGGCATTCAGAAGTCTCTTTTATTCTGCAGGCGATTTCTAAGTTTTATTAAAAAATCGAAATTTTTAATTGACATTCGTAGAAATTCAAAAAATTGCTCAGAATTTCTAGGAAGATCATCATATAATATGTGAAATTCACGACCCCAACCGGTTTTTATTTTAAAAATTCCTAGTCTTTTCCGTTTTCTTGTTAAAATCAATCTCTTTAAATGTAAATTAATGAGTAATAACAATATTCTTATAAGTCTTCATACTATTATGCACTAAACGATGCAACTAAAATCTAAAGCGGATCAATGTGAAAGACTTGCCGCGTATCGCGCACCGCTCCACGCTCACAGCTCATCGCTCACCACTCGCCAATCTGTGGGCAGCCTAACTTCTTAGAAGCCGATTCAAATTAAACGAGCCAATTATTGAATCTTTTTTTTTCATAAAGTTCAGTAACTATTTCCCGCAGTTAAGTAAACCTAATAGCTATAAGTCACAACCCAATTTTGAGAATCGACAACCCGAGGTCACTTTCGATCTAGAGCTCAAACAAACCGGTGAGGGGAATATTTAGTAGAAACTTTTTGCTCATAACCATTCTTAAAATCCTGAATTTTAATATTTACTAATTGCAGAAGCGTAATTTAATTAGGATTTTTGTACCGTACTAATTGAAAAATAAATACTTAAGTGTTTTATGAAGCTGCTGTGGTATTAATTAACGTGCCTTGCTAATCGAAGAGTTATATTTCATAACACCTGTAGTTATGTGTAATTTTGAGCGCTTTATCATGCTTCTGCTAGAAGTTGAAATGAACTAAGGCCCTGTTAATCTGTAAGTTTAAGTCTCCTCTGCGGGACTCCTATATTTTATGGACTCTCTCTCTTTCTATATATAGGGGGGGGGGTACTGAGAGGGGAGAACACCGTGTACTTTATATAAGATTAAACATTTTCAAAATTATTATGAAAATGCGCGAGAAAAAAAAAATCATTTAGCTTTACATTACAATCTGACATCTGGCTCAAGAGAATGCTTCTCGTCTTATCAGCTTAACGGTCGCTGATTACTGATGCATAGAGATTACTTGAAATGCGATTTTTGGATTTGCTAGTGAAAGAAGAGTACCGCTTCTTGATAATGAACTGGTTGATGGATTATTGTGACGAGACGAGTCTGGTTAAGTGAGAAGTGGCGAAGAATAGTTCCTACATATATGAGAGAAAAAACTAGAATTTTAATTTTATAATTTTCACCACCGCAATTCCAGTACTACAGGCATTTAAACGCTTAATTTCTTTTATTACGATGTGTGAGTTGATGTTTATTAAACTTTTACTTTTAAGTGAACACACTTAAATCTAATTTTAAAAGATAATATTTGGCACCAAAATAATCACAATAATGTACGTCTTTCTCCTTAACTGCTTTCTGCAGTGTGCTTAAGTTGGAATTACAACAACACTTATTTAAGACACAATTTATATTAAAGAAGCAAATAGTAATAATAAAACGCTGCCGCTCGTCGCAAAGGCACTACATGAATGTATCTTTTTTCTTAAACTTTTCTTCTTAAACTTGTAATGTACATTAAATTTACTGAATTTACGGTATAAATGTGTACAACTTCTCAAAGTGTGGATAAAATTTGGTGAATTATATTTAATGTAAACTTAATTATATTACTTTAAATTATTTCGACTTAAGATTTATTGAACTCTTTAATATTACATACATTTTATTAGTAACTAACTCCAAGGTTATGTAAAATTAGGGCAAAAAATGTAATATTTTTTCTACTTAAAGGTAAACCCCAATGATTGTGATGTATGCATTGCGTTTATTGCGACAGGCTAAAAAGGAGGCAACTTTTGCGTTCATTAGCTAGGATGCGATGCGTTTCTCACGTTTACCATTTGGTCAAATTCCATATAAAAGCCATATTTTAACTGAGCTCATCCTTGTTCTATCATCATGGCAAGAAATGGGCGTATAAAGAAAAGTAATGGAAAAGTACCTACATGCTGAAATGTAGCGGCCCTTGTATCGAATCTTGTGGGAATTCAAATTTTGATGCATGAATTTAATGATAAAGGGTCGTTCATCTTCACCTGCACCTCACGATAATGATGCTATGGCTGATCTTGAAGCTGTCGGAGAACTTTTTAAATAACTTATTTGATGACTGAGGTAACTGAACGCGGACGAATTGAGTAAATTACAGATTTTGTTTCTGTCTAAAGTGTGACATACATATATCATGTTGTGACTTTCAATACAGTGCATTCGCAACTACGATTTACTTAGTTTTTGTGAGAGGATATAAGACTAGCAAAAGCATTTTTGGTGATATGACAGCAGGCATACCAGATGCTCTGATATGATTGTTTCAATGACAATAACATAAGAATATTTAATACTGAGTTGATAAAGAACTTCTCCAAATGGCAAATTATTTACTACGCTATAAGATAAGCGTTCTTTTCCACCGAAATCAATTCCTTTAGAATTCTTTTGTTTTGGGGTAGTTTTCTATAATACAGTGATACTTTCTCCGACATTTTTTTCTTAGTAAATCGCGCTCCACAAGGATAAGTTCATTGACCATTACTATTTTTCCATTTATGTTACGTATAAGTCGATTAATTGATAAAAAGCTATAAAGAAGCAACTAGTCTTCAAAACATAGGGGGTCGACAATCATATCTGGGCTAGCCTTCCATACATGGGAAAAATTTCAGTAACCTTGGCAAACAAGTTAAAAAAAGCATAATATTAGAATTGGCTTTAAAACAAACAAAAACTTAGGTAATATTCTCCCCAATATAAAAAATAAGATGTTAGAGTTACAAAGGAATGGGGTTTATAGTTTGAAATGTTCAATATGTCAATATGTTATACATTGGTCAAACGGGGCGTTCATTCAAGGAAAGAATAGATTAACATACCAGCTCCTGCAGAAATAAAAGTAACAAATCCAGTTATGCGACTCATTTATTAGACATCAATCATGTGCCTGATGGAAGCGCAAAGATTCTACATGTGTGTAATAAAGGAGAGAAAATAAATCTTTCGGAATCATTAGAAATATCTCGATCGTGGTTTAACGACCAAACAGAGCTCTATTACTCACCACTCTGCAAACCAGTGTAAGAGATCAGTTTGGGAGCAATAAAATTTTAGTGTACTCATGATAGCCGATGTTCTGAAACCGGTCTGCACTCAATCAAAAAGTAAGTGTGAATATAATCTCATTCAATCTTATTATATAACAAGTAAAAAAGTTAGAATTGATCTAAGACCAATTCTTATGTTACCCTACATGAATGCCCGTATGAAATGCCGTAGGGTCCCCCATCTGTGCAATTTTAATTTTTGAAGTGGTTGTTCGCATATATTTCTAGAACTGTTCGTCAGACAGCAAAAATGATTATAACCAATTTTATAGGATTTTATATTCTAAACAAGTTTTTAGTACAATAAAAATATGTAGAACTGATCGTTTTCACAGTATACGTAAAAAACCTTAAATTTTTATATGGCAATACCAAGAAGGGGTAGCCCGATTTGTCTCATTTTCGAATTTAATTTTACTTTTTTTTTTAAAGTGCGTGGACAAAATTTCAGTTTTCTAAGTGCACGCGTTCTCGGTATGGCAATACCAAGAAGGGGTAGCCCGATTTGTCTCATTTTCGAATTTAATTTTACTTTTTTTTTTAAAGTGCGTGGACAAAATTTCAGTTTTCTAAGTGCACGCGTTCTCGAGTTATCGTGCGCACAGATTGGCAGACAGACGTTTAATATTATGCGTGGGTCCAATCCATTTTGCTCTACCATCATTAATTCGAGGTGCTACAAACGGAATGACGAGCTTAGTATACGACTTAAGTTTCATCTAGGGTATAAAAATCCAGTTTCACTGTGTTTGTGCACGCTAACGGGTCGACGTGCAAGCTAAAATTTGGTACATGGTATTTTCATGGCAATAGAAAATAAAACTAGAAAAATGGTCGAAATCGGGCGATCCCTTCTTGACGTTGATATAAAAAACTTTAGTTTTTCACTATATATTTGGACACTGCTTCTCGCATCGAAGTAGAGAGCTGAAATATTGTATACGTGACTTTTTCACAAAAGTGTTAATAACTTCAAATATGGGACCACTTGGGTAATTCCTTCCGATGGTTTTTATACAAAAAATTTGGTACGTGATGTTTCCATAGCAATGGTAAATAAAATTTTAAAAATTGACTAAATCGGGTTACCCCTTCTTGGTGTTGCCACACAAAACATTGATTTTTCACTGTATACTTGAAAGCCGCGTGAGAAAGTGTCGAGGTGAAGAGCTCATATTTTGTACCTGGCGTTTTCATAAAAATTGCAACTACAAGTTCAAAAGTGGAGCAAATCGGGCAACCGTTTCTTAGTCTTGCTATACAAAACTAGAGTTTTTCACTGTATATTTTGACACTGCCTGCCGCGTCGAAAATGGGAGCAATTGGGTAACTCCTTCGTAGGGATGCCATACAAAAATTTCGTGGTTAACTAAATTCGGGCACTGCTTTTGAATGCATCTACGTAGAGCGCAACATTCTCCCACACGTATGAATGTATGCACGCACACTCATACATGCACACACACACACACACGCGCGAGTTAGTTCTAGCCCTTTAAGTTAATAAAAAAAATAAAAATAAAATAAAAATATTCCAATAAAAGACTCGACTGGTTAGAATATTCTTACTTTATTTTATGTCCAACTAAATCAAACTAAGAATACCTGCATTTAATTTGGTACCTCGCTTATAAAATCTCTTTTTTCTGAGATTGCGTCTAGTGATATATTTGTTATTTCCTCTATGTGAAAATTTTGAACAGAATGCGGCAAAATTAAAATTCAGAAATTATGATGATAAGCATTTTTGTCTTTAAGAAATGAATTTGGAATTTGGAAAATTATGTTATGGAATTTATGAATGTAGATCTAGATAATTTAGGTATAAAGATGTTTATGCTGGATGCGTAGCTCGTCCCTCCTTAAGATGAAGCGGTGGCCAAAGAAACTGGATCCGTGAAGTATCGTCTGCTGAAGCGGTGAACGAGGCGGTGGGTATTGGTTTGCGAGTTGTATGTTCTTCCATGACAATCCTTTGAATACTTCTATTTTTACCCAGGTACATAATGATGGCTATAACAATGCATCCCAGGATCATGATAGTCCCATATGTTGAGAGCTTCTTCCGTTGAATTTTAGTCTGAAGGATTTCTATTGCTTTTGAATTTTCGAAATGATATGCTTTCAGCTTCATTAGGTTCAGATTTTCTATTGTCGCTATTGAGTTGATTTTACTGAATATTGAAGGATAAATGTCGTCCCAATAATTGTTGCTCTTGTCTTCATAGCTTATTTCGTTAATTTTGATTCGGAATTTAGCTAAATGGATTAGTGCTGTTGTTTGTCGATCAGGTCCACAGGTCGATTGCATTGTAGTTTCGGGGATGTTGATTAGCAAAATGTACTTCTTCGCTTTGTATTAATTTGCTCTCTGCTGGTTTACTGTTCATTAAATTGGCGATGTAAGTGGAATTACTCTCCTTCTTGTGATCCGGACTCCTTACAGTAGTAGGTATCTTCTATCTTCGGGCATTTTTCGTTAAATATATTGGATATTTAGGATGGAATATAGTCTGATGATGATTTTCTTAGTTTTTTCTATTGGAATGGGAATTATGTGGAATAAGGAGTATGCTTCGTTCGGGATTACGGACATTTGGATGTTGAAAATTATATTAGAGTTATTGTTCATCATATTTTGTGTTCATAGATTGATATCTAAAAATATAGTAAATTTCTGACAATTCGATCGGGCTAAGTATAAATTTTTGAAGTGCCTATTCAATTCGTGAGATGCTAGATACTGGCCCGCTTCTTGTTCTGCTTGTCTTAGGTCTTTTTCTAGAATGCCTTTAGCACCGATAAAATTGGTGAAATAATCCGAAAAGATATCTGTGCACAAACCTCTTCTGGCAACAAATCTTTTTAAGGCTGCTAGTAATGCTTCGGATGTGAGATCTGACACTAACTCAATATGTATGAGGACGGTAAGTTTCCCATTAGTTGAGTGCTAACTAATTTTCGATGTGTAGCACATGTAATGCATTTATGTATTCTGCTGGTTATCGAGCGTCTGGCATTTAGGATCCAATACTGAATTCGACTCATGCTTAGTGAACTGTTGGTAGATTGCCAATTGAACTGGTTATGTGCGTTGGTTTGATTGATGTGGCAACAAAATGAATATGTTGCAGTTCAACAGTTCTTTATTTAAATGAATATATAAATATATATATATACATCTATATGTATACTAAATTCTTGGTAGGATAAAAATTGATAAAATGATAATAATTTTTGTTTTAAAATTTTATTCTTTATTTTAAATTCTTTAAAATATTTTTAATATTTTTTTGGAAGTGTAATAGCAAACTTTTTAAAATATTATTTAACAGTTTTGCCCTCTGGCGTTTAAATTAAAACTTCATAAATGTGCTTTCTGGCGTTTAAATTAATACTATTTTTAAGTTTGCCTTCTAGCGTTTAAATTACTAATACACAAGTTTGCCCTCTGGCGATTCACTTATAACTGAAATATCCTTGACACAAATTCTATATTTTTAAAAACAATACATTCCAAAAAGTATTGATGTGTATTTTCTCAAAATGTATACAGTAGTGTGTATCTGTGTTCAAAGTTTTTTTCTTCAAACTGTTTTCCTTTAAACGTCAAATTTGAATTTTTATTTTATTTACAGTCAGTGCAAATATTACTCTGACAATATTTTATTTACAGTCAGCGCAAATATTCCTCTGATAAACAAAAATTATATTTTATTCTATTTTTAATTATAAACAAAAATAAAAATTATTTTGTAGCTTCGGCTACACTTAGTACTAGTGATGGTCCCCCATGTAACGTTTCATGATGAAATTTATCGATAATAATTGTTGTTACATGATGCTGTTGTGGTAAGATTATTGTGTGCTTTCTTGCATATGGTATTGTAATCTAATCTTCTACCAAGGCGTAGTAATCCAATGCTGACAATGAATGAATTGAGTTTTAATAACCTGCTATTGCTTGGTAACAGTTTGCTGTGCAATAAATGGTTATATTCCTCTTGAATAACTGTTCGTTGTACTTTCTTCAGAATGGTGGTATTAGCTTGATTACACTTTGTACTATTGAGAAAGTTTAATCTTCTAGTTTGTGGATTTCTACAGTTGTATATATATCGTTTTATGGTTGCTACGATGCGAACTAGCCGGTTAAATGATGAATATCGTAGTAAAATATCGTCTTCGGTACTGATTGTAAAGCTACTAGTCACAGTCTTCTTAACTTCCAGATCTGTTTGACTATTATCTATTTTAGATTTTGGCCAGTCACTCGAATGACTTACTAGACATGATGGTCCGTGCCACCATAGCTCATTGTTTTGTAAGTTTGAAGCTGAACTGCCCCTTGAAGCGGGGGTCGCTGGGTTATGACTTGTTGTCACCGATCAGGTTTGAGAATATCTTGTGTCTCAACGACGCGGTTGGCTACATACGATTTCCAGAGGGAAGGATGGTCATTGATCCGTTGGAGGACAATTGTTGAGTCTGTCCATGCGAATACCGGAACGTTGCTCAACTTCATGTCTTCAATAGTCGTTTTTAGTAGTCGTGCTAATATAACTGTTCCATTTAGCTCTTAGCGGGGGATCGTTGTGAGCTTAATCGGCGCTACTCTTGACTTTGAAGTGAGAAGAGTGGACGTTGTTTTTCCATCTTTGTCTTCAACCCGTAGGTATAGTACCGCAGCATAAGCTCTCTCCGACGCATCGCAAAACACATGTAATTGCATACTTGCATCCTTGGAATAACGAATCAACCTCGGAATTTTTATGTGTTGTATTTGGAGTAAATCTGTGTTGAACCTTTCCCACTGAAATTAGACAGCTTCTGTTACTGGTATCTGGTATACCAAGAGCAACCTGTTATCCACAAGGTCTGCATTAAGATCTTGGCTACCACAATTATTGGAGCAAGCCATCCAAAAGGATCATACAACGAGGCCATTTCTGATAAAACGGTTCACTAAGTTATGAGCGAATGCCTTGCCCTTTGGGAAGAGCTACCTATCAAACCAATCATTCGGAACTAAAGGACACAATCAAACACCGATCTGCCGAACCTCCACAGGCATATAGCCGGCAAAATTTACCAATACCACCCCCACCACCACTTCCACCATCTTTAAGTCGTGCACAGCCAGATTCAATGTCACGCACCCGCCATGTACAGGTGGTTTAACTAATACAAATTGCAAATAATACAAAATAACTAGAATTACCTGTCTTTAAGTTTAAATAAGTTCTCAACATAACCTTCTAGATAGTACAAAATAATTAGAATTATCTGTCTTTAAGAGTTAGCTAAGTTTTTCTTAGATAGTACAAAATAACTTTAAGATGTTAATTCAAAAATATATATAGGTACATATATCCTTAATAAACCTGCACACATACATATTACAAATGTATAGCCAGGCTAATCTCTAATGTTATATCAAGAATAAACCTGCACACATACATATTACAAATGTATGGCCAGGCTAATCTCTAATGTATATCAAGAATAAACCTGGACACATGCATATTTTCAAATGTATAACCAGGCTAATTTCTAATTTTATATCAAGAGCAAACCAAAAGCCACACATTTATAAATGTATTAACATATAATTAAACCTTATAGAAATAAGATGTACTATTGACACTACCTATATAACTTTTAGCTCAAGTTTAAAAAAAAAAAAAAAACTGTACACATATACATACTGTAAATGGACACTAGTTCCAATGGAAAATATATATATAATAAAACTTAAATAAGAAATACAAAAACAAACCAGTGTCAACAAATAGACCTACTTGCGAAACTATAATATTAAAACTTTATATACCTAGATGTACGTATGAAATCTAAATGTACCATTAGTATAGTTAATTAAATACCAACTATGTTAAAAAAAAACTATTGTCAACCAACTCAAATTAATGTACGCATAAATAAGTATGCTTCCTTTAGTAACTACATTATCCACATACCAGTCCCGGCGCTCGACGTTAAGTATATGTATATACGAAATCACTAAACTAATGCTTCCAAAAGAACCATACGCTTGAATCATGTTTTAATGCGTTATTCCTCTTCCAAGAAAAAACACATTTTTTTAAAAAGGCGGAGATTTGTTACATACATATACTTAAAGCACATGCATATACATACCTACATCATGTAGAAAGTATACTTAATGCACATGCATATACATACCTACATCATGTAGGAAGAAAGTATACTTAAAGCACATGCATATACATACCTACATCATGTAGGAAGAAAGCATACTTAATGCACATGCGTATACATACCTACATCATGTAGGAAGAAAACATTTTTATTACAACGCATAACTAAAAACATTGTGCCTACATACCTATCTACTACATCATATGAGGGAAAAAAATAAATCAGTTGAAAAAATGTTTGAAAAGAGAAAAACAAAGAAAATTATAATATTTAAACTATTTCAAAAGGAATCGCAATGTAACTAAAATGCTTGATAACATACCGGAAATTTCAAAGAATACAAAAAACTGTTTGCAAAATGTTGTTAAAAAAGAAAAAGTCTTGGAAAGAGGATGAGAAAATTATTGCCCAAAGCATTAATTTTTATTCAGCTAAGACCTACAATTTTATGAGGAATAATTTAAAACTGAATCTTCCTTAAAAACCTTCTCTGGTACGATTGGCACCCATAAAGTTTTTAAATCCAGGAATCCACATGTATTACAACAATTATTTCAAATATGGACAATAAAACAAGAGAAGCAGTATTATTAGTTGACGAAATTGCAATAAAAAAGGGTTTGCAATATAATTGCCATGGAGACGAAGTACAAGGTTTTGTAGATGACGGCCAAGAAAAGGACTTGGACCTCTGTAAACAAATTTGTGTTTTTATGGTGCGAGGGCTGTACTCGAATTGGAAGTTAGTGTTAAGCTATTATGCGTCTTCTTCTGGATTATCTGCAAATAAGCTGAAGGATATTTTGGCAGAAAATATTAAGGCTCATGATATCGGATATCCAGAAGATCCGTATTTTCAATTACGCGGGGGAAAAACGTATGCGATATATGATGCCCCTCACTTAATTAAATCTTTGAAGAACATGTTAATTAAAAATAATATCTCCCGATGGAAACATATCATGGCAAATTATTGTTAAGTTATATGAGATTGACTCTAAAAACTCTACTCGACTATGTCCGAAATTGTCTCCAAAACATATAACACCTAATTCATTTGACAAAATGAAAGTTAAGAATGCTGCCCAAATTTTTAGCCATACTGTTTCATCAGCTATCCGAACTTTGGTTGAAACTGGGCATTTTGATGACTGTAAAGACATTGCATTACCAACTGCAATTTTCCTTAGTAAAATAAACAAACTTTTTGATTGTCTAAATAGTAATGTGCTTAACGATAAGAATATTTTTAAGTGTGCAGTATAAAAAATAGCCATATAGAAATATATTTAAAAGAAATGAAAGAATACTTTTCTCAATTGAAATACCCAAAACAGGTGTTTTGTATTGAAGGAACGATATTAACAATTACTTCGATACTATCTCTGGCAGACAAAATTTGGAATGAAAGCCCAGACATCTTTTATTTGGCTTTATCTCGGTTTAATCAAGATCCTTTGGAAAATTTATTTTATCTAATAAGATCCCGAGGTGTCACGAATTGTAATCCCATGCTGTTTGAATTTAATTTAATAATAGCAAAAATTTTATCTATGAAAATTATTAATTCACAGACAACCTCAGGAAATTGTGAGCCAGATAATGATGATGAAGTTATTTTCAGTATAATAAATAATTCTGATCCACAAACATCATTTAGTGATACCGGATCACAGCAACCTGAGGAGTTGTCTATCATAAATATATCAGAAAATGATCTCCGAGAATTTGATCTACCAGATTTTGATGAAATATCAATTATCTCGGATAATGTCATCAGCGAAAACTCTTTACGCTATTTTGTGGCTTTATATTGTTCAAATTTTTACAAAAATATAATTGTGAAAATTGCAAAACCCTACTAAAAAGTGAAGATTTAAATTTAAGCGAATCCGAGGTGTTTTTATTTAATAAAAACTATAATTATTTTAACAGTCGATTTAAGCTAAAGGCCCCAACTGATGAATTTTTTTCGTTAATAAAAATACATATGGAAATATTTCAAACATTTTTTAAAAAATATCCGCATGCCACTAAATTAAGGACGAAAATTTTTGATTTATGTGTGCAGACAAACAAAACAGAATCCTTCAAAACTTGGTTTTGCGATTTAAACAGTTGTTATAAACACAGAAAATATATTTTGAATAATTTCTTGTTGATTCTTATAAGAAAAAATAGTATTTGGCTAGCTCAAAACCTTTATTCTAACACAGAACGAAATATTTTGAAATTGAAAATTATAAGGTCTTAAAATAAAGATGTTAATTTAAAAAAAACAAAATTTCGTGAGACTCTCGCACGTTAGAAGTGAAACTTCTTAGATTTTATGCATTACTCTATTTACATTTATTGATGATTTTATTATTTCAGGATTAGGAAATGGTTATGAGGAGCGACACATTTTTCTCTGATCTGAGTTCTCTATTTATTGTATGCTCAGTGCTACCACGTATGCACAAATATTGTTAATAATCGGTAGACCTTTATCTAATTTTATAACAAAACTCATAAATTTTAGTTGTTCAATTCGAAAAATCCCCTACTATAATAGGTGATGCTCCAAAAATTGTTCGTAGTGATGATGAGCAGTATGATGATGAATATGATTCTGATGATGAAGAAATTGAAAAAATTATTGATGATGTGATGAAAAAGGAAACATTTAGAATTGCTCTGAAGGTGTGGGCTTTTCAAAATAATATATTCCAAAAAGCATTGAGAGAGCCGTTCACAATTTGTAATAGACATACTCCGGACTTATTACCTACTGATCCAAGAACATTGCTCCGCACACCATCAAATAAAATGAATCGTGGTAATATTGTACAAATAGGATCATCCCATCGGATAGTCGCTATTGGCACCAAGGGCTCGAGTTTTGTTTAAAATAATTTTTCCAAACATTAATCAACCAAGACAGGTATCGATTATCATAAACATGGACGGTTTGCCAATTTTTAAAAGTTTGAATGAACAATTTTGGCCCATATTATTTAATATTCACGAATTTCCTGATGTTTCTCTAATGGTCGTCTTGGATTTTTGTTTCATGTTTTCTTCGTCTATATGGTTTTAACAATCAACTCAATTCTGATAGACCGAGTTGGGTGCCTTAAATTAAAAATATTTCCGTATGCTACTGTGCGCACGTTAACAAAAATTTATAGCAACTTGTTCTTTCAACTGTCAATAATCTTTTAAAAGCACACTACGCTGGCCGATAGGAATTCACATCACGAAACATGATACAAAGATAACAAGGTATGGCCGATTCGAGAGTATTTTTTTCTGTCGCTGCGTCATGGGGTGACTAGTGTCATTCCCAGCGGATTTGTTTTGAGTTTTTAGTATTATACTGACTGAAATACTTTTTGAATGTTATATTAAAATTTATAATAAAAAATTAGTTTCTTCGTTTAAGTCACTACCAAATTTCCAAATAGAACATTTTTTTCATTTTGATAAGGAAGCAGGCAAGCAACCAATTGACAAATTTTTTCGGCCATACCTTGTTAATCTTTATATCAGTATCACGAAATAGGAACATAAGTGCTATATGAATGTTTTTTTTTTGCATTTGCTCTACTATGCTTATATAGCACTACAAATGCCATATCAAAATATCTATTCTCAACACAGCAATTTACATCTTTATATAGGAATTTGTTACCTATATAAGCGTTTTTATTCTTACTCATGTAGGTGTTTAAGTTATCGTAGCAATTTTTTTGTGTTATACCAAACCTTATAATCTTTAAGGCAGAACTGATGTCCTATATCATCTCTTTCTTATGTACCCCTACCCAGTAGCCATGTTTGCTGATTATTTGGACGGCCATATTTGTAATAAAAAAAACGCATTTTTATTTAGGTGTAAATTAGCTTAGAAACATGAAAATAATGACATAATGGTAAATTTATTGAAAACTAGATAAATTCACATTAGTCCCATTTATTTGGTGAACCAAATGCACATAACTGTCCTTAGCAATAATTAATTAAACATTCTATTTATTTATTTATTTTGAGGCGCTTTGTTATTTTTCGATCTAGCGTCTTAAATACTAACAGAAAAATTTAAATCGTTATTAAATTAAAATATATACCAATGTGAAAAAATATTTTTAATATTAAGAAATATGTTCCTCAATAATATTTTTTAATACCATCTTTTGTGTTAAGTGAAAACTTTCTATAGGACTCTAAGTCACGCATGCATAATAAGTTACACATGAATAATAAATGTTAGACTCAACCAGGATCTATTGTCTTTTAATGATTTTACATTAGCATCACTTTTCCTATATAGGATTACTTGTTCCTAAATAAGTTATCAAATAAGAATATGTCTAATTCCTATATAAGTGAAGTAGACCAATATAGGAAATCCTACAGCAACGTTGTAAGACTAAATTTCTACAACAGGGTACATGTAAAGTCTTATATAAGCTCTGAGCATCAATATGAGATTACAATATAAGTACATTATAGTAATAATTATTCCTATATCAACACTAAATTTTATCTTTATTATATTTATTGCCATACCAGGGCTACAACAGAATACACTTTGGAATTTAGAAGATAATCTAAGCACGATAATAGAAGTTTCCCTTTAGGTCATCTAATAATTTCTCTAACAGCAGGATCGAGTAAATGCGTCTACGTCTACTAGGAATAAGCATTTTTTAGCTGAATTGGCAGCGCTGGTTAAACTTAATTTTCAATTTAATTGACTATCAGAAGCAGCTTAACACAAGCTCGCTGCATGGACACGTTTTATAAATAAACGGTCAACACTACATGCGCTTCATCACTTAGTCGATGTAAGTATTAGTATGTTACACTAAACATAGACCGAACACCAGATAAAATGACATGCCATGCGACATAGAACAAAAATACAAAAATCTAAATTAAATCAAACTAAAAAGATTAAATATTATATAGACTTTTTTTAAGACATGCTTCGAGTCGTCAACAACAAAATTCTCAGCCAAATTATTAACAGCAATGCACATACGATTAATAGGATTATACATGCCAAAGTTAGACCTTGAGGAATTGACATGCAATAGAGGTAGCCTTCTTAAATTGTGCCTATTATCACGGAAAGAGATTTTGTGAAGTAACAACGGGGAATCAAAATTCGCGTTTAAGAGTTGGTGAACAAAAGTTACATCGGCAACCATACGACGTTTCTCAAGTGAGTGCATATTCAAAAGCTGCAAGCGATCCTCATAGGGTGGAAGAATCAATGTATATTCCAAGGTAGGTGCCTGAGAGCAAATCCTTAAAAGTTTCTCTGAACAGACTCGATGCGCTCGATGTGTGTACCGTAAACAGGAGACCAGAACTGGCCCGCGTATTCAAGAAGTGATTTCACAAAGCAAGTATACAAACGCATTGTTATAGTAGGATTCGAAAACTCTCGGGACCAACGTTTTATAAAACCCAGCATGGAAATACTGTTTGATACCATGGAGTTTATATGGGAGACAAAATTCAATCTGTGGTCACATTTGACACCCAAGTCATAGACAGAGTCCACCCGGCGATTGGAGGAATCCGAGAACTCATAATCATAAGTGATTGGTGTCTGATTCCTATAGAAAGTCATAACCTCACATTTGTCGATATTGAGTACCAAATTATTGCTCTCGTACCAATTGTAAAATTTTTCAAGGTCACCCTGTACCTGTTCACAATCGTGAACAGATTTAATCTGAGCGAAAAGCTTAATATCGTTAGCATAAATCAAGACCTTACAGTTCCTCACAACAGAGACAATGTCGTCAATGGACAGAATAAAGAACAACGGGCCCAAATGACTCCCTTGAAGGCTTCGTTTCAATACTCTAGAGATGGAATGGCGAAATAAGATTTGGTATGTTCTGTTATCTAAATAAGACTTTGTCCATTTTAGAAATGTTGAGGGAAACCCATACTTTTCCATTTTAAGGACTATCACGTAGTGAAATAACTTGTCGAAGGCTTTACTAAAGTCTGTATAAATACAATCTGTCTGACAGCCTTTTGCCAACCCACCAACGCTATCCCAGACAAATTCCAGCAAGTTAGTAGTTGTAAACCTACCCGAAATAAACCCATGTTGGTTTAAAGAGAGCAAATTCTTACAGGAAGTTGATAGTTGACAGTAAATGATAGATTCGAATAATTTCGGCATGCAAGTTAATTTTGCAATAGGCCTATTGTCACAAATTTCATTTTTACTATCTTTTTTGTGGATAGGTATGATAAAAGAAATTTTCCATAACTGGGGGAAACAACCACCATCGAGCGATTTTTGGAAAATAATTCTCAGCGGAGCTACCACTGCAAGACAGCATGACTTACAGAAGGCAGGAGGGATCCCATCAGGACCAGTTGGGAAGTCATTTGGCAGCCCATTAATATGATCGAGTATAACCTCTTCTGAAATTGAACGGTTAGTGAATGAAACGTTACGATAATCGTTCATATTAGTGAAGTTGCTATTTTGAGGATGAAAATTTGACGAGGCAAAGGAATTGTCAAAAAAAGGAGCAAACATATCGCAAATTTTAGACGAATCATCACTAACAGAGTCCTTTTACCTCATGGTATTGGGGTAGTTGTCCGTTCTTTTCTTCATATTAATAAACTTAAAAAAGACGCGTGGGTCACTAAATAATGTCGTACGTATGCTGTGAACATACTAATCATAAAGTGTAGAGGAAAGTTCATTGAAGTCATTATGTGATGTGAGAAAGATATTGAGACTTATAATGTCCTTATCCCTCATATATCATTTCCACAATTTATTCTTTCTATTTATAAGACGCCTCAGTTCTTTATTGAACCATGGTGGAGGTGTTTTAGATAGCCTCTGACGCTCGCAGGGAACGTGAGAGGAAAATAAATCGAAAAGAATTATGTAAAATCTAGAATCGTCTTCGTCAACATTATTGCTAGACAGTAATGTGTTGAAATCAATAGATGTACGTCTACTGGAAAGTTCCGAAAAGTTAGCCTTTCTAAAATTGAAAAAGTATTGTGTTTCATCAATTTGTTAAGTTTTCGGTTTCATAGCAATATGTAATTAGTAGAGGGTGGCGATATTTATCAAGAGTAGATATTCTCACTACGCTAGGCTCAACTGTGAAGTTCTCGGCGTAAGTCCATTCACAGAAGGCAACACGTCAGGAGAAGAAGAAATGTTCAAGTTTCCAGACGTGAAACACTTAATGACCGAGGCGATAGCGCAAATAAGCAGGGAATACTAGCAGAAGCAGACCAACCTGCAAGATCATTCTTGACCAGATGGATATTGTGCTGAATATGTTTAAGGACTGGGTCGGCACCAGGTGGTGAAAGAGGTGCGTTACAATTGTTCGGCGGGGCGCGAAAATCATTAACAGTGGACGTCAGACATTCGACACGTGTAGAGAGAGCATGCGACTTATCAAGTAAGAGGGAGAAGTTTGAGCTGAGCGCCCCTCTGAAAAATTAATAAGCTTGTCGAGTTTTGAATTAAAGGTATTAAGGTCCTCGGAGAAAGCATTGAGGTACAAATTATTTGAACCGATTTGGTTTTAGCGAGGCTCCTAGTTCGCCTTAAACTGGGTTGGGGAGCAGGAGTTCGCTCTTCTAAAGGAATTCCCTCTGATAAAATTTCGGGGTTACCTGGTGGTTGATTCCTCTGTTGTCTCATCTTGATGACAACAGAGTTAAGATATTTTACTGCCACAGCGATCATTATGGCCAGAACTAGTAGGCTCGTAAATGATAGAGAAGTTGTGGACAGGCTATGGGAGTTTTTACTTGATATCTTTTCTTGGTATTTATTTATTTTATTTTGGATTTCTTCCACCGAATGGGTGTCAGTATAAATTGATCTATGGATATCGTCTCCCGTTAAAATTTCCATTGGAACTTGGTTTTGGATTTGAGGCTCTGGTTAAATGTCAGCCAGACTCAAATTTAATAAGGACTGATTAAATTTTGGGAATTGTTTGGGTTGAATTACTTTCAGCGCGTGTTTACTTTGACCTTCGTATTTATTTGAACTTGACATGGTTGCGTTATCTCTAATATCCCTTGTCCTTCCAGTTTCGAGATTACAAAGTGATCTGGAAATGTGTTGTGTAGCACCGTGGAGGTGATAAATGAAAATAGCCACGCATTTGGCTTGTTTAATTTGAGCAGCATGTCTTTTTGTGGGATTTGTACTCTGGTCCTGCATTTGGGCACTTCACTTAAAGGATTATATAGTATTTTAATGGCACATTCGTTGGATGTTGCCGCTTTGATTATAGGCGTGGTCAGCCGGCCCACATACGTGTTTTCTTCCAAATTACTTGTTATTTTCTTGAAACTTTTCATGTCATCGCCTTTTAATAAGAGGAATTCCTGAGTTTTTGTGCTATTGGCTATGTATGAATAACCAGGGTCGGGAATTAATGAATAATTTGCTGACTTGGGTACAGGATAGCATTGAATCTGTTGTAGCCTCATTTTTGGCAGATTAAAAATTGGGAGAGTAATTCTCACCACCAATTTGTTTTGCATAAGGAGTGACTGAGCTCCTGCTGTCTGATATAGGACAGATAGACAATTTTGGTCATTTGGGCAATTCGAGGCCGTCTTGCGGTATATCTCCAACAGATTTTTGGGAGACATTAGGAGTGGATGAATACGATTGGTTTTACTAGCCATTATTATATCCAGGAGGGCTTGTTGTCTATATTGAACTTCGATGATTTGGAGCAATAAGCTTGATATAATCTCTTGTCTTAGCTGCCTCCTAGTTAAATCATCGGCCACATGGCGGAGATAGCCAGCGGTTTTTGAATCTTTTGCAAGGTAGTTTTTACAACACTGATTTGTTGTTTCTCTAGCTCGGCTAGGGCTTGTGTATTCGATTCAAGTTCTTCTAACCTGCCGTAAATTTCTTTCTCGTTATTGCTGTCCATAGTGCCAAACAAATAGTGCATGGCACTGCCAATTCCATCAAATAGCGATCTGGCCTTGCGTTTTCCTGGTACTAGTTCCTTTATAGTTTCCGTGCGCTTTCGTACGCTGTCTATAATAGCATGTATGTGTAGTTGCTGCACGTTACAGAGGTCTTCTGGGTTTGTTATATTTATGCAGAGTTTTTGCACCAAGCGCTCTGCATATTCTGCTAGCTTTAACTGGGCATCTAATTCATCCAAATCTATTTCGGTGAGAACATTCCAGGTGTCATGATATACCATGAGATTTCCCAGGTCCTCGAAAAGTATACCCGAGTCATTTAGCTGGGTCATTACATAAGGTTTGTCAGCAATTGCTCCAGTTGTGTACTGGATGAAGAGGGCAACTATGATGAATTTTAGCGCCATTTCTGTGGACAATTCAGAAGAAGAAAACAATCCTTTAAGCATATTTGTACGTGAATTGTGCCGTTTTAAATTGGGCAGTGGAGTGACTCCACCGCAAATGTTTATGGGGAGGTATTGAAATGAGGTGTAATGGACACACATTTGTACGTGCATTGTGCCGTTTTAAATTGGGCAGTGGAGTGACTCCACCGCAAATGTTTATGGGGAGGTATTGAAATGAGGTTTAATGGACACCGTAGTGGGAATTTCAAGTCAACCTGGTTTATTTTTGTTCAGCATGCGTTTACTCGAAATATGGTTTTAAACGATTATTATGTACCGTTACGATACGTTTACCAATTTTGATGGTGGTATTCACATCATTTGGTATTGCGATTACCTGATAAGGTCCTACCCAGATTTGAGAAATCTTATGTTTTCTGCTTTCATTCTTGATGACGACCATGTCTCCTACATGGAAAGCTAGGAGCCGTACTGTCTTATTGTAGTACCCTTTTGTGCGCTGTTTACTTGCCAATAAGTTCTTTCGTGCCGTGGCATATGATTTTTGGAGCTTATACTTCAATATGTGATAGTAGCACTCATGATTGTAAACGGGTTCGGGATCCCATTTTAAGTTTGATGGGACATCCGCTGTGAAGCCGTATAGGCAGTCCATTGGGGTAAGTTTAGTACCCTCGTGTACACTGTTGTTATATACGAATGCAGCGGTTCGTAGGTATTGGTCCCATATTTTGGGATTTTCATCAACGATTGTTCGCAGGTATTCTATCAAGGGTCTATGTGCACGCTCTAGTGCTCCATTAGACTGTGGGTGGTATGCTGAAGTCTGTAACTTCTTTATCTTTAGAAGCTTACATACTCTTTTGAATAATTCACTCAGGAAATTTGTTCCCTGATCGGCGAGTATTCTTTTGGGTATGCGATAGCGCGTAACGATCTCATCAAAGAAAACCTGCGCTACTGTAACTGCTTCTGCATTAGGTATTGCATACCAGTCGACAAATTTTATTAAATTATCTTGGAAGGTCAAGATATATTTGCTACCTGATGTGGTCTCTTCTAATGGACCTACAATATCGAGGTAAACTTTGTCGAACGGTTGTTTTGCGATGTCCGTGATAACCATTGGCATTTTATATTGTGGAGATGCTTTCATCGTCTGGCACTTGGGCATCTTTTAATATATTTTTTAATGTCGCAAACCATGTGTCTCAACCAATACTTGCGTCCTATACGTTTGTAAGTTTTTATGACACCTTGATGGCCACCAAATGAAGAATCGTGATAATCTTTTAAGATTGTTCGGATCTCCGTGGGGCTCGTAATAACATCGGGTGTCTTTCCAGTCCTTACTTGTTGCTCAAGCGATGCTGGGTTTAGTTTTTCCGCCTCCGTGTGTTGAATTTCGTTTTGGTCCGCTTTCGTGTGCTTTCTGTCTCCACACTAGTGCTATTTAATGTCTGTTGAGCCTTTTGCTTCTGAGCTCGAGTCACGACGAAGTAATGAGCGGATTTCTTCTTTCTCTTATTATTTGTGGAATTGTCTTCCTCCACATCTGAGTCCATCGTGTGGTGGACAGGGCTTTTACCGTTAAGGTATTGCCTAAACTGTCTTCCTTTAATACTTGAGGGATTCGACTTAGTGCATCGGCATTAGTGTTGTACTTCCCGGGCTTGTATTCGCTGTTGTAATCGAATTCAGATAATTTGTGGTGAAATCTCACCAACCGGGAAGTAGGGTCTTTCACATTGAAGACACCTTTGAGAGGTTTATGGTCAGTATAGACCGTGAATTTCCGGCCTTGAAGATAGCACCTGAAATTCTTGGTAGCCCAGACAATAGCCAATAACTCTTTCTCTATAGTAGAGCATTCTCTTTCGGCTTTGTTTAATGTGCGGCTTGCATAGGCAATGGGCTGGTCCTTTCCGACTTCTCCTTGAGAAAGAACAGCTCCTAGAGCCTTGTTTCTTGCGTCCGTAGTAAGATTAAAAGATTTTGTGAAGTCGGGATAAATCAAAAGTGGTGGGGAAATTAAAGCATTTTTTATGCTCTGAAATGCTTCATGGCATTTCTCTGTCCAAGTGAATTTTACATCCTTTCGGAGTAAATTCGTGATTGGACGTACAATTTTGGAGAAGTCTGGAATGAATTTCCTGTAGTAATTGGCAAATCCTAAAAATTACTGGACTTGCCTTACTGTTCTTGGAAGAGGAAATGTTTGGACACAGGCCGTCTTACTTGGGTCTGGTAGGGCTCCTTTGCTAGAACATTTATGTCCTAGGTAAACAACTTCTCTTCGAAGAAACTGGCACTTCTCTGGCTGCAGTTTTAAGTTGTTCTCTCTCAACTTATTGAAGACTTTCCTCAACTTTTCGTTGTGGTCATTTAAATTTTTACCATACATCACAATGTCATCTAGGTAGACAAAACATTCGAGGCCTTGTAGGCCTGTTAAGACGAAATTCATTAGGCGTTGAAATGTGGCGGGGGCTCCTTTGCGCCCGAATGGCATACGCTTGAACTCGTAGTGCCCATAGCTTGTGCTGAAAGCAGTTTTATGTCGATCTTTTTCATCGACAAGAACTTGGTGATAGCCGTTGGCCAAATCGAGTGTGGTGAAATACCTTGCGTGACCTAATTGGACGAGAATATCCTAGATTCGGGGTAGCGGGAATGCGTCTCCAATTGTCTTTTCGTTTAATTTACGAAATTCGACAACGACGCGCCACCTTTTTTCACCGTCAGGTCCCGCTTTCTTGGGGACAACTAGTAGAGGTGAATTCCAAGGTCTTTTGCTAGACTGGACTACCCCGCTGTCTAGTATTTCTTTTAACTGCTCGTTAATTACTTTCCGCTGTGTTTCAGGTAAGCGGTACATTTTTTGATTGATTGGTGCTTGATCTTGCACCAATGGAATATTATGCGTTATCGCATTTGTATAGGTGAGTTTGTCACCTTTGAGGAAGAATATATCGTTATACTCTTCGCAGAGTTCTGATATCGAAATTTTTTCTTCCGCGGTTAAATTAAGGTCTAGGCTGAGTTCCTGCTCTAGCCAAGAAATACGCGGGTATTTTTTTATGTCGTCCGAAATCTCATAATCCGGGTATAGATATCGTACATGTTGTAATATTGCCGTTTTGTCGGCTGAACCTTAGTTTGACTTACTCTTCCTTTTAAGTCTTTGACCTGTAAATAGATGAGGCTTTTGTGATTCCTTTTGAGGCTTTATTTCGTTGTTCTTAGCATGTTGCAGGGTATTTGCTTCCTGCTTTCTTGACGGCTGAGTTTGGTACACCTGTGTGGTCTTTGCCTTAGGTTGTGTGATATACTCATCAGCGTCAATGCTATTGCTTTTTGACCATGTAGAATTTTTTGTGTTGTGTGACGATGGAGTAATATTCACCTTTAATATAGGCTTTAGCGACTCGCTACCGTTCTTATATGGCCGTTGTTTGTTTAATAGTGATTTATGCCTCGGGATTTCGGACGGAAGAGCTATATGCACCTTTTTGGCAGGATTTAGACACTCAGTTCCGTCTTTTGTGTTGTTTGATATTGCCTCTAAATTTGGTAGTGGAATATGTGTTCTTTTCTGGTCTTTTGTGTGCGATATTGGAACTATGGTGTAGTCGTTTATTGGAGCTGTAACTTTAAGCTATGTATGACTACTTGATGACTGTTAGCGTTGAGACTACTACCAGCACTAATCTTTTTCCAGACGACAGCAAACTGTTTGCCAAGAAGACTCCATCGCTTATCTCTTGTGATAAACAGAGCATTTCTTCTTGAGTTTGGAACGCAACTGTGGCAACAATTTGAGAGCGCGCAGGTATGCAGATTTGTTCCTTAAAGGTAACCAAATGCTGCCTGATTTCGTCGGTCTCTTGTTCGCCCAGACAGCCTTTTTCACATTCCTTGGGCTCTTTTGGAGCTTGGCAGCCAGCTTTTCTCGTTTGAGAAGCCTTGAAGACACTGCAGGTGGATAGTTCAGCCTGTTTAGACTCTACCTCTTCTGCAAGTGTTCTTACTTCGACTGCTTTTTCAGAACGTGGCTTGTCCGTTTCAAAATCTAATGGCAAAGCAAATTCGTCTGGATTAGTTTCCGTGCGAGGAAACCTTAGTGCCTTATTAGGACCCTCAACGTTACAGTTTTTTGCTAGGAAATCATTTCCTAGAAGTCCATCATCGGAAAGGCCAGGCAAGTTCTGTACGACTTGAAACTTGCAGGGAATTTTGTTTTTGAAAACGAAGTTTCCCTGGCAATTTCCCAGCGTCTTTCCGGTACCAAATGGGGTCTGAAGTGTACATGCCTCATTGTGGTTAATTTCCTTGAGATCTTTTAATGACATTTTCTTTATTCTACTTACCTCAGCGCCTGTGTCGACTACCAGTTTACTTTGGCCGTTCAGGCCTATGTCTAAGGGAAGTTTTACTGTAGCGACACTGGAATCGGGCTGCTGAGGGGACCCTATTTTATTAGATAGGAGTTTTAAAGTCGAACCGGGGAGTTTTGGGTCGATTGTACGTCGTTTCCCTAACTCCGGGCCTCCCATTTACGTTTTTGTTGGCAGTTATTTACTGCATGTCCAGAACGACCACAAAATTCGCACTTTTTACGCATGTGATAGACACTTGAGTTGTTGGGACCTTGTGGGTCTCTTGGCCGTTGATTTGGTGATACATTATTGTTATATGGTCTCTGGAAACTAGTGTTGTTTCCCCTGCAGTCACGTATGTCATGGTTATACATTTTGCAGTTCACACAGTACGGCGTATTTTTACGTTTCAAACAATCGGCGTATGTATGGCCTCTTAAATTACAAAAATTACAATTTGTTTTATTTAAATAATTATGTTTATTTTGTATATTATAATTTTTATTAGGAGACCACGGCTCCTGTTGGATGTATGGTGATGTGTTTGCTTGTGTGAACTGCGGCTGCTGAATGTGACTATTCATGTTTGTAGGGTTGCTGTGGGGAACTTGAGCGAATGGCATTATGCCTGGATTAAATACGCTGTGGTTAGCCGATGAATTAATTTGGCTAAATTGTGCGTTATTGGGTGTTATTGCACTTATTGAATGGGGTATTGGATTTTGTATCACATTTTGATGAAATTGCCCTGAAGGTTGCAGGAATAGAGCACTTTGCTGGAGACGTTCCATGTCAAGTGCTCTTTGTACGAGGTCATCCACCGTGCCGTCTGTCATGGTCAGAAGGTATTGGCACATATATGGGTTATTTACGCCTGTTTTCAATGCGTTTTTGGCAAAGTCCTCGAGTTGCGTTTTAACAGCTGGTGCTGCCGTGGCTCCATATTTGGACTCTGCTGCTTCATTACATAGTGCCAGCATCTGTTTCACTCGTGCCGTGAAGGCTGTGAGGTTTTCCAAAGGATACTGCCTTGTAGTGATTAATTTATTTACCAGTTCCTGGTAAGTTTCTCTAGACAGGTACGTGCGATTTAACTGTTCTTCTACTTCTTTGAAAGTAGTTGGCATATTTGAGGCAAAAAGCTGATAAGCTTCGCCTCGCAGTCTGGTGGGGAAGATTTGATAGTTCCTCCACCGAAATGCACTGGATTACCTGCCTGCAGCATCCTAGGAAAGTTTGGAGCTCAAGGCTCAATTTTGGGTGCTGCTCTCCCGAGAATAGGGGAACGAGCTGGGCAGTTAGCTTGGCGATTTTAGCGTAATCTGCCATGTTTAAATTGGGGATTCTGAAACTAATGTTTGATACTTTTGTGGAGCTACTTTCTTCTATGCTGGTTTCCAGAAGGGAGTCGCCCAGCCAATTCAAAAGGATTTCACTCACGGTGGAATCACTGACACTGTCGTTGGCACTTTTACTTAAATCTACACTATTATTTTTATTTGTGGCTTCGAGCGAGTGCGAGAGTTCTCCAAACTCCTTCAGGCTCTCTTTGAACTTTTCATTGCTTTCTTTAAATTTTGCGATTTGCTCAAGCCTTCGTTCCCGAGACTTGGCAATCTGTTTGTCAATAGAATCGCACTGTATAACCGAAAGTTCGGAGGAGTCTCGCACTTTCCCTTCTAAATACTTTAAATATTTTTCTAGATTTAAATTGCAAGGTCTTACTTGGTGGGGACCTGTTAGGATTGTCCCGCTCCTTAACGTGACTCCTCTTGTTGGCGAATTTGTTGCGGGTGTTTGATTAGCACCCTCTGTTGTGGATGTTGCTCCCACGTTGCCTGCTTCGTACCGGGACAGATCTTCCTGTGCGTCGCCCGGTGAGGAAGATTGTTGTGGAGTTGGTTGATGTGGTGAGATTTCCTGCGGCGTTTCCTGGTGGGAGCTTTCTTCGCTTATGGACCACTGTATGTAAAATTTGCAGCTAGGGGGGCTTCTGCCGTCTTAATTCCCTAGGTTTAAATTGAGAGGGGGGCTTATTGCCTTCTTCGAGGTCCCTCTCAATTCAGGATCGTTGGTTTTTTTGCTGAAGTTCTTTTGATGCCAGGGGGGCCCGTGGCCTTCTTAAATTCCCCTGGATAAAAGCTGAAAGGGGGGCGCGTTGCCTACTTCGAAGTCCCTTTCAGCTCCGGATCGCAGATTGTCGGTTAAGGATTCTTCCTTCAAGTTTCGCGTTGGAATTTTCGGCTATGGACGTCTTTTGTTCCTGGGCCGGGATGAAGCCCGCTATCGTCCCACGCTGGCTCTTTGTGCTTTGATGAGGGGGTGGCTGCGTGTTTTACAAACATAGGCAGTTAAAGCTGTCCGACCCCGAGCTTTGGGAGTCGACAAGATCGAAATACTCCTGAAGCCAGACTCAACTTCAGGCGGAGGGTAGGGTGTCTTGCCCAGTATCCGATCTCGTCCTAAACTCCTTTTTGATTCGTAGGATAGAGGGTTTTCGAGCGCTTATACTTTGTTTGTTTAAACTAGGCTTCCTCCATCCTACCGGCTGCGCCAATTGTTATATATATTTTTTGTCGACTGCTCACCTTTTTCCCTTCGTTGCACTGCTAATCCAATTGGGGACTCGTTATATAAAAGGTAGGTACACAACACAAATATTTCTTTTTTTTTTTATTTCTTTATTTGTAATTTTTTTTTTTTAAACTTCTTCTCTTAAACTTTTTTCTTTTCACTTTTTTCCACAAATATGGTAGTTTTACCTACACAATGGTCGGATACTAACACCTTTTTCTTTTCACCTTTTACGTCTAATCGCTTATTACTTTTACAATATTTTTTATACTTCAAACTTTTTTTCTTTTTTACCCCAACCGAGACCGCGCCGAACCAAGTGCAAAAATTCAACTCTAATATATTTTTCACGAACCGCCGTTAATCAAATTTAAACTTCAACTCGGCTGTTGATCACTTTCATCGCGATCAAGAGCCTTCGTTCAGGGTAGAAAATGCATGGTTGCATTTTTACCCTGAGAAAATTTTCATTTGTTCTGGACTTGTTTAAACAAGTCCAGAATAATTTTTGTTGGACGGAGGCTTGAAATTTGATTCTTTTATAAACATCAGCCACACGACGATTAGAATTGCGGCGCGCGTATACATATAATGTATTTTCGCGGCGCGCTCTTCTTATCGCGAAAGCTTTTTTGTGATATGTATGTACGTTCGTATATACATATTGCAATTTTTACGATACATCGTACTGAAGGTACGATTTATCTTTTATATTATTTTTCAAATTAAATATTTTTACTGGCAAATTTTGCTGAAGGCAAAATTTGCCATGGGAATAATTTTGTTTCAACTCGAAAATTGCTGACGCAGTTTTCTTCACTGATTGAATAGATAAGCTAACCATGTTTTAGGCATGGTTAGTTTATGTGAAAATTTATAATTTGGAATATTTTAATGAATTGAATTTGAAGAACTTATTCAATTTTTAATATTTTTTAAATTTTAGGGTTTTTAGGAACTTTAAGAACTGATTCGCTTTCTCCAAATGTTTTTGAAGGTAAGCTAATCATGTGCCAACATGTATGTATGTCTGTAAAATTATCCCCTTTTTAATACTTTTGCAGGGTATAATTTACGTACATAACACAGGGATTTTGACAATCGGTAACGGTTACGTAGGTAACACTTTGAGGAACACTGATTATTATCAGTGTCTGCCTAAATATACATACATAAAATCGCTCGCTAATGGATTTTTGTTATTACCTCTTTATGTCTGATTAAAGCAAATAAATTTTTAATTTATTGGTTAAAAAAACTAAATTCCGGATGGTAATCGAATATTCCTTACAAAATATTCAAAATTGCTAGTATAGACTGACAAATCCCTTGTAAGTAATAGTTTTTCATTTTTTTTTCTTCTTTAGTGAAATTGCTTCAATATACCTAAGGTGTAATACAGTGGATGCTATATTTTATATAATGCGGTTGTTATATCTATAAGAGATATAGGCATAGTGGAAAAGTATGGCCTTACTGTTACGTACAAAGATTTCGCCTTGTAACTTTTGCCGCTATGTTATTTAGTAATTTTAGAAATGTTTAATGGCATCTGTAATCAAAAAAATAAATGCTCCTCTTATTTATATTTACACAAAGAAAAAACTTATATCGTTCTTGTAGTTACGAAACTTTGATTGCTATAACATGTAGATTGTGACCGTGTACTATTCAGATTGTGGTCTGCTTTATACAGTTAATATCATGATGGTAATTTATTTATAATCACCTAAAATAATGTATGAGAGCGGAGCTCGCATCCATTACTGTCGAATATTTTGTAGTACATATAATTATAATATTAATATATGACGCAATATAATGTTCGAATCCGTCTTAGTGAATTATAGCAAGGGTCACATTTTCTATGTCGTGTAGATAATAAATATAGCCTGCATCGCAAAAAATATGTGAGCCATCGCAATAGCTTTATAAGGCAGAGCTAAATATTCTATCTATAATCTAGGTATGATACATAATGTATCTTTTAGGTGGTAGTTCTATAAAAATGAACCAAACTAGTAATTAAAAGTGTCGGATTTATGAAACAAAAGGATACTAAATCCTCAAGAGTTCAGTTTTCAAAATAAATCGAATTCAGAAATTTGTATTGGGACTTTCCAGATCCAACTTATGAATTAGACAATTTTTTGAAAACAAAACTTTTAGATATTTCAGATCCTCAAATGTACTAAATCCAAGAATTTCAAATTGCTGGGATTGGTTCCTTTCTGCAGAGCTATACCTATATAATAGATTCATAATATGATAATGTCCAGTCAGTATACATAATCGTCAATTTCTAAGTTATCTACCAAAAATTAAACAAATATCGAAAGGTTTGAAATCGTAAAAAGAAACAATTTTTTAAGCATAATTTGTATAATACATTTTTCTTTATGGGTGTAGCCAAAATGCATCCTCAGAAAGGACGAAAAGGACCAAACCGAAGTGTGGCTTTTGTTTTTAAATGTTGACCATACCAAAAGATAGCCCGGCTTATGATGGGTAGCTTTTTGAGAAAAATGGCAAAGGAACACGGTTCATAGAGTACAATTTGAGGCCTTATATCTCGATAATATAGGGTTAAACTGGAATTTTCAATATAAACTTTCGTATTAGTTTTATTTTCGGAATTTAAAAATGTAATCTAAATATATCCCTAATGAGGACGAAAAGGACATTTTTTTAATATATCCTTTTCCAAGTCCTATTTCAAGGAATTAGGCTATGCCATAGGATACCTTGACTAAGGATGCCTAAATTTTATTATTAGGACTTTTTCGATATCTCCGCACATTTTCGAGAAAAATGCCCAGGGAACATGTTACGTGGGACACCCTGTATATATAATGAGCTCAATATAAAACCTCTCATACAACCAATATCACTCCTTCGTTCTTTTAGAAAAGGTAGAGATAACACTTAATTCAAGGTTGATCACTTATTTGCATACATATATTAAGTAAATGTTTTTGTGTATTCTAGTTGCCAATATTTGCTATAATTTAATATAACATAATTTTGCAATACGAGCTATGTAATGAGAAAGGAATAGCTAAAATTTTCGTTATTAAGAAATATATGGAAGCGTAAGCAACTTAACTATTCACACACATAAACGTATGTGGTCTCGACTTCAAAACTTACTTGATTGTGTTTGCATCAACAGAGTTAACAAAAGTATTTTTAATACATAACAACACAAAAACAGTTATTCTTTGGGAAAAATATTTTGTAGAAAATTCAACTATATTGCACCTTCCAGAAAGTCTGACTCATACCGGCTGTTAGACCCCTCATCTATACATATAAAAAATACGCTATAACACAAATATTTCACTTTCACTTTCACTATTTCTTTATTGACTCTCCGGTAAAAATGAAAATACTTCAAGACTATAGTTCAACAGGCTTACTTAGCAGTAAAATTATTTATTCATTGATCCTATTAACAACAAATTCGTCTGCCTTTACGATTTAGCTTGAACGATATAACAGTACTTCACAGAAAACTTTAAACCACACTACCTTCCCGGATTTAACACGTCCGCTTACACCAATTATCGAATCTGCAGTGCGTAGTGTAATGCGTACAAGCCTCGAAAAATAAAGAGAATGTGTTTAATTGTACTATAATTGATATTTGTTTTTATTTAATTTCACTATAATTTCACTGCTTTGAATGGTCAGCTAGTTTTGAATCATGTTGGCATTGAGTTTTTCTAGTTTAAAATAAAGCAGTTTTTTGAGTTGTCGGAGGGACAAGATTGAAATAAATTAAGATATTGAATTGTAAGAAGAGGTTTTTTATTTAACATCAACCGTTCGCATCAGTGTAATCCACAACATTTTGGTCCTTGTCGAGCCGGATTTAATCAAGCGCAAATTGGATAATCGGATCGTCTAAATTTATATCAATTACCATCATTTCAAAACGAGGCACAAATACCAGGTAAAAGATTAAGTTTTTGTAGTTCACAATGCCAACGAGTAGACCAACTAGCTCGGTATATAATGAAGAAGAAACTATAGTCCTTAAAAAGAGTTTGGAGAATAAAGAAGAAATTACATTCCTTAAAAATTAAAGGAATGGTATAAAGGGTCGTGTAACATATTTCAGAAATCTAGCAGATAATAGAACTGCAACATTAGATGAGCTACAATCTTATTATCGGCTTCAGATAACGTATACAAAGTTTGATGAAACTCAAACGAAATTAGAAAGATTTGAGTGCAGAGTTCTCTAGTGGTCAACGAGATCAATTTGAGAAAGATTACGGAGCTGCAGAATCTCTGTTATTGTCATTAATTAATGAGCTTAATGAGCATAACGTATTGGAAAACGTTGCTTGAAATACAAATAGTACTTCTAGTAATAGTACAAACTCAGCGTAAGTGTCGATAAAATTACCCGATGTAGAAATACCCAAGTTTAGTGGCAATTTTATGCATTGGTTACGTTTCAGAGGCGTTTACTGGGATTTAATACACAACAATGTTTCCCTTACGAATACGACTAAATTGCACTAACTTTATAGTTGCATTAAAGATGGATCAGCTGCGCAGTACATCGATACGATAACGTTTTTTGGGGATAAGTACGAAACCGCCTTGAAGTTGCTAATCGCCCATTACGATAACGAACCCAGACTTTAGAGAGAATATGTGAAACAGATTTATGACATAAAAAAGGTTCAAGAAAATTCGTCGCCATCTCTTCAAGAATTTATTGTCAATGTTTATAAGCTGTATAATGGACTGGAGGCGTTATCTCAGCCGGTTAAGGCTGGATCTTATTTTAGTTCATCATTTAAGTACAAAATTGGACGATGCTACTCTTCGTGAAGTTGAAATTAAAACTGATCAAAGCAGCTATTGTCGCTAAAGGAGTTTATGGATATTCTGTCACAGCGTGCTCTAGTATTGCTATTGCAAGCATTGAGCAAATGTAGTAATCGCACACAACGAAATAATTATCAATACCCTAAGGCTTCACGTTCATTTGTCGCAGTTTCATCTGTTTGTCCTGTGTGTAAATCAAAGCACTAAATTTTTAAATGTGAAAGTTTTCTGGCTCAATCCATGGATGCTCGTGAAGATTTAATTAAACAACTTAATCTATGTTTAAACTGTTTTAGTACTAGTCATCGCATGAATAAATATAAATATGGATCATGTCGCATTTGTCATAAAAGACATCATGGTCTGTTGCATAGAGTTGTGAGCAATGCGGACAGCAATGTTCAAGGAAATTTGAATCAAAGGAATAATGCAGTAATTAGGGAGAGGACGAAGTCTAATAAGGTCAACGATGGACAAGTATATAGAAGTCAATCAGATAATAGCCACTCATTTTGCTCATCAATAATGAAAGACAATAGTCAAATACTTTCGGCGACCGCGATTATCTGGGTAACAGCCTCGTGTGGAAATAGACATTTATGTTGTGCATTAATTGATAGTGGGTCACAATCTAATTTTATTCCCGAAACTCTTTGCCAAAGGCTACAATTATTTAAACATAAGATTTCTGCTCCGGCTACAGACGTCAATCAAAATAAAACCAATTATACGAACTACAGTTGCAACTACGATCGGTTCTGGCATTTGGAATTTTCAAGCTGAGTTATCATTTCAAGTATTGCCTAAAATTACAGGAGATCTTCCAATACAACCGTTGGAGTTAGAAGAGTCCTACAAAATATTTTACCTCCATTACAAGACAAAGTTTTTGGATACATAACTACAAGAAAATGTCACTCGGTTGCACCAGTTATAGGTTCAGTGACATCTCTGGTTTGCACTTTGGACGATTTGAGTCGACAAATTCAACAATTATGGACTATTGAAGAAGTCCAATGTGTCGCGTGATTCAAGCGGAAGATATACCGTCGGGCTGCCAACTCAAAATAAAATTCATCAACTTGTGAATCTAAGGTTAGCGCTTTGAGACACTTTATAAATTTGGAGAAACGATTGACCAAACAACCAAGTATGAAACAACAAAAAAGAATACTCAGATTTAGGCCACATGGGAGGAGTGTATAGTTTGAAGACTGATGAAATAAATATTGTGGTGTATTACTTATTTCATCACTGTGTTAGTAAGCCTACAAGCATATCTACGAAGCTATGAGTAGTTTTCAATGCATCAGCGAAAACCACGTCTGGACTCTCTCCCAATGATACCCTACACACAGGTGCAACTGTCGAACAGGATCTGTTCTCGATACTCATTTGCCTTCGTAAATATCAAATTGTTCTGAGCGCGGATATTCCGAAGATGTACCGTCAGGTACTTGTGAAGGAACGGCAACGCGAATTCTCTGCGTCTGAAAGGCTTCTCAATGATTTTATTGTCGATGATTTAGTATCAGGGACAAGCACTGAAGAGAAAGCTATTAAATTAAAGGCTAGTTTGATCGAATTATTAGCCCGCGGTGGTTTTGACATACGTCAGTGGTGCTCTAATCTTACAACGTTAATAGATGAACAGGTGCTCCAATATCAATAAGCCCGTCTATTGGGACTACTGTGGAACCCGTTTACGGATTTTCTTACAATACCATTGGCACAGGAAATTAGCAACTAACATTGTACAAAACGAGTAGTTCTGTCAATCATTGCAAGCTTGTACGATCCTCTTGGTTTATATGCCCCAGTAATATTCACTGCAAAGCTGATCATACAACAGATTTGGATACTTGGAAATTTAAAATGGGATGACGTTCTCCCAGACTCAGTGGCATTAACATGGAAGATCTATTGCGATCAATTACGTACGTTGAAAGGAGTCAGGGTACCAAGATGTGTGATTCCACGTAAATCAAATAATTTGACAACAATGCAAATACATGGCTTTGGAGATGCTTCAGAGAGAGCATATGGACACTTCATTTACCTGCGATCTGCAGATAACCAGAATCATACTAGCGTTAACCTGCTTTGCGCTAAGTCCAGAGTGGCACCTCTGAAAAAACTAACCATATCCAGACTCGAATTATGCGCTGCCCTGCTCGTTGCACAGCTAATGAATAAGGTTATATCCACCATGCGGATAAAGTCTACTCGAGTATTCTTTTGGATGGACTCATCAGTGACATTATTTCGCATTAAATCACTTTCAACTCAGTATGCCACGTTTGTTGCAAATTGTGTGGCCCAGATCCAAGAATTGTCAACAATAGGAAAGTGTTATTATGTTCCTACAGATTATTAGCCGAGTTTTGGAAATTGACCGAGGTCTCAAAGAACTAATTCGTCATATACAACATCAAGAATTTAATAACGATATTACATACAGCATTGAAATCTCATCAACAGTTAAGCAATCATAGCAAATTAATTGGATGAAATCCATTCCTCGATGAAGTTGGTATTTTTCGTTTTGGTGGCCGGCGAAAACTTGCAAATATTCCTTTTAAGCAGAAACATCAATTTCTTCGGCCAGCAAATCATGCATTTATTCTACTACTTTGCAAATATGAACATGTAAGGAATCTGCATGCTGGTCCACAAGAGCTACGACATATTATACGACAACGATTCTGGATAATCAATGGAAGAAATATGTGCAAAAGGTATATCTTCAATGCGTTCGTTGCTTTAGGACCCGACCAATTTCTATCCAGAAATTAATGGGTAACCTTCCAAGTCAGCGTGTTCAACCTAACCGAGCTTTTATGAATGCCGGAGTTGACTTCTGTGGACAATTCCATGTTAGATATAAAATTCGAAGTAAAGTGACATCAAAGTCATATTTGGCAATAATTGTGTGCTTTGCTACGAAGGCCAAACATATCGAGGTTGTAAAAGATCTAACATCAGAGACGTTTATCGCATCGCTACGACGTTTTGTTTCACGGAGAGGAATCTGCATTGAATACAGAACTTCATGACATATCCGACCACCAGCCCCGTACTTCTCTTTCCACTATGGAAACACCCTGTATAAATGGTACTATATGTATGCATTTTTTTGGAAGAATGTTCACATTTCCACCGCTGTAACTCGTTACACATCAGACTCAAACAATGTAGGGAATTTAGTCTTCTTCAAATTTATATTTTTACATTTTTGTCGTGAACAACTGTTAAGGAATAATTTTGAAAAAATCAATTTTTGGTACCTTTAATCCAAGATGGCGGACCGCGCGAAGCATCCAAGGGTCTAAGCTTGGATTTTTCATCGTCGCCCGGAACTGAATAACATATAGAAAAATCACAACTACCCCACTTTTTCTAGGGAAAAGGCCTTATTTAGTCCCTAAAGACTGGACTAAATACACAGTTTACATTTTCATTTGCAAATGGTAATAAGAAGAAAAGTACTTCAAACAATTCTCAGGCACACACACATTCTTACTAGAAAATTTCTAAATAACAACACAAGCTATTTACATCATGATACATATAACCAGACTCAAAACAGAAAGCAACATCATACATCAGACAGCACTTCCAGGGCTCGAGGTGAGTGAATCACAGTCTGCTTAGTTATATAACCAACAGGATGAATTAGGGTGCACTTTGTATGGGAGGCAATCTCAAACAGAAATTTACAGAAAAAGTGTTAAACTTATTTTTGCAGCGTTACTTATCTACGTATGAAAAACTTCATTAAACTATAGAAGGGGCAACTACTAGGCCACTAGGACCATGCGATCACCAGAGCAGAGTTGGATTATTGTGTTCTCCCCTAAAGTGGTTAAGCAAATTCTAGTTGGTGTCAGATTGTAGACCTTATTTGAAGAGATAATAGTTTGTTTGTTTGAAGACCATCATGGTAACTAGTAAATTTATTTAATAGCCGTCCAAAAGCCTTGTTTCGAAATAGTTGGGTTTGTTGCATACTGGAACCCTTAGCCTTGAGTCAGGAATATTATAGGTCGGACAAGAACCATTGGCGGCTGCTTAACAAAAATATTTAAGGTACTGGCCAGCCACAGTATGACATTATATCATCCTTGTTTCGAGCCAAACATGAGATGGTCTATTAAGATCCTTCACTGGTTATCCCTCTTAACCATTTAATATAGCATTTGAAGTGTTGAGGAAATGGACAGATTCCCATCCAAACCTTAAAATTCACATAAGTATACATGTTTCGTCCATTTGTAGAAATCTTTCGTGAACTTGGTGCACTACAAAAATGGCAAGTAGATGGTCTTACATCAAGTTTTTTTTCTTTTTCAAATGATTACTGTCTCTATAATTTTACATAAAAGAAAATATCAAAATCGGATAGTACATACTCGCCCCTTCTAATCCGTTCCACTTATCTCGTTATATTGTAACATTTTTATTTATTTACCACAAAAAACATTTTCATATGAAATATCCTTTTTATGTACTGAAGAGATATATATACCTACAACCAAATTTATTACAAATTTGCACGTATTGACTACTGGTGAGTGAGCTTCTATGTATTCATGTGTGTGCTATATGTCGCGATTCACAGAATGGATATACAACCACACATATCACATTCGATTGTTGGCAAAAAAAGCTTTTCCTCAGGTGTCATCCGGAAACAGTGCTGAATTTGCGAGGAAAGAGGGATAAAAGTCTTGCGTGGATATGAAACACAGCCCTGTTAAAATGTCCATCGTAAATTTTATTAAATATATGAACGGTTGGTCTGACTGGTGGAATATTGGTGAAATTCTTATCGAAGTCAACCACTAGAAAAAAGAAAAAAAAAGTGCGATGAAAAATGTAAAACTGAATTTCATACAAAATAGACAACAAAATTGTAGAACAATGCAAATATGTAAATCCAAATTACAATTTACAAAAAAGAACAAAAAAATTGGAAAAAAGTATAACTAAATTATAGAAAAGTTTTGATTGGTCAAAGAATATAAATGCCAATTTTTCAGGGTTCATTTAGTCATATAGAAGATTTCATAATATTTGCTGCATTCGAATTTTTTAGAGCATTACAAATTACAGATTTACTAAATGGTATCGTTTGCGCATACTTTTTGCATAGAATTAGAATTAGATTTTCTGTACCCAAGATATTATATCTTATATAAGTAGGTATAAGTACATTATAAAAAAAGGAAAAACTAACTAGGTCTTGAGGCGTAAAAAAAGCATCTACATCCTACATCAACTAAGATGTCATGTGCTTTAAAGTATAATTAAACAAAAACAAAAAAAAACGTGAAACCAAGCACATAAAGGTAAAAAATAAAGTTACAAAATCAACATTACTGGTTTACATGCTAAAAGAATTAAAAAGAAATAAATAAAAATACTCTAGAGGAATCAAACTTAAATAAAATACACTTAAACGAGCAACGAAGAAGGAGAACATATGAAAGTAAAAAATATAAACAATAAATAATAACAATACAAAAAATAAAGAATAATAAGAAAGTTTACACAACAATAAGGCAAAACTATAAAAATTTTACAAAGCTACGTTATAAAGAAAACACTAAGATGCCCAGTTTATTGCAGAATGGAAGATGCCGTGTTGAACATAATTACTTAGTACCTAGTAAAGCTGAAACCGAATGACAATACGAAATTGATTAAACACCAGAGGAAAATGGTTTTGAAAGTGATTTGAACTTATCGACGGAACCGGCACTTTGAATGGCTGCGGGTAGCTCATTCAATGAGCGCGCAGCCCGAACGAAATAGGAGCGCTCAACAATGGATCGATGAATACGAGTAATGAGAAGATTTTGGTTTCGGGAGTTAAGCAAATATTGCAATTCATCATACAGATTACGTGGAGTCCTAGAGTGGATCAAACTGTACAAAAAAACCAGCATTTTCATCGCACGATGAGAGAGCATCCCAGCAGATGAGATCTCAAGTGTTGGACGTAATCAAAGCGTCTTAGTCCGGAAATAAAGCGGATGCAATCGTTAAAAGCGACGTTAAGCTTGTGAGCGCATGGGCTATCGAGCTTTGGGAAAATTAAGCTAACAAAATTAAAATGGCGAAGAAGAAGTGTTTTAACTTCTCGTAGTATATCTGTCAAGAAAATATCAGCTGATAACCAGAGCTGACGAAGGCCTCCATATATTTTCTTCAAAACTAAAGTGATCTTGTCACAACAGCTCAAAGCAGAGATAATTACTTCACCCAGATTGTTGACGTGGTGCACTCGAGAGAGGATAGAACCATTTAGCATCACCCAGGAAAGTCATTGATGTTGGAATTGTCATTGTTTTAAAGGACTATCTATTGAGACTTGGTAGTATTCAGCATGAGTTGATTTCTCGTTGACGAATGGTATATTCTATTAAGACCATCATTTCTGAGTGCTAGGCAATCCTCCATAAGCCCAATTGGTGATAAAGCTGCACATCGTTAGCATACAGGTGAATTGTCACGTCTTCAATTCAATAATATTAGGAAGCTCATTTATAAAATTACTGAACAATAGAGGTCCCAATATAGAAACTTGTGGAACGCCACAAGGTCCTAATATAGAACCTTGTGGACCTCCACAACGGATGGGTAGAACGCTAAATATAACATTAGCAAATAACTTAGACAGCAGGATGTCATGATTTACACTGTCAACTGCCTTTGAAAGGTCGAGCAACAGCAGGACGCCTACATGATTATTATCAAGAGCTACTTGGGGATCGTTAGTAATCTTTAGGAAAACCCGACAAAACCCGGACAATTCCCTGTGTGTAAGTGAAAAATTTATTTAAATTATGTGGGCATAAATCGCAGGAAGGACCGCTATCCCTATTGCGACTGCCACCAGCTCTCCTTAGATTGTTCCAAAGCACCTTAGGTGGCAACTCAGGGTTCAGTTTATTTTTATAAAACTGACGTTTTGCCCTGCGTATGGCTGCGATGGCGTGTAGATCTATACAAGCGCTTGGTATTATCAATACCTACTTGTCTGGGGAGATGATAAAAATGCTCTCGCTCAGATATTAGAAAAGTTATTTCAGCAGAGAACCAAGGGCATCCAGAAGTTTGTGTCATTTTACGTATTAGAGGAACACGTCGATCATGTAGATGCTTGATTAAAGCACTAAGAACTTTTACTTGATGGTCGACAGAAGCACTCAAATAAATGTCACACCAGTTCAAGAGACTGCATTCGTCTCCAAGTTCTTCCATGCTTATTCCATTATAGTTACGAAATGATACCACTTAAGGTTGTGAAGGATACAGTGGTTGATCATAGCACATGAATAGGATGTGGTGATCAAGAAAACTTGGTGGTCTGAGCTGGTTATGAAAAGCCACACGTTCTGCATCAGAAGTGAGAAACAAATCAAGCAATGAAGGGTTGGCCGAGCTCATAAAAGTTGATATTGTGTTAAGGACTTCTAGCTGTGATGATTGGATCACGGATAGAAAATTTTTAGCACGCGAATCGCTGTGAAGAAAGTCAACATTGAAATCGCCCCCTCCGATCACAAGGCTGTAAACATGAGTAGCCCGGGAAATTTCTTCCTCGAAGTCCTTGATGGTTTCGGCGTTGTAAATATCAGGAGGACAAGCCAAAACACATTTCGCCATTCCCGTACAGACTTCTACTAACATGAATTCACACCCCTGCGTCGATTAAGTGCTTATAATGTTGGTCCTATAGCAGTCTTCGATATAAAAAGCTACTCCACCTCCCACTCTGTTTTTGCGGTCATTTCGAAATAACTTGTAACCATTAAAGCAACAGATTATGGTATGTCTTCCTGCAACCATGTCTCACTAACCAAAACAGCATGTACTTCTGATCCTGAAAAAATTTACCAAAGCTCGTTCACTTTAGACCTAATACTTCTAGCATTAAGTTAACAAACACTTAAGCCCCCGACCCGACTGACTACAGAAAATATTCAGCAACATTCTCAGTCCCTTCAGATCACTGAAATGATTCATAAGCACAATAGCAACAGTGCCGAAACCAACTGACAAAGCCAAAAAGTTTGGCTAGGAGAATGTATATATTCCTCTTAGTGCTTTCATCAATCATTCAGAATGTCATGCGAGAAGAGAAAATCAGAAAAAATCAGAGAAAAATAAACTATCCGTTAGCGCTTGCGCAATGTGCTTACGGTCCCGTA
>OZ005742.1:218451381-218733881 GCA_963930735.1 Dioctria linearis
AGGAGTATATTCCTACTTAGATGAAGGCAAAAATTGGATTTTTTGCAAGAGGATAGGAATCCGATTAAATTCTGGTAGAGGATACGTAAATTCTGAAACAAGAATGGGTGATTCTGCTGTGGCTCGTCGCCTTTTTATAGCAGCCGTGAACCGCTACGTCTCTGGTTCCTGATGGATTGCCCTGGCAACGTTCGATCTCAAAGATGCATTCCATTGCACTTTAACTGTGTCGACACGAGCTCACGTCACATCGTGAACATGTTATTTGATGAGATTAAAATATTGTGAACATACAGAAGTGCCATTACCATTTGCGTATTTTATGTATTTTTTATTGTAAATAATAATGTTTTTATATCTTTCAGGAAATAAATGTCATTGGAGGAAATTTAGGACGGCGCTGGAACAAGGGAGGAAGTTCCGTAGCCTAGATAAGTATTTTTTTGTTTACAATGTTTTAAAGATTAAACTCTTTGTGTTTTTTTGTATCTTTTTTAGTACGTGAATTTCATCGGGGATATAGTAATATTGGTGTGGCCTGAACAATAACAATTTTTCAAAACTAAGTTTGACAGAATTATTCTAATATCCCATATCCAGTTCGAGTTCGAATCAAAGCACTACTTTTTTTGTTTTTTATTTAAACAGTCCTTTTCTAGCAAGTCTCATCGCACTTTCACTGAGCTGTTAACATATTTTCGCTACTGCAATAATTTTATTTCTTTTTGTGCCTTGTTTTATTAAAATTATAACACCATACAAAAACCCTTCAAAAATCTAAAACTCCTTCCCGAGTCTAATATTTTCCCAAGAGGGGGTGAATACATTTTACCGTAAAATTAAAGTAAAAAAATCCATAAAGGAAAACATACGCCTTATTCCATAATTTGAAAACAGATTCACTCTCAAGTACATGTCATTTGCACGTAAATTGGATTTAAAAGGACTCGGATGGAAGCACAGAAGGAGCAATTGTGTATTGGAGACCGCAAGATTCACTTTCAACTCAACACAACAAGTATTAAAATTCAGGAAACTTTAACTCAAATTGAGTAAAGTCTGTATTATGCACTTTATCGCTTCAGTCAACTTTACATTTATATAATTTTCCCGTGTTGAATCTAGGCTATACATTTGAAGAGGACTGACTTCAATAGCTTTTACTGACACCGAAACGGCTGACTATGTCCGCATTTGCAAGAATGCACAGTCCTTCAGCCAAAAACGATGGGGAAACTTTCTGCAGAGAAAACATATACTCTGCATTACTGAAATTGTTCCATTTTAGAGGACGCTCTTTTATATATCTACGAACTATGTGCTAGAAGCATTGTGCACACAATTTTATTACAGAGTAACAGGCCAAAAGTCCTTTATACAGGTGAAGAGAGGGATTGAAAGGATTCTGGGGAACGAGCATGGTAAGGCAGCATTTCATAAATAAGGCATTATATCATTCCCCCGTCCGTCGACGGATTCAGAGTAAATTTGAAAGCATATTGCTGGTAATGGACTTTACTCTCGGACACTGATGAAATTATATAGGGATGTTGGTTGTAGATTCAATTATAAATATATATAGGGATACTATCGCGATCCCCGTTGATAACAAAGAGACTTCCTCTCCCGGTAATGAACCTGCTCTAGGAAATTTGAACATATTTTCATTGTGTTGTATTAGCAGTTTTTTGAATTTATTTTAATTAGGCTTAGGAATGATTTAGAATTACCAAAATAAAACCGTATGTGTGAGTAGAATATCCTTACGTAAGCAAGTTCAGATAAAATAATCTGAATCGATTTATTTACAGAATCCTTATAGGTCAGACTTCGTAAAGGTTCGATTGGTTATGTAGGACAGCATCAATCCTAGGATCATCCCCATCCCACACGAGCATTCGTGATGCATTATGCAAACCGGTTTTTTGGGAAGAGGTGAAAATCCGCAAAGAGCCCCATCCCACACGAGTACTGGGATGGCCCAATGGTTGTATGTTATGTTGGCACCAAACGGCCCGTTTTACATTTGGTAGGGTTATATTACGACTGCTGTATCAGAGAATTTCATTTAACAAATAAGAAACCGCTGTAGAACTTAAGCCTGTGCTCAGCCTGCAGAGGTTTAAAGTGGAGCGGATGCGGGCGTATACGCTTCAGAACCTTAGTAGCAGAAAGACGAAAATCTAAAAGTAGTAATGCACTGATTTCTGTTCAATTCGAGCGCTTCAATCTGAGCGCTAAGCATGTCTTTGACAAGATCAATATGGGTTTTTCTATATGAAATTTAATTTTTGAAGTACATGAGCATATCAAGTCCCACGCTCATAATTATCTAAGCCATTTTTTAAGGCACAGTAAATGCTTAGTTTGATTTCACCCACCACAATTTGTCTGTAAAAATTGTAAATAAGCAAATTCCATGCATGTACTTTCTTATTTGTTATTTGTAGCAGAATATTATATATTTTCATGCACGGTTAAAATCATATAATGTGCTAGTCAGATAGATAAGCATTTTGTTGTATTATATAAATAAGATGATCCTAATAAAGAACTTAATTTGTTATTGTTCATTGAGAGTATTCATTTCGACGTTTCAAACAAGTACGGTGTAAGGGTAAGTACTCTTGCAACATCAACCAATCTGAACGTAGAGGTACAAGCACCTTTGCTCTATAGCCGTCCGATAACAAACATCTATGCAAGGATGCATCACTGTTGCATCTAGCAACATATTAATACAGGTACATAGAACCTGTATTACATATAAATTGGCGGCCAAGTAAATTAACTTATCAGAAGAAACGGCCGCAACATCACTACTTTGCGAACAAATTTTACAAAAGGTTCAAGCCGTTAACCAGACCCTCAAGAAAAAGTTACATCTACAGCTAGCAGAGGTACAACTCACGCCAAGCAACCAACCTGAAGGGCCAAAGACCGATACTGCACAACTCAAGCTTCAACAGGCTGCAGATACGAGAGATTATTCAGAGCAGCTGAAGGGACTCATTCGCAAACGAAGCGGTGCTATGACATCCCTAAAGCACATTATTTCGGGTATTCGCGCCACAAAAGAAACGAAGCCGAAGCAATATTACGAAGTCAAGATCAATGAAATCAGCAGCTGCTGACCTGACATAAGTAAACACAATGAAATTATATTGGACCTTGCAGAAGATATAACCTCATATGCCTACAAGATAGAATCGTACTTGGAATTGCAAACTGATGTCCAAGATATACTTATAACACTCCTACAGGGGGTGGATAAAACACCAACCACATCTGAACCTAACATGCCAGATGAAGCTACCCAAGATTGTATTGCCAAAATTTGATGAAGCGAACTTCACTGGAGAGGCCGAAGAATTAATCGGACACCTCAGTGTGTCAGATGAAAACTAACTACTCTGCAGCCTGGAACACCCTGAATCACGTAGGTATGAGAACAAGCGACTCACAGCAACAGCCCTCCTGGATCACCTAGTAGCGCAACCAAACTTACAGACTGCTTCATCAGCAGCTATCAAAAGATACCACGAAGGAATGCCTCCTCGTGTTAGGTAGCCCAAAATAGCTGAAAAAATGCTAAATTCATGTTCCCACCCTTTGGTTAAAAATTATCTTTCGTCCAGACAAGGCTTCAAATATCTTGAAATGCGAGAAATAATTCAAATTATATAAAAGCAAACAAGTCTCCACTTTCACACCTCAAGTAAAGTTTACCGGTAATACGAAGCCTAACCTCGCGGTTTCAGCTAGACTGTGTGAACCTGTTGTGAAAAAAAGTGCAAAAAAGTTATTTTGGGGCACGGATGAAAATAGGGAGTCGAAAGTAAGAAGCGAACTTGTGCGGTTGTGACGAAGTTTTAATAATTAAAAATTGCCGTTGTTAGTTTTGTGTTCTTCTGTGTACATGGATATAAATATAATAAAAAATATGCAGTGAAACAGAAAAAGTGTCTATATATAGTATATTCAACACTCGCAACAACTACTACTGCCATTCCCATCCAGTCTTGGGATACCATATTGGTACATCTGTTACTGAAAAAGCTCGACGGAACCACACACGGATTCTACGAACAAGGATTGCAGGCGGAGCTAAATAAAGACTGCGGCACAGCACTTAATGTGACACTTGAAGATAAAAATTGAGTAAAAGCGATACGATGAAAGCCTTTCATCTTCATCACCTTCTTCAGCATCAAGGATTGAATGGCCTTAATTTAAAAACTCCTCATAGATACAAGTTAACGAGGTTTGCTTTGGGAATGAATAGCAATTTCATCCTTTTTTTAATGTATTTGGTAAGAGTCATCGGAAGGTCATCCTTGTTCAATTATACTGGTCAAACGATTTCAACGAGTTACCTTAAACATTAAACTCTCTACAGACAGTTCCTTTGTGAAAAGTTGAGGAGTCTCTTCCCGGCAGGCATAAGTATCACTCCTATGCTAAGAAAAAGAGCTGCCAGAAATTCCTGTAGGCTTGTGAGGTGATTTGTCAAGTGAACAATTTGAAGAGGGAAAAGAAAAACGTTAATCGTCTTGCGGATACAAAATACAGATAGATTTGTTTCTTTGTGTAGGGATATGATACGTACCAGGTCGGCGTCGCCTCGGTCGTTGAAAGTGCTTAGTGTTGAGGCCAAAAACAAGAAAGATGTCACGATTTACTTCCGACGCGGGAAGATTCTAAGTAAATAGTTTTTGCTGTGTGATTGACAGTATCAATATGGAGGAGTTTTGTTTCATATAAATCAATCACATCCTTACGAAATTTTAATTGAACAACGATACTATCACCATCAATCTTTTTACATCCTATGTAGTTGGACCAGAAATGAATGAACTTTTGTATGTAGCTAACAACTTTTTTAATTGCTGCCTATAATAACATTTAATTATGATACCTTAGAGGACACGAGAAATGATTATGATTTAGTGGAGGAGAAAACCTCTTTCGTATACATAGTCATTGGATTATATAAGGTAATATATAAAATCAACAGCATAAAATCATGACAAACGAAAGCTGAAGGATATGTATTGTGCGAACAGAGAAAATGTTGCCGACATTTTGTTGTAATCTGATCTCAATCGCTTAGATCCGGAGCTACTTTAAATGGGCTGTCAAAATATTGATCTTTATCGGCATAGTGTACCATTTTCCATTTTTCTTATCAGTTATGATGAGATACATGGGTTCAAATGAGGCATGTATCATTACATCGGAGACTCAACCCATATTAATTTAAAATCCTTAACCCCTTTTTTCTTCCCTGCGAATGGGCATCATAGGATATCCCCTAAAGCTATTAAAACATGTCAAACGCTCATCGCTTTCATTCGAAAAAGCTAATAATGCTAGCAGGCTTTGAGTAAAGGTCCCCATTCACTTGCAGATTATATACAGATTCAGACTGTAGATGGCATCTGTCAGTCCAAATCTGTATTCGTCCATTCACTAGTATCAGATCAGATCGAAAGTTTGAAATTTGACAGATGGGAAACTTAAGATAAACTGACGATTAACCACACACCTGCAGTTTGGTCTTCAGTGCATATCGTAATTAGTCTGTTCACGATTCTCATGCAATTCGGTTGAATTTTTAAAATGATTTTGTCAAAGAAGAACATTTCTGCTCATTAATAATTTTTTTTATCAGAAGTACCAGTGAAGAGTAAAAAGCGTCTCTGGGTGAAAGATTGGATGCTTCACAAAGCATCTCACATATGAGGTTATTAATTATTTTCCTCTCAGAATCAGTAGTAGCTTTATAACGTTCTATTTATTCCTGATAATATTTTTCTTTTTTTTCTGTTCGAATATGAATCATATTTTACTTTCTATGTTTCCTGTATACTTCAGAATTCATTGAATATTGTAGTTGGGAATGACGAGAAACTACAATTATCTGACGAAAATATCAAACTGATCTGAAAATAATGATTGACGCTGAAAGTGTACACTTTGTATGCAGTTTACAAATCTGCAGTCCTGTTATCTGACGATGAACTGCATGTGTGTGGTATATTTATCTACAGATCTACTGTAGTTCATGAACTGCCGATCTGGTTGACAATCAAATCGTACAAATTTTCAACATACACACGCAGATTACCTAGACTGTAGATCAAATTGTACGATTTGAACTCGTAATGGGGGGCGGAATTGAAATATATCTACAGTTCGGATCTGTAGATAATCTGCAAGTGAATGGGGGGCTTAAGTGTTTATATGCTTATAGATTCAACGTCCAAAAATTCGGCTCCATTTGCATCTATATCGGTGATTAGATTAAAGGAAGCAAAACTCATTTACAAAAGAAAACCGCCCTTCTTTAGGCATTTATTGGCAGTATTCATTGAATTTTGATAAAATGCTTTTAAAAAATTACAAAATTTTCTGTTGTCATTCAATTTGCGGGATGTGAATGTTTCCATTTGTTTCCGTACGGATTTATTTCTCTTGCAATTTAGTGCAGAACAACCATAGCCGTTATGGAGATGTGTATAGAATTTTTGAAAAGGGGTAAGTTATTATATTCAAACAATTAACTTCGCCTGTTCTACATAAATTCTACAGGAAACGGGATTTAGATTGTTTGTAATTCTTTCTAAGATGCATGATCATATATCTTGGAGTTCTTATTATCTAACAAGTAAAAAAGCTAGAATTGGTCTAAGACCAATTCCTATGATACCGGCCTAGATGAATGCCCTTATTAAATTTCGTATTGTCATCCTTCTGTGCAAGTTTGATTTTTGAAGTGGTTTTTCCCATATATTTATAGAACGGTTTGTCAGACAGAAAAAATGATTATAACAAATGAAAAAATGATTATAACAGATATCTTACTCTGAAGAAGTTTTTAGTACAATAAAAATGTCTTCGACTGAACGTTTCCACAGTATACGTAAAGAACCTAAATTTTTACATAGCAACACCAAGAAAGAGTTGCCCGATTTAATTCATTTTTGAAATTTTTTTTCCTAGTACAATCAAAACACCATGTATCACATTTCAGCTCTCTACGTCGACGCCTTCTCAGGCTGTGTGCAAATATATAGTGGAAAACGGAATTTTCGATCTTAATTTTACACCATGTACAAAATTTAAGCTCTCTAAGTATACGTATAGTTCTCGAGTTATCGTGCGCACCGACGGACAGACGGACGGACATGCAAAAATCAAAATAACTTTTAATATTATGCGTGGGTGTCCAATCCATTTTGCTCTACCATCATTATCACAAACTTAGTATACCCTATAGATTTCATCTAGGGTATAAAAAGTGAAGACATTTATACATCATTTAGTAATTGAACGCTTGAGTGTGGATTTCAATGTTACTCTATGCAATGTGAAAATAATTCTGGTTAGCGTTGATTTAAAGCTAGGAAGTCGTTTACACTTAACGAGTGCTTAATCAGCACTACTTTCATATGTATGTTTATCTATTCACATTTGCTTCTTGACCTAGTTTATGTAGATATGTACTTGACTACCAAATACGTTAACGGCTCTGCGCACTGATCAACAACTAGGAGTAAGTTCGGAAAAGTCAAGAAAATAAGTCGTTCATATATAGCCACTATGATATTATGTGTTAAAATGCTATTAATAAAGGGAACTAATGGAACAGAGTATTTGAATATTTTATGGTGCTCAAATTAATTACCAGTGTTTGAAATGATGCGTCGAATACCGAATAGACCGTCAATTGACCGATATTGGCGAGGATACAGATATCAGAGGATGTAAACATTTGTTTAAAAACAGAAATATTTCACTGTAGCTAAATGTTTTTGTGCAAGTTGCTTATCATATACAGAGTGTTCCGGCGGAAATGATACATAATTGGTACATCGATAGAGCATTAGTTTTTGAGTAAAAAGTGCTTTTAGACCATACGAAAATACTTATTCCTTTAAGAGATATTCAGCTTTACTGATTATTGCATTGTTTAATTTTAATATTCACTGAAGCTGTTGTAACTTTTGAAGTAGGGAAGGTGTTGTACGTCGGATATGGTTGTACCTCGGTCAGTGAACTGTTTTCAAATGTACCGGCGTTTGATATTTGAAAAACCCATCTCAAATGGGTGTGTCAAAACTTACAGCAAGCTATAAGTCTGGCACCGCTTTTAATAGAAATAAGTTTGCCAAAACATTTTCTAACATCAAAACAGCATTAGAAAAATGCCTACCAAAAATGTTTGCAGTAAATATATGGCACGTCGATTAGGCCAGTATATTAATTTTGTGCATTCCACCAAAGATTCTTTCGCGTAGAATTTTTAGAGGTTGGCTCTATGACTAGTGCAGAATGAGCCGCAAATACTACAATGATAGCAGCAATTAACGCTGCTGGTGTGATGTTAATTTTTTCACGCATTATATCTAAAGATTTTATACAAAATGTATCTCCTGCAGATACAATTGTTGCAGCAAATCCTTTGGATGGTCACATCAAAAACTATTTATTTATTTTTTTCAGTATTGTCTACAATATGCCAAACCAACAACGGAATCTCCTCGTATCGTAATGTTCGATAACCATGAAAGTTACTTCCTTATTCCTGTCATCGATATTTCAAAAGAAAATGGTGTGATTTTTATCACCTTACTATACTATACTAGCTACAAAATGTAACCGCTTGATCGGACAATATTTGGACCTTCCAAAATATACTATAACTCTACGATAAAAGAATTTATGATCACTCCAGGATATGTCGGTATTCCCGTTATCACTTACGATAACAGCCGCATAATTGGGAAAGCTTTTTGCTTAGCCTTCAAGCCCTCAAATATAGTGCAAGGACTTAAAGCCGATTCACACCGCCGCGCAAGCGACTGGGATAACGTAGCGACAGCGATAACGAAGCGACAGCGATAGATCCCTTTACAATACGATAGATCGCAGCGATACAAAGAACTTCTGCAGCGTTTGACCAGCGATTCAAATGTCTATCGTAGCATGTTTTCATATCGGTGAGCGGTGAGCGATGAGCTGAGAAAGGTACAACACCGCTTAGCCAGGCCGTCGCTACGAAAGTTTTCGCATTAAAGAGCGTTGAGCTGTGTTGCCTAGCGGTGTTTTTACAGCTCAGCTGAACTGAGCGGTGAGCGGTGGCTGTGAGCGTTGCCCATTAGTTGTGGTGTAATTTATATAACAACGTTTTTCCTCTGGACTTATTGGCGTTTAGAAGTGTCCTTTTTTCTGCAGGCGATTTCTAAGTTTTATTAAAATTTAATCGAAATTTTTAATTGACATTCGTGGAAATTCAAAAAAATTGCTAAGAATTTCTGGCAAGTATCAGTATGCACTAAAAGTTACGACGCAACCATTATCTAAAGCGGATCAACTTGAAAGCTTTGTCGCGTATCGCGCACCGCTGAACGCTCACACCTCATCGCTCGCCGCCCGCCAATCTGTGGGCGGTCATGTATCGCGAGCTGTGCGATCAAAATGGATTAGTTAAAATTCAAGTGGGTGTTGAAAAATGAATTAAAATCTCATACAAACGAGTACCCAATTGTATATGATTTGAATGTAAAACATTATAAAAATAGGAGAAACAAGTACAAAAGCTAGAGTTGGTTTAAGACCAATTCTTATGATACCCACCTAGATGAATACTCGTATGTCATTTCGTATGGTTGTTAAGTAGAAATCTATCCTACTTAAACTTGTTGTGGTTTCTTTGCGAAGAAACCGTTTGATTTAATTTGTTGTTTTTGCTTTTGTTTTTCCCGGCAGCGACTGTCGTATCTCTAATGTGAGAGTAGTTGCGTGGAGCAGATTGTTAAAGCATAACTCCTGATATTATTATGGAGTAGGTTGTTAAAGCACAACTCCTAGTGTTATTATGGAGTAGTTTGCTTTAAGCACAACTCCTAGTGTTATTATGGAATAGCTTGTTTTAAGCACAACTCCTAATTCAAATGAACCGTTTACTGTACACTTACTCAACTCAAATGGACTGCGTTTATTCTTCAAATTCTTTGCTTATTTATACAGAGGAATCTTATTAATACGGAAATAAATGAAATACTTCCGAGCAAACATTTTGTATATAACAGTACAAAGTGTTAGGTCATTTGCACTTCATTTATTTCTGTTTATAAATACATCGCGACACTCGTCGCTTCCGTACATACATACAGATATTTTTCTCTGACTAGAATCGTACTGAACGTTTCGTCAGTATATTATCGCATTTGTTGTTACATACGTACATACATAAATCTTGACAAACGCTAACCGCTTGTTGCTTGTTCATCTGACATTCATGATTTACATACATACCCACATACGTATTCCTTTCTTCATATGCAAATCGTGAACCATCATTTGGTCACCTGGGTTCTACGGCTGGCGCAAGGTTATCGTATTACAACGTGCGAATTCTTGCGCGCAGGGTATTGCTTCACTCAATTCTACCTTAGTTATTTCCTCAACTTGTTAAGTAATTGGGGAAGGTCAGTAACGAGTGGAATTATAATTTAATGAAAATGATGTAGGCATGTATGTTCATTGAAAAATGATGAAAATATGTATGCTTGCGTTTGCTAGCATTTCTTTGATAATTGTTGTAGGTATGTACATATGTTCGCTTACTTCAAATTATGGGTGGAGGTATGTATGTAACAAATCTCCCCTTTTTAAAAAATATGTTTTGTTCTTAGAAGAGGAATAACGCATTAGAATATGGTTCAATCGTTCCATAATTTTCGAGAAATTTAGTGATTTTATATGCATGTACATATATACATAATCCCCAGTGCCGGTACATTAATTGACTTATCGATTTACAAATTTATATACGTTATTTTTCTAGATTATTAGTATTACTGCTATGTTATGTTCATTTTTATTACATGTGCATAATATATACAGGGTGTCCCAGAATTCAACGTCAAGCTGGAATCGGGTGAAAGACCAAATCATAAGAGGTATCAGAAAAATATACAAACAATTCTAAGTGATGTATTTTTCAAATTATAGACATTTCTTTTGTTTACGAGAAAATGTACACCCTATGATGGTTTTTTAGCTGTTGTTGCTACAAATCTTTACTTTTTTTCAATTTTATTTTTCTTATGTAATCCTGAATTGTGCTTATGTAACCCGTTGCTTTAAGTTCTGAGCCAACTGCTCCAGCTTGGAAGAAAATGTCACATTTTGCCGAACCAAGAATAGAAAATTAATAATTCGTTGAACTTTAACTGACTGTAATGAAAAAAAATGTACTACGCCAGTTTGGCAAGAAACTTTAAAAGTTCGCGCATTTAAAAAGGATTCTAAAATGGTAGAACACTTGCTATAATATTTCTTAGATTACGGAAAAAAATTTTTTTTCTTCAAGAAACCCAGTTTCGAAAAATTTCTTTCCACCTACTAAAAATGATTCTAGTGTACCCAAAGCTTGCCGTAAGACCGTAACTTTAAGATTCTAGTTTGATTGAGACGGAGAGTCATTACATGAAGTGTGAGTGAGGTAGATAGGAACGCTAGCGAGACAAATCATCGAGTTTTTATAAATATGCACCGTCTACTCTCCACAGAGGGCCGACTTCCAAACCAAGTACATGGTGAAGGAAGAGTTCCTGACCTTACGCCGACGTAGTACTTCAAGTAGTTGAAGAAGACCCAAGTATTTCGGTACGTGCAATTGAGGAAAGCCTAAAAGTATAGCTCACCGAATTTTACAAAAACATGAGCTCCAGAAATACTGAAGCAGTTGGATTTTTCAACAACGGAAGATTTGCCAGTCTGATAACCCGATCCTTTTCAAGAAGATGTCGATCTTGTATTGCAGCTGAAAGAAGGCAGTTTGAACATCTTTTGCATGTAATAGATCTTAGCATCTAAATAATTGGTGTTTAATTTTAAACTTAAGGAAAATTTGTCCTAAATTCAACAAAAAGCTAGGATCTCTAACTTTTAAGCGTCACTGTCTGTCTCACTCACACTTCATGCAATGACTCTCCGTCTCACTTAAACTAGAATCTTAAAGTTACGGTCTTACGGCAAGCTTTGGGTACACTAGAAGTGATGATTGCTATCGAGTAGACGTGTTTAGAATACGCTCCCGCTTAGTTCAAGGTATAAACTTTTTATCACGGCGTGTTATTCTGTCTGCAGCAGTGAACTGATTCGAGAATTATTACTTATTAATTAATTAATTTCGTTGTATGAGTACCAAAGGTCGCATCAATACGGAGACGAGCTCATCGTCATTGACGTCTGGAGTTGCAACATGCAACAGAAAAGTCTCTACAACTACCGCTTCTTCTGGTCCGGTGGGGACGATCGATGCTGCATTGACTAGTGCATCAGTCTCACCTCCTGCATTAAACAATACGAGTGGATCAAGTGCAGACGAAAACCTCATCAACAAGTTCAATAGTTTGCTGCTGCTATTCGAATCCCGGTTGCAAGCGTCGCTTGCTGATGTCGAGAACCGCTTGCTATGTAAAATTGATGACGCTGTAGGTAGATTGGGTGCTCGTGTGAATGTTTGCGAGAGTAGACTGTGAGACTTAGAGGTAAATCTTTCTAGAGATAATGATGATCTGCGGCGTATCAGTCGGCTAAGCGAGGCATTCATCAGGGGCATTCCTGAGATACCTAAAGAAAGTCCGATCAATCTGCTAAAAGAGTTATCAGTCATACTTCATCGTGAATTATCACCTTATACTGATGCCTTTCGCATCAAAAAAAACGAGAAACCAAAATAAATCCACATTGGCTGACCGACCATTGATTGCTCGCTTTTCTTGTATCAACGAAAAAATGCATTTTTCTCCGCTTTGCGGACACATAAACGAATAAAATTAAGAGAGCTCAATGGATTCTCCTCTGATAATGCTGTTTACATCAACGAGAGTCTCACTTCTAATAATCACCAGCTGCTACGTGAGGCCCTCAAATTGTTTAAATCAAATAAACTTTCATCTGTCTATACGTAAACGGCCTTGTGCATGTAAAAATAAATAGAAATGAAGCTCCCTATAGAATTATAAATTCTGACCAGCTGATTGCCGTTGCTACCAAAGCGCCATTGAACAGAATTTGGATGCTGAAGTATGACGTAAAACCTGCAGATGGAAATAATATTTTCGCTTACATATTCTTACCTAATATTTTTGAGTTATCACTTTAAGTTAATTCTATTTACCTACTCTTTATCTTTTTATTTCTGAATTATTACTCTGAAGTTTTGAATTCTGTTACTTTTGCATGTGCCGGCTTACTGAAAGCTATGTTTATTTTTTATGGGCCATACTCTTGCTGCTTTGGTCATTGTTGTGACTGTGATATTGGTGGTCGTCTCGATTGCGTAATACTGCTCGATTATGGATGAAACCTCCTTTCACGAGAATAGAGTAGGAACCATGATTAATATACTAAATGGAAATATGGATGGTCTCAACGTCTGTTATTTGAATGCTAGAAGTGTCAGGTGGAAGATGGATGAGTTAAGAGAGATGTTCTCGGGGACGGACCTGCACGCGGTTCTTATCAGTGAGTCATGGCTTACACCAGGCATTCCTTCAGCTCTTGTTTCAATACCTGGTTACAAACTCTTCCGTTGTGACATGGAGGGAAGGGTTGGGGGTGGCACTGCAATAAATATTCGGGAATGCTTTAAATCAAAGATATTATGCCACTCTCGATAGTGCATTAGAATTCATTTGTATCGAGGTAGATACTGGGCTTGATAAGTGCGTTCTTTGCTCAGTCTACTGTCCGCCAAGACTATTTAATCCCGACAATGTGGGCACCTTTGATGTTTCTCTGTCTGCTCTATCTCATAGATATTCTCACATTATCGTCGCGGGTGACTTTAATGTAAATATCTTACGTAATGACAATCAATCGGACTAATTTCTATTTTTCATCCAATCTCTGCATCTTAGAGTAGTTAACTCCTCCCCTACATATTTCAATTCTGATTCCCCTTGACAGTTAGATCTTCTACTCACCGCTGACCAGACTTGTATAATACGCCATTCGCAACTTCCCCCCCCCCCCCTGCAATTCTTGATCACGACATCCTATTCCCTAAATATAATTTACCCATTCCATATCGATCAACCCCTTCCCGCCTTATTAATTTCCGTAACCTTAAATCCATAAATAGTGACTGCTTATTTGAAGAATGCAGTAATATAAACTGCAACCTAGTGTTGTATTCAATAGCTGCATGACGTTCAGCGAATTTCCCTCTCTATGGAAGGAAGCGCTAGCGGTTCCAATCGCTAAAAATGCTTCTCCAAATAACGTCAAGCACTTTAGACCAATAAGCTTATTATGTTTTCTAGCGAAGGCTCTGGAAAAAATCATGGCTAAGCAAATATCTGAGTACTTAGATCATGCGAATTCCTTGTGCCGATGGCAGTCAGGCTTTCGCCCTGGGCATAGCTGTGAGACAGCTCTTTTAAAAATCTCCACTGACATCAGAACTGCTTTTGATAATGATCGCATTGTGCTCTTAGTCATTCTCGACTTCACGAAAACTTTTGATAGCGTCGACCACATGAAGCATGTTAATAAGCTAAAGAGCCTCTTTGGATTTGGTTTGCCTGCGCTCAAGTTAATTAGTAGTTTCTTGGAGAATCGCTCGCAGCGTGTAAAAGTGAACGAAGTTATTTTCGCTAAGCTCCCTTTGACTGTCGGTGTACCACAAGAATCAATATTAGGACCCATGCTCTTCAGTCTTTTTATTAATGATTTGCCAGCTGTTATCAAAAATAGCTCGGTTCACTTGTACGCTGATGATGTGCAGATATATTTAGATCGTCCAATTGGTCTCTTAGAGGACTGTGCCAGCCGAATTAATGAAGATCTTCATAATATTTTAAAATGGTCAATCAATAATAGTCTGATAATCAACCCCAAAAAATTTCAAGCGATATCGGTTTGCAGAGGAAGGTATGATCTTAACTATTTTTCCCCGATTGAGTTCAATCGCTCTACTATACCATATGTACACAAAGTTCGAAACTTAGGTATTATATTAAATTCTCATATGAGTTGCTGTGACCATATTAAAATGGTACTAGGGAAGATCTATGGGGCACTTGGCCGACTCTGGTTATATGCTAACCTGCTCTCCACCGACTTGCGCATAAGGTTGGTCAGGACACTGATATTGCCACATCTAACACATGGGTCTATCATAGACCCTAGACTCGACTCACGTTGTAAGCGTAAGCTTGAAATAACCTACAATGATTCTATTAGGTTCGCGCTCAGGCTTCGTAGATCCGATCACATTTCTCCTTTTCGTCACAGAATCTTGAACTGCTCTTTGGAAATACATTTGCAGCGCAAGGTATTACGCTTTCTATTTAACATACTGAGCACACATAAACCGACATATCTGCATGAATTTTTAAATCTCTCGCGTAGTGACAGACGTTGTGATTTGCTACTGCCTCGCTTCAATTATTCTGTCTTGAATGCTTCTTACTTTGTTCAAGCTGTTCGCATTTGGAATACTCTTCCAGTTTCGATCCAGCGCGCGAGGTCGGCCGCCTCCTTTAAACAGTTACTCTGGCAGCACACATCATTAGGATAATGATATACAATTTAATTATCTTCAGTTGACCGCACATGCATTTGAATTTTCTTTTCTCTTTCTTCTTTTTCCTCCTTCTATCTGCTTAAGTCGCTTATGCAGTTATCTTTATTATCACATTTCTTGAGTTTTATCTTTGTTTTTATACTTTTTTTTTCTCTTTATGCTATATTTTCTCATTATATATATATTATATTATAAGATAGATATAGTTAGATACAGATAAGTATCATGAATTTGAGTATTTGTAATTTTATTATTTGTTTTTTTTTCTATTTCTCCTTCTAATTTGCCTTTATTATCACTCATATTTGTTTAATAAGTATTCGATAGTTACCTGCATTGCTCTAGTTAGTTTTGATTTTGAGAATTTTAGTAGTACTAATGAAAAGGCTTCTGTCTTATTGTACTTTTTTGAAAATAAATACTTACTTACTTACTTACTTACTTACTTACTAGAATCATTTTTAGTAGGTGAAAAGAAATTATTCGAAACTGGGTTTCTTGAAGAAATTTTTTTTTTTCCGTAATATAAGAAATATTATAGCAAGTGTTCTACCATTTTAGAATCCTTTTTAAATGCGTCAACTTTTAAAGTTTCTTGCCAAACTGGCGTAGTACATTTTTTTTCATTACAGTCAGTTAAAGTGCAACGAATTATTAATTTTCTATTCATGGTTCGGCAAAATGTGACATTTTCTTCCAAGCTGGAGCAGTTGGCTTAGAATTTAAAACAATTCAGGATTACATAACAAAAATAAAATTGAAAAAAAGTAAAGATTTGTAGCAACAACAGCTAAAACACCATCACAGGGTGTACATTTTCTCGTAAACAAAAGAAATGTCTATAATTTGAAAAATACATGACTTAGATTTTTTTTATATTTTTCTAGTAACTGTTATGATTTGGTCTATCACCCGATTCCGGCTTGACGTTGTTTTCTGGGACACCCTGTATATATTTCTTTTTTTTTTATAATTTCTACATTTATACATTTATAATTAGGGCTGTTTGACTTTTTATATACATATGTGTGCATACATAATTTATTTTTACTTAAAAATTTTTGTATGTAAACTATACATACTTTTTATAAAAATTTTTAAATGCGATTATACATATTTTTTCTTTTATATGCGTTTATACATATGTTTTTAATTTTTTAAAAAAAAAATCTTTATATGTGTTTATATATATGTAGGATTGATCGAGTAAAAAGGCCTTTTTGTAATAGAAAAAACACACTTTTATTATATATTAGTTCACTTTTTCCTTATTATTTAAGCTAATGTATATATTTAATTAAAACCAGCTAAGTATATAAAAAGTTCTTTACTACTAAAGCTTTACAGGCGAACACTAGATTCATTGCGGTCTTAACTGCGCTTAACTCGTAACTTGACTACTTAAATTTTATCTGCCAAAATTATTCTTGCCGCTATTGCTGGTAGCTTGTCAGTGATCTGTAAGGGTGATTCTTTAAAAATTATCGACAGAATGTAATTTTGTCATCGTTGGATTGCAAGTGCTCCTACATATATTTTTTCTTTTATATGTGTTTATACCTATTTTTTCTTTTATATGTGTTTATACATATTTTTCTTTTATATGTATGTGTTTATACATATGTTTTCATTCATTTATTTAAAAAAAAAAATCCTTTGTATGTGTTTATACATACTTTTTATAAAAAAATTTTACATCTGATTATACATATTTTTTCTTTTATAGATTCATCTATAAATAGGTATCTAAGTTCTAATGCATATAATGTTTATAAATACTTTTTTTTTTATTGGGTTACGTTTTACATCTTCAATCTTGTTTACATATTTCTATTATTCGTACATTCAAAACAGTTAAACTACCTGTAGATGACGGGTACGTGTAATTGGAATCTGTTCAACCTGAATTAATGATTTTGGAAGAGGAGGGAGTGGAGGCGGCTCTCTTGTTGTTAAACTTACTTTGTTACTTGCCTGTGTAGGTTGGGTAGCACGGTGTTTGATTGCAGCTTTTAATTCAATTTTTTCAATTTTTTAATTATTTGGAGGTAAGCAATAATTTTAGTTATAAATATCGTGAAAAAAATAATTCAGTCTCACTTATTGGTATCAAGTGTTCTGTTCAAGTAGTTTATCTATATTCTTGAAATGGCCCGCTAGATTAGTAAGGCGCTTGGCAAGTTAATCGCTAAGGCTGAATTGTTAAACGTTCCCGAGAGGCAGACTAATGGTCTGACCTTATATCCAGTGGACAGGCCGATAGAGCCATATGTGCCCAAGGCGTCTTCTGGGCTAGCACTGGATGTTCCGCAATATACACTAGGGCCACAAAAATTGACACTGGAGGAGTATTAGAAGAAAGTTGGCGGTAGCGGCAGTAGCGTAAGCAGTTTGGAACGACCGAAATTGGTCCGAGGCGATAAACGTGCTAGACTGTGCAGAGAGTTGCACTATTTCAGGACGGGGGCCAGTTTAGCTGACGACATAGCCGAAAAGAAGAAATTTGAGGGCTTAGCGGATCAAAGATCGAGACAAATAAATTCCAACAAAAGGAAAATAAAATAAAAATTCATTTTTTTTGTATTATTATAAAAATAAAATGATTTGTTTAATTATTCACTCTTTTTCTTAAAACCTTAGCCTTATATATATTTTTTTGTAGATGCAATTGTAATCCCTTCCTTGAAGATTAGCCATTATTCGTGAAATGGTTTCAGTCTATTATTATGTACGGTTACTCTTCTTTTACCGATTTGTATAACTGTGTTAACAGGCGTAAACGCTTGTACCACGAGATATGGTCCTAGCCATATCTGGGAAAGCTTGTGTTTTTTAGCGGGATTTTTTAAATAATACTTTATCTCCTGCTTTGAATGTTACCGGACGTGAAGGCCTATCATTTCCTTGGCTTTCAGTATTTTTTTTCGGGGGATAGCATATGCCTTTTGTATTTTGTATCTAAGAAGGTGATAGGAACTCTCGTGGTTACAAATGGGCTCTGGCTCTCTTTTAAGATTAGAAGGAACATCTGCTGTGAATCCGAACAGGCAGTCCATTGGCGTGAGCTTAATGCCTTCATGTGGGCTGTTATTGTATACAAAAGCCGCGGTTCTCAGGAATCGATCCCAAGCCTTTGGATTTTCGGAAACAATAGCTCTTAAGTATTCCACTAGGGGTCTATGTGTTTGTTCCAGTGCGCCATTGGATTGCGGATGATAAGTCTGCATTTTTTTCACTTTAAGGAGTTTACAGACACGCTTAAAAAGATCGCTTAAGAAATTGGAGCCCTGTTCAGTTACTAATTTTTTAGGAATGCGGTAGCGAGTAATTATTTCATCAAAAAATATTCCTGCTACCGTTTCCGCTTCGCCATTTGGCAAGGCATAACAATCTACGAATTTCGTTGGATTGTCCTGGAAAGTCAAAATGTACTTATTTCCCGAATGGGTTTCTTCAAGGGGACCTACGATATCCAAATAAACTTTTTCGAAGGGCATAAGGGCAGTATCTGTTATGACCATTGGCATACGATACTCCGGGCTAGCCTTCATTTTTTGGCATTTAGGGCACTTTCGCATATATTTCCTTATGGAACTGAGCATATTTCTCCACTTATATATTTTCTTAATTTTTTTATAAGTTGTCATTACTCCTTGGTGACCACCAAACGCGGAGTCATGATAGTTTTTTTAAAATTGTCTCGATTTCCTCAGGGTCTGAGATATTTTCTGGTAGTGTATGCTGGGAATTTATTAAATTTTGGTTCCAGGGTGATTCGCCGTGTTCAGATGCACTGCTTTCGGATTTGCTGCTATCAGTTGAGTCAATTTCGACTTATTAATATTTGAGGTTCCGTGGATATTTTTGAACTTTATTGGGAGTTTCTGGGTTTCGATTTTCCTCTTCAATATCATTTTGTGCCTCCCTTATTTGAGCTCTCGTAACAGCGTGACAATGTTGTTGTTTAGGCTTTGAGGGTGTTGGAGAACTAGAATCATTTCCGTCAATGTCGGAATCGGCTCGGTGATGTACCTGAGCTTCCATAATGAACGAATTGGGGTTTGCCTGGTTTAGCTCGGCAGGTATTCGTCTAAGCGCGTCTGCATTAGTGTTATATTTTCCAGCCTTATATTAAATTTTATAGTCAAACTCTGAGAGTTTATGGTGAAACCTGACTAATCTTGTAGTTGGGTCTTTCACATTGAATACGCCTTTCAGGGGCTTGTGGTCGGTGTAGACTGTGAACGTTCTGCCCTGTAAATAACACCTGAAATTCCTGGCGGCCCACACAATAGCGAGCAACTCTTTTTCTATTGTGGAGTATCTTTGTTCCGCCTTATTTAAACTTCTACTTGCATACGCTATATGCCTGTCTTTGCCTATTGTCCCTTGTGATAAAACAGCTCCCAATGACTCATTACTAGCACCTGTTGTTAGATTAAAAGCTTGGGTAAAATCTGGATACTTGAGTAGAGGCGGATTTATAAAGGAATTTTCAATTTCATTGAAAGAGTCTTGGCGATTTTGCGTCCAACTAAATTTGACCTCTTTCCGTAATAGATTTGTTATTGGCCTGACTATCTTTGAGAAATTAGGGATGAACTTGCGATGGTAGTTTGCCAATCCCAGAAACGATTGGGTTTGTCTCACTGTTCGGGGTTGAGGAAAATTTTGCACACAGCTTGTCTTACTAAGATCAGGTCGTGCTCCTTCATTTGAGCATTTGTGTCCGAGGTATATTACTTCTCGGCGGAGGAACTGACACTTTTCAGGTTGTAATTTGAGATTATGGGCTCGAAGTTGGTCGCATACTTTAGCCAGTTTTTCGTTATGATCTTGTAAATTTTTCCCATATATTACAATATCATCGAGATAGACAAAGCATTCTAATCCTTGGAGATCCGTTACAAAGTAATTCATCAGGCGTTGAAAAGTCGCAGGTGCGCCTTTCAACCCAAATGGCATTCTCTTAAATTCATAATGCCCGTAAGCGGTACTAAATCCAGTTTTTGGTCTATCCCTTGGGTCAACCAGTACTTGATGGTATCCGCTTGCAAGGTCAAATGTAGTAAAATACCGCGAATGCCCGAGTTGATCCAGTATGTCCTCTATCCTGGGTAATGGAAAGGCATCCCCTATAGATTTCTCGTTAACTTTACGGAAATCTGCTACTACTCGCCAGCGTTTATTGCCATCAGGCCCGTCTTTGTTCGGGACTACCAGCAACGGAGAATTCCACTGGCTTTTACTTATTTGGATTATGTCATTCACTAACATATCCTTGATCTGCTCATTTATTACAGCCCGGAGCGTTTCTGGAAGTCTATACATCTTTTGATTTATGGGTGGTTGATTGTGCAAAATGGGGATGGTATGTTTTATGTTATTAGTTCATATTAGTTTATCTCCCTTTAGATATAAAAGATAATTATATTTATAACATATCTCAGGAATTGATTTTTCTTCTTTGTGGTTTAAATTTTCATCCAACAGTAATTCTTTACGTAAAGCCACAAGTCTGTCTGGATTATAGCTTTTAATATGGTTTACGTTTATTGAATATGGATTGGAGTTGAAATTTGTCTTATCACCTTTGAAGTAGTATTCTGTTTTGTTATGTGTACGAGGGGAAGATGGATCACCTTCTTTCTAATTACTTTGGGTATTTATGTCGTCGAAAGGTATATTGAGAAGCTTAATATTGTAATGACTACTTGGAACTAGAGTAAGCTTCAGTCTTCTTAGGAATACTGGTTCTGTGTTCATGTTTATAACAAATAATGATATAAAATGTTTGTGAGGACTAACTAAACAATTTGCGAGAAATACTCCATCTTTTATCTCTTGAGACATACAGATCATTTCTTTGTCCAATTGTAATGGTATGCTCAGTACAATTTGAGATCGAGGAGGTATTCTATTGGATCGCTGAAGTTCTACTTCGTATTGCCTACCTTCATCTTCATTTAAGGTGTTTGACATGTCTTCCAACTGGGATAAGGAGTCCTTATTATCGGATGCTCGTGAAACGGTCGTAGATTTAAATTCTTCCTGTATTTGATGCCTCGGTAGTTCATCTCCATCTTCTGTGGATGTTTCAAGAGGTACCGTGAATTCCATAGGGTTGGTTTCCGTGCGAGGAAACCGGAGCAATGTGTTAGGCCCTTCTATATTGCAATTTTTTGCAAGAAACTCATTACCTAACAGCCCATCATGAGAGATTTAGGCGCTATCTTCTACAACATGTAGATTGCACGGGATACTGCGGCTTAGTAAAAAGTTGCCTTGGCAGTTACCCAGTGTTTTTCCTTCACCAAATGGAGTTTTTAAAGTTACCTTTTGATTTCGTTTTATCCGTTTTGGTGTATCTAGTGCTTCCTGTTTGAGTATGCTTACTTCAGCTCCAGTGTCTACTACCAGCCGAACGGCTGTATTTCCGCTTATATCTAATGGTAACTCTACCACTGATACGTTTTCAATGATCTACGGGTTTTTCAGCTGGGAGGACCCTAAAGTATTTTCCGATATTTTATTTAATGTCGAGCCGGGGCTTTTTCGGTCGACAGTGTGCCGTTTCCCGATTTTGTAGCCTCCCATCGTTGCTTCTGTTGACAGGTGGGCACTGTATGATCTCTTCTTCCACAAAACTTACACATCTCTTGACCGTTAAATCTGTGTTCGTGATTTGGATTGCCCCACTGAGTGTTGTTGTTACTATTTAGGTGATTCCGTGGTGCTTTGACATTTTGTTTACAATATTGCGCATCATGGCCTTTTTTTGCAGTTAATGCAGAAGGGAGTATTTTTACGTTTTAAACAATCATCATACGTACGTCCCTTGTATTTGCAATAACTGCATGTGATCCTACCTAAAAGTAATTTTTGCTCTCCGTACGGTTTCTTGTCTGGATATTGAGAAGAAGAGTTCTGGAAGGGAGGTGGACTTCCTAACGACTCTCTTGCCATACTGGCTTGAGTTGAGCACCAATTATTTATTTGATTTTTATCAGTATTAAAGGATACTGAAGGTACCTTTAATGACTCCAGATTTGGAGGTATACCACACTCAGTTTTTATATTAGATTTTCCTGTATCAGTTGTGTAGGGATATATAGAGGAGTTTATATTGTCGTGTATGGGATAACCATAAGCATTAGAAAAATTTGAGGTATTTGGTCTAAAGAAATGGTCTATTTGAAAAGAATTTGTATGTTGAGGTAAGTAGTTTATTGGTTGTGGAATGAAAAAGAGACGCTGTTGCAACCTTTCCATGTGTAATGCTTTTTGAATGAGAGTCTCTAACGAGCTTTCATTTATTGTCAATAGATAAGCGCTTAGATGGGGTTTATTTGCACCACTCTTTACGGAAGCCATTGCAAAGTGCTTTACCACATTAAAATTTTCAGCACCGTATTTGCTTTGTGCTGCCTCGTTACATTGTACTAAAAGTCCTTTTAGTCTAGTTGTAAATGAATTAAAAAGATTCTTGGGGGTTATTAGTTTGCTAATTAACTCATGATATGTTTCACGAGGTAAGTAAGTCCGATATAGCAACTGCTCAACTTCTTCAAATCTCGTGAGTGTACTGGATGCTATTAATTGATATGCATTTCCTCTCAATCTTGTTGGGAAAATTTGCATGAAGGCTGCCTTTTCCTCCTCTGCTAGACATTGTTGTACTTGCTTACAACAGCCTATGAAAGTTTGCAATTCTGTGAGCGTTTGAGAATTAATTTCACCAGAGAACAAAGGCACCATTTGTGCAGTAAGTTTAACTACTTTCTCATAATTTACAGGCATTTTGTTTGTATTGAGTGGATACCTGGGAAGGATTTTGGGTATTTATATCTAGATTGGAAGTGGTTAACGATTTTTCGGGTATTATAACGTCTAGACTGTGACTTCTTATGAGGAAGTTAACTAAACTGTGTCTACCGAAACGTTTACCTGACCGATGTTCACGATACCAATTTATTTTTCTTTGGGGTGAACTTTGCTCTGCTGTTGGGCTATTCGGGCAGGGCTTTGATCAGATTTGTGCATGAAAGCAAAATTTTCTTGAGGAGGAGGTAGTTTAGCTTACTTTGTGTACATATATAGGTATATACTGGAATATTTAAAAAGACAAAGAAAAAGATTGAAGATGTTTTTACACTGACGTTACTTAATGTGTATTGTGTAGTAGTTTATCGATCTAATAGTGAAGTTCTTCCAATCGCTGAATTTGGATTGAAACTTACTTAGTTTTTAATGTCTGCAGTTTCAGACACGTTTAGATGTCTGTCCAAGACGATAAATTTCTTTGGAAGTATATTCCCTTACTAAATGTTTTGTAATGCAGCTGCAATCGATAACTACAGCTATATTACGGCATTTAGGTGGACAGTGTAGCGGTATAAAAAAAAGATATATGTGCTTATGTTTAATGCTGGATTTATTGAATAATTCCAATGTGACACTTCAATTTATAAATTCACTACAATTTAAATTTTTCACTAATTTAATTCTGTTTATTAATTGTTCGATTGCATATATAGTTATTATGCCGTATTTTGGCATGTATTTAACTAAATGCAATTTGTAGCCTTTTCTAATTTTACGCGTTATACACTTATTCTAATTCACTTTGCGCTTAATTTAACTTAATTACTTAACTAATTTGTTTCTTTGCATGTATAATTAAAATGCCGAAAGCTGGCATGTATTTAATTTTTATGCACGAAACTTATTTACTAAATTAATTGACACAATACTTATCTGTAGAGCAAAACTCAAAAACTTCCTATCCTTTGCCAACACCCACTGCACACGACCTTTTAGCATGTAAAAATATTGTACCTTTAATGGCACGTTATATCTTATGCTTATTGATGAAAACTAAAAAAATATTATTTGCTAAGAAAAACTTGTTAGATATTTCACTTGTGATCGCTGTCAAAAAACTGAGAGAGATCTTAGGAATTGCCCCCTTTTTATAGGCTCTGAGCGGCCATTTTGACATACGTTCCACACGAAAAATGCAAATTAAGCATATTTTTCGACTTTGCTTGACTTGTATACTTATATCAAAATGTGCCAATTTCCTTCAACTAATTTATTCAAAATTATCCATGAATTTTCGTAATTTATTTTATGAAATATTTTAACTTTTCTGAAATTTATCAAGATGTCGGCTTCCTTCCATATTATGACAATTTCCAATGTGGAACGCAAATATTTCTCATTTTTCTTGCATCTCGTTTTCGCATCTATCTCTTTCCCACTTATTATGTGAATTTAATTTACCTTTTTTCGCGAATGCGAATATTTGTTTACCTGGTAACTTTCGCGGTTTTTAAGCATTACCAACAGGTAGCGCGTAGCCAACTTCGTATAATCAGCTTTTCACCGTGTCAAGTTGACCGTCGCGATCGCGGTGTTTTCATTCGATAGTGTAGGGTTGTTTTTCGTGTGTTTCATGGCAAATTGTGGATTAATTGTCCAGGTAAGTGTTTTTTATCACTATTTAAGTGTTTAGTTTTAATTATTGTGAGTTCCAGCATGAACAATTTGCAAGAAATATGCAAATTATGCAAAATTGTTCATGTTGGCAAAGTGATTTTTGAAATGTCAACAATAGTACAAATTGTTGCATTTCACTAATTATAATGTATGTACGTGTTGCAAGTTTTTATGTTTTGCATATTTAAACATATTCAATTTCAATGTTTATATTTGCATGTGTTTGTTGTTGTACTGCCAAGAAATTGGTTTCTTGGCAGTCTGCATGTAATTTACTTATTTCCATAGTTTTTATATGCTACTTTGTTATATTAGTTGCTTTAAACTAATATCTGTTTATCTTTTTCATTTCAGATGCGTTCCTGTGTTGGTGGATATCTGCAGCTGAAACTGGTGGAATCAGGAGACTCTAAGGGAAGTATGAAATATTTAACATATTTGTTTTTTAATGTTTTTTTTATTTTAGCTGTGCTCAACATACTCCCCCCCCCCTGCCCCCCGTTGAACAGTTTGTTCAACCAATGATTGCTTTAATTGACGTATACCCCTTTTGTGATAATGATGAAAGATCATTGTCCCATTCTTTAGCACTCGTAGTTGAACCTGGTATTTGTCGGGTAGATTAATAACCTTTTCCGATTTCTTCGCTGTTGTATTGCCCTGACGTCAATGCGCTGCAAAACGTATCGAGGCAATTATATATCTTCGCGTTCTCGAGTTAGGAATCTTTGAAAGCTATTATTTGCTCTCATTTCGAATTCCTTGATGGTTGTAGTCAGCAGAAGCTTTGTCAAAGCAGTAATGCGGCTGCCATTGACTACTGCTGTTTGTTGTGGATGTGGATCCGTGTAGGGAGTCGAACCTTCAAACGGTCAAGTTGTCACCCTAGTCGGTTGACTCGTCATTGCTTGGCTTGTTGATGCTCTGCTCGTTGATACTCGGCTCGTTGATGGTTCTCTTCTGTCCCGCGGTATCAATTCATGAGCCAATTCTGGTCGAGGCATGCCGAAGACATCGCACCCTGGGTCACGAAGCATCCTGCGTTCTGGACTTCCTGGTGGGCTAAACTGGATATCCTCTAAAATGTATAGCATATCCTCTTGCTCATATGTGGATGACATCTGAAATAGTAGCTTGTTAGTATGGTGTATCAAAATGATGATGACCCTCAGCCAACAATGTGACACTTTTGGACAGACACATGACGACACTAATAACAGGCAGTTAGTCTTATGCTAATGGTAGAGGACTAATTTTAGCGATTGGTCGTAAGAAACTACCATTTCGCGTTTTGACTCGTACTACCCGCACTAGCTCATCGGCACCTGGATGTATTTGCTCTATTATACCCATTGCCCAGCTAGTGGGTGGCATGTTTTCGCTTTTAACAAGGACAACATCTCCAACGTGCATGTTCGGTTGCCTTGTGTACCATTTGGGTCTGTTCTGCAATTGGTTAAGGTAGTCCTTTGACCACTTATCCCAAAATTGTTTATTCAATTGTTGAATGTACTGCCACCTTTTGGACAATACTACAGGTTCATTTGTATAATCAGGTTCTGGAATCGCATTTAGTGCTTGCCCAATCAAGAAATGTCCAGGTGTAAGGATAAATAAACCCGCTGGATCATTTCTAACAGAGCATAGTGGCTTAGAGTTTAAATATGCTTCGACCTGAGCTAATAGGTTTGCATACTCTTCAAACGTACATTTGGAGTATTGTAGTGTTCTTCGAAGATGATACTTTACTGACTTTACTCCCGCTTCCCAGATTCCTCCGAAATGTGCAGAGGCTGGAGGGTTAAAGTGCCAGTTGATTTGCTTGGAGGACAAATATTTTGCTGCTTCTGGTGTTGAGGCATGAATGGCTTGTCGTAAATCCTTTTCCAGAAGAGATTTTCCACCAATGAAGTTGGTGCCACAATCTGAATATATGTCAGTACACAATCCTCTTCTAGCTACAAACCTCTTTAATGCGGCGGGGAATGCTTCAGATGTGAGATCTGACACCAATTCTAAATGTACAGCCTTTGTAGCCATACAAACGAAAATACAGAAATATGCCTTTTGTAACTTGGCGTTGCGTAACTTCGAGCTTCTTATCCTTACAGGTCCGGCATAATCAATTCCCACTTTAGTAAATGGCTTCGTTTCATTTACTCGCGGGGTCGGTAAATTTCCCATCAACTGGCTTCTAGTCGTCGTGCGATATTTGAAACATGTAATGCACTTATGTAATCGACTGGTAATGCAACGTCTAGCATCTAATATCCAGAATTGATTTCGACTAGTGCTAAGAAAGAATGAGGTACCGCCATGTGGAGTTTCTACAGGTAGTTTGTTGATTAAAATTAATGTGACATGATGATCACGTGGTAATATGACTGGGTGTTTCCTATTGTAGGGAATGGAAGCATTGTCGAGTCTACCACCCACTCGTAACAAGCCATTGTCGTCCATAAAAGGATTCAGTTTAATCAACTTGCTATTTTGCGACAACGGATTCTTGTTCAATATACCTTTGTACTCATCTGCGAACGCAGTTTGTTGTACCAATTTAAATATTGTTAGTTCTGCCTGGCTCCATTCGAGCGAATCGATGTACTGTGAACGTTTAATCTGAGGATGCCGACAATTGTGTATGAATCGTTGCATCATATCTACTATGCGAACAAGGCGAGTATATGATGAATATCGTAGAAGGAACTGGTTATCTACTTTTGCTAAAAGATTTATCGCAATAGGTTCTTTAGCTTCTAGATTGGTTTGTTCTGAGATATCCTTAAATTTTGGCCATGCATCTTGTTCCGCCGATAGCCATGATGGGCCGTGCCACCATAGCTGATTATTTATTAAATCTGCAGCAGGCACTCCTCTTGAGGCCACATCCGCAGGATTATGATTCGTTGACACATGACGCCATTGCTCAAAGCGTACGATGTCCTGAATCTCTACTACACGATTTGCAACGTACGTTTTCCATCGTGAGGGATGTTCCTTTATCCATTGCAGGACAATCGTAGAATATGTCCAAGCAAAAACTGGAACCTGATGTAAGCGTATGTCCTTCATTGTAGCTTGAAGAAGTCTTGCTAATAATAGAGCTCCATTTAGCTCCAGACGTGGTATAGTCGTTGGCTTTATGGGAGCTACCCTGGTTTTGGCAGTAAGCAAAGTAGTCGTAGACATGCCATTCTTATCCCCTACACGTAGATAGACTGCTGCAGCGAATGCCTTTGTTGATGCATCGCAGAAGCCATGTATTTGGATATGTGCATTTGATGAATAGTTAATCCATCTAGGAATTTGTAAGTTGTCGATAGACTTCAAATTATTTTTGAAACTATCCCATTGATGTTCATTGTCTTCGGAAACCTTATTGTCCCATGCGCATCCCGTGACCCACAATGATTGCATAAGCACCTTTGCTGTAATTACAACTGGTGCCAACCAACCCAAAGGATCGTACAGTGATGCAATATCTGACAAAATGGTTCGTTTGGTTACCTTGGCATGCGTTTTCCAAGGTTTGTTCAAGAACGAAAATTTATCTGATTTAGTATGCCAACGAATTCCTAACGTTTTTACAGATTCCGTGTCCGAAATCATCAACGTATCCTTGAATTCGCACTGTTCTGGGGGAAGATGTTTCAACAAGTACGAATTGTTACTTGTCCATTTCCTCAGATTGAATCCTCCTGCTTTCAACATGCTAATTAGGTCATCGAATAGATCCTTCGCATCTTCTATGCTCTCAGCTCCAGTGAGTAGGTCGTCCACATAGAAATCTGTGGCTGTGACCTTTGAAGCTAGAGGCCATCTTTGTTGTTCATCACATGCTAGTTGTTGAAGCGTCTGAATGGCTAAGTATGGCGCAGAAGACGTTCCAAAGGTCACCGTATTCAGCTGAAAATCTTGGATCTCCTTGGTTTTAGGATGTCTCCAAATGACTCGCTGAAAGGTACGATGATCCGGATGCATGGTTATCATACGGTACATCTTTTCAATGTCCGCGTTCATAGCAATCTTGTATTTACGCCAGTTGAGCAACGTGGCGAATAATTTGGGTTGTAAAACTGGTCCCTTTAATAAGAACTCATTGAGTGAGTTGCCATTTGACGATTTCGCTGTAGCGTCAAATACTACTCTCACCTTTGTTGTCGTGCTTTCCTTGACAACTGCATGGTGAGGTATGTAGTGGTGTGGCTCGTTGTTGTTGGGTGGAGGTATTTCCTCCATGTGACCCAACTCGAGATATTCATCTAAACATCTCTCATATTCGAACTTCAAAGCTTGATTCCTTTCAAGTTGACGTTGTATTCCTTGAAAGCGTTTAATTATTTGTGGTCTTGATTGCCCTAGGTCAGGCACTTCATCATTCACAAATGGTAATTTCACTTAATAAGTCCCATTGTGAAGACGTTGATGGGTGAGCTGATATCTCTGCTGACATTCTCTGCCTTCTTTGTTGAGAATCGGATTTGTGGGAAACTCTTCTGTTTCCCAAAACATTTTAAGTTGTTCAGCCAAGTCATCAGTTGTGACGGTAAACGCTGATGTATTGCTTTCTATAACATTTGCTGTTGACCCTAGTAGAATCCAACCAAATATTGTCTTAATGGCTGTAGGGGTAGTAGTCGATCCTTGTTTAATGCCGTTTACGACTATCTGAGCATAAACTCTTGCTACTAGTAATGCATCTACCTTTCCAGGCTTCCAAAATGTGGGATCAGCTTGTGGGAGTTTATTGAGATGTAAACATTCCCTTTTAGAGATTATTCTGGAAGGTAAAGGATCTGTGATTTTGTTCAATATTAGACAATTTTCTTCTAATATTCTTGTAGACTTCGCTCTTCGTGATCGAAGTGTAAGTGTAGTTTGCTGCTTGGAGATTGCTGTATGGCTAGTGTTTAAGCCAGTAATTGATACTGCGGTTGGGCTGCGACATGCTCCCAGTTTCCTGCAGGCTTCCTCTGTAATAAAGGATGATTGCGAGCCACTATCTATGAGACATCGTAGAATATGTGAGTTCCCGCTTTTTGTTTGTGCCACTACTAACGCTGTTGATAGCAGGGCATTATGGTCCTCTCTAGTTACAAAGTTTTGACTAGTGTTTAAGTCGTCAGTGTTGTTCACTGACTGTAACCGTGGAGAGCGTTTATGAATAGTATTGCTAGCTTGATTGACTTGACTTGAGTTCGAGCTAACGTTGTTAGTATTTGACCTATGCTCAGTTCCGACAGTTGCATGATTGGGTTTGTCCCGGTTGTATTCTTCATGCAAGGTGCTATGATGCTTTTTGTTGCACCTTTGACAGCTATATTTGCTAGTGCAATTGTTGACATGATGCAAGCCTAAACAATTGGTACAACGGCTTGATGCCTTGATTATATGATATCTGGCTGGTATGTCCATCCTATGATAGTTCGGGCATCTTTGTAAAAAGTGACTTGCATTGCATGCTGGGCATTTGCTTCCCTTTGTAATATGGTATGATTTGGTTATATCATGTGTGCAGCTTGATTTGGGTTGTGTGGACTTAACTAGACTATCTGTTAATGATTCTAAAATTCTTAAACGCGTACTTAAAAACTGCTTACATGACTTGAATGTTGGGAGTTCTTGTGTACCTCCCTGCTCTTCTTCCCACAGTTTGAGGGTAATGAAGGGTAATTACTGTACTAACAGATGTATTAGAAGTACATCCCACGATGTTGTATCAACTTCTAAACTTTGTAATTGTTGGATACATTCGTCTGTTGTGTCAGTTATTGATATGAGTCCTTTAGCAGACTCTGAATTTAGTTTGGCTTGGTTTACTAAAACCTTTAATTGATGATTAACTAAAATTCTCTTGTTCTCATATCTAGCCTTCAACTTGTTCCTCCTGGCATGAAATCTTCATTTGTTACTGGGGTGTGCCGCAACAATTTCTCAGCATCACCCACTAAACAAGATTTCAGATGATGCAGCTTCTGAACTGGTGTTAGCTTTGGATTGTCATGAACAAGAGAAATGAATAGATCATGAAATTATCGCCACAAATCGTAGTTGCCGTTATACTTGGGCAACTGAATGCGCGGAAGGAACGATTCCTGTTGAACAACAGTTGTCGAATGAATTGGTACTTGTCCCGAGCTTGATGCTTCAGTAGCTGGGACTAATTTCCGTAATCCTTCTACTAATTCTCCCATATATTTGGAATATTTTAACTCTGTTGAGCTATGATTATCTTGGGCTAAATACTCACGTTGCTTTTCATCAGAACTTTCTAATAAAGCCTCATTTATTGACATTTCTGTGTCACTATATACTTCCCATAGTTTCTTCAACTCTGTCATTTTCGTCTCATAAAAGCCTTCTGTTCGTTTAACAAGGTTCGTTTTCTTTCCATTTTCGATTAACCTTTCAATTCGCGAACGCAATATGCTTTCCGTAAGGATTAGTTTATCTACTGAATCCATGTTGCATTATATTCTATTATTATAGTTAATTAACCGTGTGGGTTAAATGATGAAAATAATTGAAGGAAGCAATTTAATACCACGTGTGGGATAAATGGAAAATTTAGTCGAAGAACGTAAATTGATGCCGTGTATTACAAAATGACGTGAAAAATCTTTAAATAAATTTTTGTTGCTAATTCTAATTAATTTAATTAACTAATTATTTTGCTGACATGTAAGTTATCGCAATTTACTGACATGTAAGTTCAGCAATTATAACAAAAATTTCGATAATATTCGAGCTGCCCCGTCTGGGCACCCTGAAGTTTTACGTCTAAGCAAGTTTATAAATTAATTTTGTAGTTTTAATGAGAACTGCCACGTCTAAGCACAGTTATAACTTAATTTTCGATGTTTTTTAATTCGAAGATAATTTTTTTTTTTAAAAAAATGTTTATCACTAAAATGAGTGTACTAGAATTATTTGCAATCACAACAGTAAACAGGCACACAATCCTGGATGGAACCACCAAATAAATGTTTTGTAATGTAGCTGCAACCGATAACTACAGCTATATTACGGCATTTAGGTGGACAGTGTAGCGGTATGAAAAAAAGATATGTGTGCTTATGTTTAATGCTGGATTTATTGAATAATTCCAATGTGACACTTCAATTTATAAATTCACTACAATTTAAATTTTTCACTAATTTAATTCTGTTTATTAATTGTTCGATTGCATTGTGGCGGCAAGAATCGTCATCCCAAAAAGTACTGGTCAAGCGGACTTTCTAGACTCTCCCAAAAAGTCTAGCACCATAGCAAACGAACTAGTACGGTTCTCCATTCTCCAATATCCGGTAATGGTCTCCAGTTTTTAACCGAGTCGGGTCCGCACTAGTCTCATCACAGCTGCCGAGCAGATAATTACTCCACGATATTATCAGTAGTGTAAATAGATTAAGTTGTCTAAATAAAATAGTTATATGTTGAGATATGTGTTGTTCTTCCATACACAACCCATCCCACATATAAATGGTGACCCCGACGTGATCAGACAACTCACAGTGAAGATAACATCTATGAATATCGTAAATAATTATCATCGCAAATCTAAAAATAAAAATTTGTGAATTGGTTTCATTCGATTGCACGTGGATATAGAAAGTGCAACAAAGTGCTTCAGCGAGTCATGTCCCTTTAATCATCATTAATCTTAGTTATCATCGACCGCACAATAGCTGGAAAACCGGTTCTCGCTCGGCAAAAACAATAGAAAAATTTTGGTAGCATCGAATGCAAAAAATGATGCGAGCGTCGAATTACCCATAGTTGCAAAAACCACCAGATAAGACAGAGGATTAAAATACCATTAAAACTGGAATATTAACAAAACAACAAGGCGTTAAGCAGCACCACTTTCGTGGATGGCATTTTTTACAACATTTCATCGAGGGATTGAAATTGATACGTACGGTACCTGCAAAAGTACATCGCATCATTGTCTTCAATCAACATACGGATGCTATGTATTATCAAGATAGGTTATAATTTGTAAAATTTGTTTAGTTTGTATGATATAGAGTTCTCTTTTTAGATAAGCATTTAGTAATAGAATCTCCATAAATTGAAAAAATATAAATTGGAAAAATTTTAAATTACGAAGCAAAAAGATAATGGAAGAGCGAAACATCCGCATGGAAAATGCTGCACATCGTCATCTCTTGTGAGTAACATTTTATTTTCAGCCTTCTCATCAACAAACATTTAATTAATAAATATTCTTCATCACATAATATATATATAATATATATGTTGATATAATATTTAAGGTTGTTACACGAAATATTTTTTTTGTCCTCTCTCGTGGTATTATAAACGTGTATACGACACATGAGTGTATATGAGCTAAACTGCTAAGCTTAAAAATTTTATATGTTGAAAGTATTATCACAACATCCATTTAAAAAAAAAAAAAAAAATAATAATAATTTTATCTTAAGATAACACATTATTGTACATATACATTTATTTTCGGTTTTGCACGCAACATATATTTTTTTTTCTCTCGTTGTAAAAATGGGCAATAAAGACGATAATGGCCAGAAACCAGGTGAACAAAAGAAAACAGATACAAATCAAGATCATGAGCAACAGGGCGCAAGTGAATCGTTAACCTCATTTGTCGATACCTTAAAGATACCTACGTTTTGGCATAATAGGCCTGACCTATGGTTTCTGCAGGTCGAAACCCAGTTTAGGGTTAAAGGCATAACATCTTCTAACACTAAATATGACTATTTAGTAGCGTCTCTGCCTCCGGAGGTAATGGAAATCGTAGCTGATATCCTTCTCAATCCTCCTGCGCAGGAAAAGTATGAAAGTTTGAAATCTAGTCTTCTGTCTCGCAGTAGGGACTCAGAAGAGCGCAGATTGGATGCGCTTTTACACAACGTAGACTTAGGCGACTCAAAACCATCCGAACTGTTTCGGCAAATGGAATCTTTGGCTGGTGGCAACAGCTTAGTCAACAAATCTCTGTTGAGAAAGCTATGGATTAATAAACTGCCTCCTTCAATTCAAGCATGTGTAATTGCAATTGAACATTCTCAGACTCAGGAAGAGATATTCACCATCGCGGATAGGATCTTCGATTCAATTTGTACGCATAAAGTTTTAGCCGTGCAAGACACGAGTAGTTCAAACACAAGTGATAAACTCGTACATTTAATACGCGATTTATCAGAACGGATTCGGACTTTAGAATGCAACCAGTCACGACCAAGAAATAGAAGTTTCTCTAGATATAGACCCACGGAATCCCGTCCTCGGTCTAGAACGCCATCTAGACTACAATCTGATAGTACCAGAATCTGTTGGTACCATAGACGTTATGGAAATAAAGCCAGGAAGTGTTTAGGACCTTGTAATTCATGTAGTTCAACGTCTACAAAAAACTCAGAGTAGCTACTTCGTCTGCGGCACCGAAAGTAGGTAATTTCCCGCGCCGCTTATTTATATTCGAGAAAACATTAAACATTTATTTCTTGGTTGATACCGGAGCAGAAGTTTCCTTAGTTCCTCGGAAGATTTTCCCAAGTTTTCGATATAAATCGGATTTTCATCTAGTATCTGCAAGTGGTTCACCCATACTCACATATGGTTTCAAACACCTCACAATAGACCTAAATTTACGACATACATTTAATCACGTTTTTGTTGTAGCTGGCATCGATTATGCCATTCTGGGAGCAGATTTTGTATAAATATAATCTTTCCGTTGACATCAGAAAAAGACAACTAATAGACATCGCCTCTACGTTGTCCGTTGAGTGCGTTGAACTTCGCGTCGAATCTCATTCGCCGCCTAAACTTCTTTCGCTACACGACGATTTTGGAACATTGCTCAATGAATTTCCTTCAATAAAATCTTTACCTAACTTTAATAAGAAAGTTAAGCACAACGTCGTACATCGTATTATTACGGAAGGGACCCTACCATCAGTCCGACCGCGTAGATTAAATATAGAAAAATTTAAAATCGCCAAGGAAATATTCAAAGCCATGATAGAGCTGGGAATCTGTAGACCTTCGTCTTCTTCCGTCGCTTCGGCTTTGCACTTAGTCCCCAAAAAAGACCCTAATGATTGGAGACCATGTGGTGACTACAGGCAATTGAATTCGGTCACCATATTCGATAAGTATCCGCTACCCAATATTCAAGATTTCAATATTAATTTACGCGGATGCAAATATTTTTCCAAAGTTGATCTCATCAGGGCATACAATCAGATTCCTATAGCGAAGGAAGATGTCTTCAAAACCGCCGTAACAACGCCTTTTGGACTTTTTGAGTTCCTGCGGATGCCATTCGGGCTTAAAAATGCGGCTCAAACCTACCTATCAAAGGTTTATAAACGAAGTGCTAAGTGATCTAGATTTCGCTTTTGCATATGTTGATGACAAACTCATTGGCAGCCATTCCGCCGAAGAGCATAAGCAACATCTTCGATTACTCTTTTCACGACTACAAGAATATGGAATCACTATTAATGCGAAAAAGTGCGTACTAGGCGTCAGAGAAATAGATTTTTTAGGACACAAAATATCAACAAACGGTATTTCCCCTTCAGAAAATCGCATACAGGCCATAAAAGAATTTCCGAGTCCTACGACGGTTAAAAAGCTACAAAGTTTCCTTGGAATGGTAAACTTTTACCATCGGTTCTTGCCCCACCTTGCAAAGATTGCTTCTCCACTATACGATTTGCTCCGAACACCTAAGGCAAAAAAGAAAGCTGAGCTAAATTTCAATTGGTCGGATTTGCACGAAAATGCTTTCCGTGAAATTCAGAACAATTTGGAAAAACAAACGCTTCTGGTACACCCAAATCCTCACGCAAAAATCAGTTTGTGGACAGATGCCTCTAACGATGCTGTAGGCGCGGTTCTACAACAGTTAAATGCAGGCCAATGGCAGCCTTTAGGCTTCTTTTCTAGAAGACTACAGTCCGCAGAAAAAAAGTACTCCACATATGACAGAGAACTTCTGGCAGTGTATTTAGCGATTAAAAGTTTCCGACACTTCTTAGAAGGAAAAGAATTCACAGTTTTTACCGACCACAAGCCTTTGACTACAGCTCTTTTTGGAAAGTCGGAAAAATCCCCGCGACAGTCCAATCATTTGAATTACATATCCCAATTCACGAAAGATTTGCGACATGTAAAAGGCTCTTTGAATATCGTTTCAGATGCCCTGTCAAGAGCTCATATCGACGTTTTCCATGCAACCGATAAACTTTGTACACAAACTCTGAGCGAAAAACAAACGTCCGATGAAGAATTACTTGAAATTCTGGCCAACCTAAGCGCAGATAAAAGAAAATACGGTTTCACCCTTAAAAAAATACGTACTCCTTCAGAAGACACAGATACATGGTGTGAGATTTCTACAGGAACCAACCGTCCTTACGTACCTGAAAGCATGAGACGTAGTATTTTCGACTCCATCCATAATCTATCGCACCCTAGCATTAGGTCAACTAGAAAATTAATAACGTCAAAATATTTTTGGCCTAAAATGAATCAGGATGTTATCCATTGGTCAAAGACATGTATATCTTGCCAAAGATCCAAAGTGAGCAGACACACATCCTCTCCCCATGGAAAGTTCCCAGTACCAAATGGGAGGTTTGAGCACGTCCACATGGATATAGTAGGACCACTTCCACCCTCTCAGAGCTATACATACCTTTTAACCATAAAAGACAGATTCTCGCACTGGCCGGAAGTAATTCCTTTAAGGAACATTCTGTCTAGTAACATAGCTCAAGCGTTTCTTCAAACCTGGATATCACGCTATGGAGTACCAAGAACGCTCACAACAGACCAGGGCTCACAGTTTGAGTCCTCAATGTTTAGAGAGTTTTCCAATATCCTTGGCACACACAGAATTCGAACCACAACTTATCACCCTCAGTCGAATGGTTCCATTGAACGATTCCACCGGCAACTGAAAGTTGCAATCAGAGCCTCGGACGACCCTAAGAAATGGTATGAACGCCTCCCTTGGATTCTCTTAAGAATAAGATCCGCTCTCATGGAAGATTTGGGCGTAGCACCAGCGGAATTGCTGTATGGTCAATCCTTGCGACTACCAGGAGAATTTATAGTAGACAATGAACCGAGAAAACCAATCACAAGCACAACAACGAAGCAAATTAGGGAAACGATTCAACATATCAAGCCCTGTCTTTTAAGGACTAGAAAGCATAACAAAATTTTTGTTCCTCAAGATTTCAACCATTGTTCACATGCTTTCGTTCGCGAAGTCGTAGCAAAAAACACTCTAAGTTCATCATATACTGGCCCTTTTAAAGTCATTGCAAAACAGGAAAAATATTTCACCGTTTTAGTTAATGGAAAAGAAACTAACATCAATATAGACAGATTAAAACCAGCATTTATTTTCCATCCGGATGTTACGCTCAGTAGAATAACAAGATCGAATTGTAAGTCAAAAGTTACGTTTAACATTTAGAATTTCACTATTACTTCATTTTATATTTTTTATTATATCTTTCAGCTGACAATTAAATTTAGTTTTTTTTTTAATTTTTTTTTGTGATATCATATACCTTAAAATATAGTTTTCACAATATGTACAAATACTTAAATGAATTCACATTATACGCATGAATTTCTTTATTTAGGTAGTCTTTAATTAGCAACAGTAAAATTAACATAACATTATATTAGTAAGTAGTTTTGAAGCATCTAATAATAAAATTTCATTTGAATTAATGTGGAAGCTTTAATATTGAATATACATAGGTAGACATTTTTTTTTAGTTAAGCAAGCCACCTTTTATTTCACATTAGCTATGTTAAAACTTTTATAAGAGGGGGAGTGATGTGGCGGCAAGAATCGTCATCCCAAAAAGTACTGGTCAAGGGGACTTTCTAGACTCTCCCAAAAAGTCTAGCACCATAGCAAACGAACTAGTACGGTTCTCCATTCTCCAATATCCGGTAATGGTCTCCAGTTTTTAACCGAGTCGGGTCCGCACTAGTCTCATCAGAGCTGCCGAGCCGATAATTACTCCACGATATTTTCAGTAGTGTAAATAGATTAAGTTGTCTAAATAAAATAGTTATATGTTGAGATATGTGTTGTTCTTCCATACACAACCCATCCCACATGCATATATAGTTATTATGCCGTATTTTGGCATATATTTAACTAAATGCAATTTGTAGCCTTTTCTAATTTTACGCGTTATACACTTATTCTAATTCACTTTGCGCTTAATTTAACTTAATTACTGAACTAATTTGTTTCTTTGCATGTATAATTAAAATGCCGAAAGCTGGCATGTATTTAATTTTTATGCATGAAACTTATTTACTCAATTAATTGACACAATACTTATCTGTAGAACAAAACTCAAAAACTTCCTGTCCTTTGCCAACACCCACTGCACACAACCTTTTAGCATGTAAAAATATTGTACCTTTAATGGCACGTTATATTTTATGCTTATTGGCGAAAATTAAAAAAATATTATTTGCTATGAAAAACTTGTTAGATATTTCACTTGTGATCGCTGTCAAAAAACTGAGAGAGATCTTAGGAACTGCCCCCTTTTTATAGGCTCTGAGCGGCCATTTTGACATACGTTCCACACGAAAAATGCAAATTAAGCATATTTTTCGACTTTGCTTGACTTGTATACTTATGTCAAAATGTGCCAATTTCCTTCAACTAATTTATTCAAAATTATCCATGAATTTTCGTAATTTATTTTATGAAATATTTTAACTTTTCTGAAATTTATCAAGATGGCGGCTTCCTGCCATATTATGACAATTTCCAATGTGGAACGCAAATATTTCTCATTTTTCTTGCATCTCGTTTTCGCATCTTTCTCTGTCCCACTTATTATGGGAATTTAATTTACGTTTTTTCGCGAATATTTGTTTACCTGGTAACTTTCGTGGTTTTTAAGCATTACCAACAGGTAGCGCGTAGCCAACTTCGTATAATCAGCTTTTCCCCGTGTCAAGTTGACAGTCGCGATCGCGGTGCTTTCATTCGAAAGTGTCGGGTTGTTTTTCGTGTGTTTCATGGCAAATTGTGGATTAATTGTCCAGGTAAGTGATTTTTATCACTATTTAAGGGTTTAGTTTTAATTATTGTGAGTTCCAGCATGAACAATTTGCAAGAAATATGCAAATTATGAAAATTGTTCATGTTGGCAAAGTGATTTTTGAAATGTCAACAATAATACAAATTGTTGCATTTCACTAATTATAATGTATATACGTGTTGCAAGTTTTTATGTTTTGCATATTTAAACATATTGCATGTTTTGCAAATGTTTCTTATGCAGAGCATATGAATTTTCCGACGAAATTTCAATGTTTATATTTGCATGTGTTTGTTGTTGTACTGCCAAGAAATTGGTTTCTTGGCACTCTGCATGTAATTTGCTTATTTCCATAGTTTTTATATGCTACTTTGTTATATTAGTTGCTTTAAACTAATATCTGTTTATCTTTTTCATTTCAGATGCGTTCCTGTGTTGGTGGATATCTGCAGCTGAAACTGGAGGAATCAGGAGACTCTAAGGGAAGTATGAAATATTTAACATATTTGTTTTTTAATGTTTTTTTATTTTAGCTGTGCTCAACACTTACTTTTATTGTAGTTGTTGACTGGTTGTAGTAAAACAAACAAATTAAGTCACAAGTGTCCCAACGTCACACTTTGACGTTAGTTTCAGTTTCACTTCTTTGTGAGTTCGAGGATCAAGGTTTTTCAAGTATTGAATTCACTTCCTTTATCCTACCGGCTGCGCCAAATTGTTAAGTAGAAATCTATCCTACTTAAACTTGTTGTGGTTTCTTTGCCAAGAAACCGTTTGACTTAATTTGTTGTTTTTGCTTTTGTTTTTCCCGGCAGCGACTGTCGTATCTCTAATGTGAGAGTAGTTGTGAGGAGTAGCTTGTTAAAGCACAACTCCTGATATTATTATGGAGTAGCTTGTTAAAGCACAACTCCTAGGGTTATTATGGAGTAGCCGCGATTTATTTATAAACAGAAATAAGTGAAGTGCAAATGACCTAACACTTTGTACTGTTATATACAAAATGTTGGGTCGGAAGTATTTCATTTATATCTGTTTATAAATAAATCGCGGCACTCGTCGCTTCCGTACATACATACAGATATTTTTTCTGACTAGAATCGTACTGAACGTTTCGTCAGTACATTATCGCATTTGTTGTTACATACGTACATACACAAATCTTGACAAATGCTAACCGCTTGTTGCTTGTTCATCGTGACATTCATGATTTACATACATACCCAAATACCGCTGGCACAAGTTTATCGTATTACAACGTGCGAATTCTTGCGCGCAGGGTATTGCGTCACTCAATCCTACCTTAGTTATTTCCTCTACTTGTTAAGTAATTGGGGAAGGTCAGTAACGAGTGGAATTATAATTTAATGAAAATGATGTAGGCATGTATGTTCATTGAAAAATGATGAAAATATGATTTCTTTTATAAATTGTCATAGGTATGTACATATGTTACAATGCTTACTTAAAATTGTGGGTGGAGGTATGTATGTAACATGGTCACCCATCAGTGGCAGATTGATTTTTGAAGTGGGCTTTCCCATATATTTCTTTTACGGTTCTTCGGTCAGCAAACAATTATTCTAACCAATTTTATAGGATTCCGTATTCTGAAGAACTTTTCGGTACATTAAAACCGTACAGGACTTATCATTTTCACAGTATACGCAAAAATTCTAAATTTTTATATGGCAATAGCAAGAAGGGGTTACCCGCTTTAGCCCATTTTTGAAATTATATTTACTATTTTTATGAAAACACTGTGCACTAACTAAGTTTCAGTTCTCTACGTTAACGCCTTCTCAAGCAGTGTCCAAATATGTTGTGAATAACGAAATTTTTGTATGGCAACCCTACGAAGGAGTTGCCTAATTTGTCTCATTTTCGAACTTAACTTCACTTTTTTTTTTAAAAACCCGTATGGAAAATTTTAGCTCTGTAATTGCGGGAGGTATGGAATTATCGTGCGAACAGAGAGAGAGACAGGCCGACGGACGGACGAATGGACGGACGGACAGGCGCACATGCAAAAATCGAAATAATTTCTGATATTATGCGTGGGTGTTCAATCCATTTTCTATACCAGTTTTATTTCTATGCGTTACACACGGAATAACAAACTTACTGTACTTTAGATTTCATCTAGGGTATAAAATGGACAAAGTGGGGGTTGATATTATCAAAGAGTTGAATATAGGTTGGGCTAGTTTAAAAGTATTGGTGACTTGGCCACTGGGACCTTGCGGATACCGCGACTAGAGTTGATTTATTGCGTCCTTCCCTACTGGCTAAATCTAGCCTAGAATACAAGTGGAAAGTGTTAAACGAAGTGAAGCTATGGTGCAAGCACAAAAATGTTGTTAGATTTGGAAAATTTCTTCCGTTGGACTTCTTCCATTAACTTCAAACTTTTGCAAACCTCCCATTTTTTATGAAGAGGGCTCTAAATTATAGTCCTCCTTCGAGGTTTGAAAAAAAACATGAGGAGCGTATGGGGCTTGAATAATTGTAATAGTTGTTTGAGGCTATGTTGCAGAAGGATTGACGAAAATTCGCTATTTTGCGCCAAAATTCTAAATGCGGTTTCAATTATCTACTTATACGGCAGTGTAAATTTAAGTATTGTACTGAAGTTTCTGAGGTTCTTGTCCAGCATACCTTACTGCGAAAGGACAGATCAAGTGAAATTTCAAAGTGAATCTTTAATCGATAATCGAATTTTGAAGCATATTCAAATATAATGTCTATAGCAGGAACATTTAGAGTACCTGCGTCACTACTTTTTCCATATCTTTCAACGTCGATATATAAAAATTTATATTCAATATCAACGATGGTCAGTAAGTAAAACTCTTTCAAATTGAAGAATTAAGTCAAGCTAGTACACGTTGAATTGACACATAGCCGGACCATTTTCACCATCGGTACTAGCCAATAAATTGGTTCAAATTAGCCATGTTAAAATTGTGTTGAAACATATTTATTTGCCTCACGCATATGCATGTAACTATCGCTGTGATCTTTCGCGTTGGTGTGTTAGGATTTGTGTCGCTAGTTTATTGCTATGATTATCGCTATCGTTATCGCAATCGCTATCGCGGTGGTGTGAGTTAGCCTTTAAAGTAAGCGGCATAGGTATTCTCTATTATTACAAACATTTTTTGTGATTAGGTATTCTTAACATAGACAATGCTTCCGACCGTCCTCTTGCCATTTCAGTTGTAGAGAATGACGAATTTCCACTTACCAAGAACAATGTTCTTATGCCTCTAGATGTCTTTACTCCCTCACAATTACAATTTATACGTGATCAACCTTCAACCTCAACTTCCAATATTGCTACCCTTGCTATGATCAGACCACATCAGAAAACTGGCCGCAGAAAAAATATACGTAAGGGAAGAGAAAAAGAAGAAAAGTCGCATATTGACTGACGCGCCGAAGAAGAAAAGAATTGAGGAATTAAAACAAGGTAGAATTGGAAAAAGAAATGTGAGAGAGTCCAAAGTAATGAATAGAACATTCAAAAACTTCCAAAATGGAGCCATAAGGAAGGTCTTTCCGTACAGCAACTCCAGCATCTCTTCAGATGAATGTGATGTGTTTTACCTTTGCCTCTTCGGACTCTAACGGGCCGTCAAGACTTCCAACACATTTTTTAAACAATGTAGATACTACACCAAACTAACATCATAATGACTAATGAAGAGGGTACATCAATATCTTCCATGCAAAAGTTACTAAAAAACTGGAAATGCCCTGATAAAACTGATTGTATTCTGTACCACTGCCTGACCCGAAATTGTTCAGAAAATAAAAGCGGCTAAAAAAATTGAATAAAAAAAGCTTAAAAGGGTCTGTACTGTACATTATTTTAGAGTCACATTGCTTTAAAGTCAGAAATCTTGGTTTGTAATCCCAAAATTTCAAGTATTCACTCATTTTGTACGGAAACTAAGACTTTGATATCCATTTTTTTTTCAATTCTTTTGAAGATCTGTTGAATATTTTCATAATAGTAACTACACTTATACCTTTTATAACAAATACAACAACTGTTGTCGATAGTGTCATGAAATTACCTCTTGAAAATGTCAAACTTATTAATATGATTACGGTGCTCCATTACGCAGTCTTTTTGGAATGCTTCATTTGTTCCTGTTTGCTTTGCTAAAAATGGGTTAGGGAAATTGAAATAAACTCGGCTCGATTTATATATATAACAATTTTTTTCTTTATTGCACGACTAGTGTGATTACAATGCTATCGCGGCGGAATGTTCAATTCAATTGAATTATCAAAACTATCATAGTAGATCACGTTCAAATAGGTAATAGAATACTCTAAGAGTTGGCATTTATCGAATCCGTTAACCTTTATTCGGGTAATGATCGATGCGTTAACATGCCGCCCCCGTTGGAACGCCGATTCAATTCGTTAGCAGTAGGACAAGTCTTGATATCGGCCTTTTAATGATTCCAGATCCAGTGCGAAGCGTACGTCCATCTTGACCTGGATGAGTTTGAATCACTTGACCGAGAGCCCAAGTACACGGTGGTGTGTTGTCCTCCTTAATTACCACTAAATCGTCGACAGCAAGGTTATCCGATGCATTTCTCCACTTAGTACGAGCGTACAAAGTTGACAGATATTCTGCGGCCCATCACTTCCAGAACTATTAATGAATGCGTTGAACCAATTGCCATTTCGAGAGTCTATTGATTGGAGTTTCAATACGATCCCATTATGGAACACTGCTAATTCGAGCCGGACTAAAAAACGAGCAGAAGTTAGTACTTCGATGTCTGCGGCGTCATTTGATCGGGGACAAATGACAAAAGGGCCTAGAAATCAAGCAGGCCCCGATAACATTGTTTGCAGCTCCTTCGTTGTCAGCAGGGCGTTTTACACTACTCTTTTTAGGTGCGGCTCTACCGATTTATTGCCGGCCTCCCAAAGACCTACGAAATTGGGTGCGGAAGGGGGCATAAAGTGCCAAGTAATACCACTCTCACTCAGATGAGGAGTTCAATACACCTTCCTGGTGATCTTTGTTGTTAATAAATTGCGACAACTCGATGAGGACTCGCCTTGATCCCACAAAATTTGTGGCGTTATCGCTATACAATTGGAGCACATCCGTCTTCTCGAAGTAAATCTCTTCAAAGCGGTGATGAACGATTCTGTGGATATTTCCGTCACTAACTCCAGTTGTACCGTCTTTATCGCCAGATAAACAAACAAAGAGATGTAGCTCTGTACCGTCCTTGCGCCTCGACCTTTGTATGGCCTTGTATGAATAGGCCCGGCATAGTCGACCCCAGAGTTCTAAAAGGGCCGGCTAGGTTGCACCCGGCATGCTGGTAGATTCCCCATGCTGTTTGTCAGTAGTTCCTCGATGACTAATACATGTGATGTATTTACATATTGTCCGTTTAGGAAGGCCTCGTAAACCACTAATATGATATCGCTGTTGTATAACGCTGCATAATAGTTGTATTCCACAATGTAAGTATTTTATGTGAGCTTCTCGAGCTATCGGTTGTGCCAGCCAACTAGAGCCTTCTAGGATTATCGGATGCTTGCTTGAATACTCGAGAAGAGAAGCTTGTATTCACCCTCCTACACTCAGCAGCTCATTTTCATCCACAAAGCACTCTAATATAGCTAGTTTGGATTTCAGAGGTAAGTCCCGCAGTCCCAATGGTCCTATTTCCTTAGAGAAACTGTCCTTCTGAGATTTCCTTATGCTCCAATGTAGCGCGTGCTATAATTCCGCAGACGTGAGCGGTCCCATTGACCTTTGATGTGCACAGCCCTTAGAGTTTCGTATGTCGAAAAACGTAGTGTGTTACTCGTTTCAACCTTCTCATCGTGGAATAATTTGGCATAAAGCTGTTACCTTCATCGATAACTGCCGCAGTGAGAATTATATTACGTTGCTGAGGGATCTCTAGCAGTTGAAGAGCATGACGTTTAAATTTCCAGTCAAAATCAACAGCCCATTGGGTCCGTACCACCATAATTGACAATTTATTAGACCAAAGGGTCCATTCCCCTTGATGTGTGATCGGCAGGATTGTAGGCTGGTCATATATGTCCCCATTTCACTCCTGGAGAAGCTTCATAATATCCGACGTTCAGTTGGCAACGAATGTCTTCCATATCTTCTTATTACAGCCGTCCTCTTTATTATAGCCGAGACCCGCAATAAAGTTTTGTGTGTTAGTACTTGTCATACCACAGTCGAGAGCCGCAGTAAGAACCTTTATTACAGTCGAGACCCGCAACAAAGTGTCCTGTGTTAGTAATTGTCTTACTACAGTCGATACCCACAGTAAGACTCTTTATTACATCCGATACCCGCAATAAATTGGTTTTATTAGTAATTGTTTTATTACAGTCGATACGCGCTATAAGACCCTTTATTACAGCCGACACCCGCAATAAAGTGATTTGTTAGTAAATTCCTTACTACAGTCGAGACCCGCAATAAGAAACTTTATTACAGTCGAGACCCGAGATAATATTCTTTAAGTCAGTCGAAACCCGGCTTAAAATGAATGTTAGTAAGTATCTTAACTTCAGTCGAGAACCGAAGCAAGATTCTTTATTTCCGTCGATACCAGTAATATTTTTATTGCAGTCGCTACCCACAATCCTTATCTAAAACAAAATCCTTATTCCAGTCGATACCCAGAATAAGAATTTATTAATAAAATGTAACACTATGAAAAAACACTAGGAAATAACACTAAGGAATAAGTCGCCAGGTTAATCACTGCACTGCCAAATCACAAAATAGCTCGAATCAAGTCAAACCAGAGTTTGCACACGGCACCAAAGAACGATAGTCAAAGGCGCATGGCAACAATATTGGCATAGCAATAACTGGCATAGCAACAATAACCTGACATAGCAACTGCAGCTCATCATTTGTTCATTAAGTGTTTCAATTTTAGTTATTATTGTTATCAAGCTATTTAAAAACTATTTTGAGTAAATTCAATTTATTTCCAATATGGTCTAAATAGAAAAAAATACTTTCACTTTTTGTTGAATTAGAATTTTTACTTACCAAGAATAATTTGTACATTATTACAAGCAATACATTGAGCTGACGTACACGTAGCTGGCAAGCAGGTCGCACGAGTTGCTTTATTTTTTTTCTAGATATACCATCACCATATTCTGCTGCGCCGTGACTTCTTATATAATTACCGCAGTTAGCATGCTGCTCGTGCTGCAGTTTGAAACTTGAATTTTAGGTTGTTCAATACTCCACATTTTTTTATGAACTCTAGTGCATGTTAGTAGCGTGTACGCCTTAAGTAATGCTTCAGTCGAAATGGCGCTGCTGTTTTGGTCCAGTACATACCTTTTTTCCTTTTCATTTTCTCGTGCCTTTTATTTTCTGAAGTTGTCCCCACTGTTTGAAATATTAGTGTTTCCCATTCAGCTGACATCAGTAGATGTTGATTGCTGATGTTTTGTTACATACGAGGAGATGCTATATAATTCGCGATTAAGAAGATTTGTTGTGCTGACATTCCAATACAGTCACAGGTAATCAATCCCAGAACACTTAGCCAGGAAGTTAAGAACGGATCTATAGTACAAAAAATACCATTGCAACTGAATTGCAAGTCGGGCGCTACTTTGTGCAGTGTGACAATTTTATACCAAAAGGTGATGATTTACCGATGCAGGACAAAAAAAAAGGGAATTCGTTTGTCGCATTTGTAGCTTTGCTTGCAGTTTGCAATTAAGGCAACGAATATGTTGAATACATGTGCATACAGCCATTAGATTAGTTCATTTCTTCTGATTTTTGTGTAGAGTTGATTCTTGGTGGTTTCTTTTTCTTTCTTTCTGGCCTCAGTCAGGATATGGTGCTGTAACGTGTGTACGATACTGAACTTAAATACCTACAAAGTAACAACATCTTCAGTGAGAGTCTAACTTAAACAATTCAACAAACAGTAAAGCTCGAATATCTCTTGAAGGAGTGAATATTTTCATATTTTTACGCAGAAATCAAGGCTCTATCGATATACAAAATATGAATCAATTCCACCGAGAAACTGTGTATATTAGTGAGAAATCATGCTCATGCTGAAATTGGCGTCAACTAAGATGCCATGTGTAGCGAATTGTATTTTTCTCTATGCTATCTGTTTCCATTATAATTAAGTAAATAGATTAATCTTTTGGAATTTTTGGTGACAAGTTTCAAGTCTTGGTTTGACTCATCAACAGGTCCCAAAAAGACGAAAGAAATGAAAAGTTTGAGAAAAATAGAAAAAACAATTTTTTTTATTTATTAAAAAAATTAAAAATTTTTTTAAAGAAACAGATTCATTCGAAGCGAATCGAACCTGTATACGCCACATAGTGGGCTGAAAAATAAAAAAATAAAAAAGAAGAAAAGGAAGAAGAAGAATCCTTTCGTGTTAGCAGAAAACCTTACACTCATCGGTGCAGCTTGGTTTTCTGCCTGCTGCAGACGCTTGAAAATAGATCGAACTGATCTCTTCTCATATAAACTCAGAATAAATTCTGGTGTGAATTATATGAGCAAAAAACACTCCTATACAAGCCCAGGAGGAAAAATAATTAAAACGATTACTCTTTTGGACTTTTTACCGGGTTCGCTATTTGGGACCTGTTGATGAGTCAAACAAAGGCTTGAAATTTGTCACCAAAAATTAATGGGTTGTGTGATGAAATAACAAATTAGAACATTTTTTTGCTTTTGCTGTATACCGGAGAATCCCAAAAAATTCTTTCTTGAACAAAATTATAATTAAGGAAAATAATAGTCCGCTGTTTACTTTACTTTCTGAGGGAATGGTCTTTAGCTGGCATTGTTTAGGTTGAAGATTTGTCGACGAAGACGCTGGTGCGCGATAGCTTTACAGTCTCAGTTGACATCTTTTCCCAGCGGACGATTCTTTTCTCAAACTAAGGTATATGTATAATGCAGAACAAAATCTGAAGCACTAAGGCACAGTGCTTCAAATTCATCTTATATGAATAAGCTGCGTAACCCCCTTCCTGTCTTTTTAATGAAGCGTATCCAGCCTACTCCGGGGACCGGGCAAGCACACAGAAATTGTTTGGTATCTCAGACTTTTCTTCCTGTCAGAGGGTACACTCAGGGCTCTCAACAACTCCCATCCTCCTTAGATTAGCGTGAAGCGAACTGTGGTCAATGATAATGCTAACCACAGTTCTGCATTATTTTCTTCCGAACCCCAAGAGAAAGTCGCAGAAATTTCTATCAGGTCCATCAAGAAAAAGTTGTGTACACCTGCAAGTGTTCAGGTTCGCCCATTGCTGCTTATGTTTCATGCGAATATCCATTTTTATGGGAACCTGATCACCGAGGCGGAAACGGCCGCAGCGGGTTTCGGTCCATGGAATGGAGAATTGGAGCAAGGTCTGGCTAGAAGGTCAGCCCTTTGACCCTGCATGATTCCGACGTATCTAGGAACACACTGTAGAGATACCTTTTTGTGGATATACAGTTTATCAGAAGACGTTCTGCAGTCCCCAGTAACTTAGATTTTATCTATCCGAGAGCTACTCAGCAATCAAGGCTGTCTGACTATGCGAGAGCTTAGCAATGGCCTTCCCTCGATGTCCATATCAAGGGGTATCTTCGCTGTTTTTGTGATGGCGAAGACTGCAGCCTGGAATACAGAGGTGTACCTTCCAAGTAAGTACTTCAACCTAATGTCAGGTTCACAAAAGCTAATACCAGCACGAGGTCTCTCATTAGAGCAGACCGGGAAAGGTTCGAAAAGGCACTTCCCTCAGCCCGCGATTCCCCTTCAGGAAAACCTTCAGAGTATCGACGAATATAGTGAAGCTCTGGAACATCGCATCAAGTGGCAAGCGGACCAGAGGGCCTTTAAGTTGCAGTTCGAGATGGTCGATTGGTAAGGAGTCATGGTTTATCAATCAAATCATCCTTGTCTCAAACTGAAGTAAAGCTTGAAGGATTTGCTATCGATTTGAGGTCTAGAACTTTCAATTATATATGTATGTCCCACACCAAAAGTATAAAATAATTTAGGAATAACAAAGAACGTTTATAAAAAACTCCCCCGAATTTTTTGTTCAGTCGGGAAATTTTCAAAATAAATTGATATGAAGGAAAGACGTTGAGAGGCAACTGAATATCGAGTCGAAACTCAAATGCAATTGCAACTTTATCATCAATGTTGGATCAATTTATATTTTAAAAAAACGAATACAGTGTAGTAATGGCATTTGCCAGGCAGATTTTGAGAAAATTTGTGCAGAAAAATTCGGAAACAAAAATATTATAATGCTTATCCATTCTCAGGAAAATGTTAAGTGGCTAATGAATCCTCGCCTATTTTCGCTAAACGAGGATGACAGAGACTGCCATTGGTCGCTTATTAGGCAAAGACATCATATTTAGTTGATTGTTTTTGAGTTAATGCTTTTCTATTTATAGTTTCGTGTGATACTAGTATAAACTTTACAAATTTTCTATGTACCTGGACACTATTCCGATTGTTGTTGCTGTTGAGTTTATAATAAAAGCGGAAGTAGATATTATTTTTTTTTATCTATGACTAAACGAACAAATCATGAGTTTCGAGTGGCTTGGTGTCATTTTGAGGTAGATTTGATTTATTGTTTTCAATTAGAAGTCCCCTGGGTCGTAGAGGTCTGCAATTATGCAGAGTGACTCCATGGATAATGGACAGCTCGAGTTAAGATATGTTTAAGGGTGGCCCATTAAAACTTTCTCCATTGCTAAAAATAAATTAAAATCAAAAACGGCATATCTTTCTGGTTTACTCTTAGAGTTAAATGTGATTTAATGGGCCAACCGTAATGTAAATGTGACTTTGTTGATACCTGAGGGAGGATGTTGAGCCAAATTGAATAGAAATAATTTTTATCACTCCATTTTTATCCAAATAAAGGTTCAGAAATTGACTTATTTATATCAAATGAAAATACTTTTGGACAATTTGTATAATTAATTAGTTTTTGTCAGAACTTTTAAATTTTTTTATAAAAGCAATTAAAAAAATATTAACAAATTTAAAAAATAAATCGTTATGCTATCTGACAGTAGAAGCTCTTTTGAACAACATCATAATAACTAAAAATATCTCATTAGGGTCAGGAAGAAAATCAACCTATTTCGTGGTGTTTAATATTTCAATTTAAAAATAAACCCACTTTCGTTTGAATTGAACAGTTTCTACAACATTGACGCATTAACAGGTATCTTCCAAATTATGACGGAGGAAAAAAAACGTTCTCATTAACTATTCGCCTTTAAGAATAAAACTTTAGCCTCTCCGACCTAACAAAAGATTGATTTAATACCCTACACCAATTCGTCTCTAGCATGGGTATGCCGTTCTATAGAAACAAGCTTGAGCAAAACCCTCGAGAATACCTCACAAGCCATAAAAAAGACTCCCTCCCTACCACATGCGAGGCCCAGCGTAGTCCTTACATTCTAAAATATTTGCAGTGTTCTTATGTAAAACTGACAAAAGTTTGATTTGACTACCTTCTCCGCCCTAAACTACTATTCGTACAGAAAAATGGAGTTCTGATAATCTTAAGCTAGCTTTCTTATCTTCCCAACCGTAATTAAATTTTCATACCTTTCCTATCAAAATTAATTAAAAACATTTATCTTAACCAAATGGCTACGATTTCGCAAACAAAATTCTCAGCTGAGTAATCATTGCAATGTCGCTGTGGTGTCATGGGATGCCGTGGGCTGATGATATCGAATGTAGCTGCCTACAGATTCGGACTTCGGCTGCTCATACACACATGCAATTATCACTCAGCTGAGGGGTATTGAGCTTAAAGTGGTAAGGTTACTTTGTAGTCAAAACTATTTTATTATTTTGTTAAGTAAAGTATATGGTAAGTGTAAGCTTTGGGAAGGTAAGGAACTAAGCCATAAATTACTAGCAGACTATTTTCCTATATGGATAGTAGTTTAGGCTCTATAGCAAATATAAAGTCAATATTTGGCACTTTTCCATAAGTATCAATATATAACATTTTAGAAAACGGACTCACAACGTATACGTAAATATTGCTGTTTCATAGCTTTGGAAGTTATCGGGGGTTTTGGCTTGAGGCCGAACTAACACTGGTTATTTTAAATAATTTCACTTTGCCATTCTCTAGCTCTGTAAAAAAAATTGAGTGCTGTCCTGAACACATAATTTACTTCCCGCGGTTTTGTCATCAATATCTTAGGCAAAGTATATGGCTTATGGCAGTTGAGAGTCAGTGAGTATTTATTGCGTGTTTCCGTTTTTGCTTCGGGGTTAACTCCTGCCCTTTGAAGAAGCAAGTGCTACTTTGACCGTGCGGTGCCAGTCACGTGTCATTTTTGATTCCTGCTGCTAACTCTGTAGCCCCTGACCTGATGATGGACAGCTGTGCTCTACTAATACAATTATTATCAGTATATGAATCTCTCAAATTACATTGAATTTTCTCACTTTGATGGTCATTGTGCCGTGTTTATTTTGACAGAACGATACTGGTATTGTAGCAGGTGAGTGAGTGGCTTGGACGTCAAGTCCAAAGTATCAGCCGAAGCTTATAACTCATGTCTGAACAGCGTTGAAGATTCGGAGCGGCACGGTAGCATTCCACAGTTCTTGGCGGAGAGTGAGGTGTATTACACGAGGACCTGCTGCTAATACACACCATGTAAAAGAAAATCCTGCCTTATGCAACACAACAAAACTGTTACGAGCAACAAAGCGACACAATCATCATCTGTTGGAAACAGCTATAGGCTAGTGACATCTTAGCAAACCTTGGGCGGAGAACGGAATATTCAGGAAGGTTCTAAGATAATTCATTGAAAATAAATACGGCGGTTCTCAGATCAGGAGGCGAGTCATTAGGACACAATCCTGGCATCTCGATCATCGTGGGATTTAACAACGCCGAATCATTCTGGGCTTTCGCAAGTGCTCAACCCACAACAAGTTAGAGAAATCTCTAATATTCCACAACCTCCAACTCTTGTCCAACTTCTCTATTCCTTTAAATCCACACAACCCAAAATTGTTAAATAACAGACAAAAACACAGCTTGTCGTCCCGCAACAAGCTGATAATAATTACCTGATATCGTGAAATATAAAGTTAATAGTTATTCGAACAATTAAAGTGTAAAGTGTAATAAAGTCATAACTGAAACTTAGGCCAAAATAAAAGCCTGTAACCAAAAACTTTTCAAATATCCCAGGATATCGGTTCTGCTAAAAAAAAATCGTCATAATTCGTTTTGTTTTGTTACTCGCGTGTGAAAGACTCTGATTGATTGATTGATCAGGAGGCGAGTCTTATTTCAGACAGTGATGTGAACTAAGTAAACTATTTGGATTGTGATAATTAGAAGTACAGTACTAACTAAAGGGTTGATTTGATAATTCTTAGTGAATATTATAAAAGTAAACAGTAAAATTAAATAAAGAAAGAACTTTTGAATGATTTTTGAAATATTGTGTTTTAAATAACGAACTAGGGCCACAGAAGTGAAATAAATTCTTAAAATTAAGTGGTGGTATTTGACTTAAAACAAAGTGTGATTATTTTGGTGAAAATGAAAGAAATTCTATGCTTTACGTGGAAGTTCTGGAAGATAATCTAAAACAATGGGAAGTAAACTGAACGAGCTTCGAGTACAGGATTTAAAGTGGAGTTGAGCAGACGATCATTACAAAAGGCAGGCACAAAGAATATTCTAGTCGCGCGACTTAGACAAGCTTTACAAAAAGAAAGGAAGAAACCTGATACTATTATTTCCGAGGACGATTTCCAAGAACCTGATGCTGAAGAAAAATCTGAGATGAACATGGAATCACCTTTGGGTGCACTAGTGAGTAAATTGGAGCTTCCAGCCCAACAGATGAAGAATACTTGTGAGGAACAAAATAAATTCTCCCGAAACACGTTTGGGCGAACAAAAGAATACTTTCGAGGAACAAAAGAATTTTCTCGAAGCCCATTTGGACGAACAAAAGAATTCTCTCGAAACCGGTTTGGACGAACAAAAGAATTCGCTCGAACCCCGTTGGGATGAACAAAATAGTTCTTTACAGAATTCTTTAGAAACTTGTTTGGACGAACCTCAATAATTTTAAAGCAGATTTGGAGAGGGTAAAGCATGGTCAACCTCGGCACGAGGGAATTGAAATTTTCGGTGCTGGCAGAATTAAACCTTCAACATTTGATGGACAAAATTCGTGGCATATTTTCAAGAGACAATTCGAGACAGCTCTCGCAGAAAATAGATGGAATGATACAGACAAAACTACAGCTCTGATATTAGCACTTCGAAGTCCTGCGTCAGAGCTATTACAAACTATACCGATTGAAAAGCAACGTGAGTACACTTCATTAGTACATCCGATAGAATTACGTTATGGAAATGAACACATGCAGCCTGCAGTTACACAACAGGATTCAAAAGCATGGCGAATCACTACAACAACTGCAGGCTGATGTGGAAAATTAGCTTATCTTTCATACGAATTTCCTTAATTAAGTAGCATTGCAGAGCAAAATCTACACCAAGCACTAATGCTAGCAGGAAAGAAATCAACAGCAGAAGCATTAGTCTATGCATTAGCGTATTAATCTTCCAGACAAGCTTCCCGAAGTGCAGTACGAGTGAGAGAAATTTCGGTGGAAGATTGTATTGCAATAGAATGCACTCCCCCACGTGGTATTCTTCGATGCTAGAATTGTAATAGACCGGAACACCTCCAAAGGGATTGCAGACAACGCCGATGAATGAAATTACAAGAAGATGACAGTAGAAAGGAAGCCAAAGATTTCTTCCCAGAGAGTAAACTATTCCTGGAGAGACTAGAAATGAAACATCGACTAGTCCAATCAGCTCTCCTGTTGAGCAGTCGGAAAACATGTAAAAACCAACTTTGGGGGGCAGAAGTTGGTTGGTGGTGTCGACAACCCCGAAGTTATCATTCAGGTAGCCCAGCTACTGATAAATAGTAGCAGTATTTTTATGTATGGCAGTGTTGGAGGAATGAGTGCGCAGTCACTATCGACACTGGAGCTTCGATATCAATTACTAGAGCACATCTTGTCAAGAACAAATGGATTCACAACACCACCAAATATTTACTAAGAACATCAACTGGAGAAGCAGCACATGTTTTTGGAGAAATAACTTTGGATGTTCTACTAGGCGAACTACTATTTCCTTACACTTTGCTGGTTTCAGACATCATGGATGAATACGTTCTTGGAGTGGACTTCATGAACACATATAAAATAAATCTACATGTCGGAGAACTCATACTCAAATAAGGCAGCATCGAAATTCCTATGAGATGTTAGGATGATCGAATTGAAAACACCGAACTTCTTGAATACTCAACTAGTAACGAATTTATTCATTTAAAATCTTTCTTACAAAACTTATCTCTATTTAAAGAATTCGTTTATTCAGCGAAAACACTCGCTTGATACTTTAGATTCTAATTTGTGATGCTCTAGCATCAGCACAAAGTTAAAAGTAAACAAAGTGCCCAGAGTAGTATGTGGGCGATAAGTTAAGCGTTGTTTATATAAACAACGAATTATTTCTTAAGGGCTATACATTGATATGGTTACATATTCTTAGGGTATACATTGTTATGGTTATACATTGAAGTGTACATAACACCTTCCCCCTTAAACGGAAGATTAGGAGAAGTATCTAATCTGCTGTAGAAAATCCTTGCATGACGTCATCCTTGGAAGAATAATATAGATCGCCTACCCGATACTCGAGAATGCGATAGGGCGCGGCTAGCATGTTCCAATCGTCTGTCGTAAGATTCGTGGGCAATAGAACGCAGAAGGCTTCCTTCCTCCCGGCTTGAAGGCATCGCCATGGACAGCAGTGGTTGTATATATTCACCAAGCAGCCAGTCGACTCGCCACTGCGTTGATTATTTCTTGGACAACATAACATCCTCAGGATAGTGTACAGTCCCATACAGGAAAAGGCTTTATGGAGAAAGAAGATTCCGAGAATCAGGCCTATAAGCTGCATCGCCGTGACATACCATTACCGTGTTTAACTATGTGCGGCTGGTTTATCAGGTTTTCAACGTGATCCTTGAGAATATCAAGTTGGTGCGATGCCTGCTTCAATTCATCCAATCGAACATTTGTGACATGAATCGGTGAAAGAAAAAGGCTGTGATTGCTTTTACTAGCGTTATTTTTGAAACAGCAGTCATGTTCCAAAATGTTGACTTCAGGAATGATGTTTCGATAAGTGATTTTGCTAAGGGCCAATAATTGACTTAGCTTGGAATAGGCTCGACATCGTTCCTTTAATGTTAGCACTCCAGTCTCTTGAATGATCTGATCAAAAATTTCGGTTTCCGGACAATCAATTGTGATCCTATCGGGATTACTTAGGACGAAAATCCATTGGTTATATTTAAGAGGGTGCCATACCTCGATAATTCCTGTAACCATGTGAGTCCTACAGTTTTTGGGGATCGTCCTGGTTGATGAAGTTAGAAGTGTAGTTTCGCAAAGTGGTTTTTCAAGTGTAGAATAAAGAAGATGAATTTCGCAAATTAGGTCATCGTCAGTTAGTTGCTGATATGGCTGAAAATCTTTGAGTTGCACATATTGCATTTGATTACTTGAAATTGCGATATAAGGATACATAGGTTCTATAAAGTCATATACGGAGGAGTTTTTTGGAATGGGTAATGGGAATAACCTATATATATTAAACAACTGGTTCTTAACTAGAGGAATTTGGATAACGAAAACAAGTTTTCCATCCTGATAATAAACTTTTAACTTAGATAAATCTAATAATTTATATGCATTATCATAATCTATAGGAAAAGGAAAAGTTTTACCATCTTTCAATAATCTTACTTTACTATTTATTTCATCAATAAATTGTTTGGGCGTAATTATAGTTGGATGTAATATATTGGTTTTTGCAAATAATATGGCATCTATTATTTAATCGTATTGTTCACTTAATTCGTTTACAAGATAAGTTAATTTGTTTACATGGCTTGTAATAATTATAGAGGTTTCCAATTCATTTTCATTATCTATCGTATTTTGCATAAACATATTGAATCTTTCAATATTTTCATTGAAAAGTTTTTCGTGTACCTTAAGTGTATGAATTGATTCGTTAAAGTTTGAAATTGTACTTTTAATTACTTTAATTTGTTCTTTCATCAGAACTTGTAAGTTTTTATCGTCTTCTTCGACCTTTTGTATAGCATCGATATAATATTGGGCATCATCAGCATCGGGCACACCGAACAGCCAGTTCAATGCAAATCCTCCGCCATTGAAAATGCCACGTCTAGATCTTCGATGATTGATTAAGTGCGCCAAGGTTTCCTCTTTTTGATATAACTTTGAATTTGAACAGACAAAAACTCTAATGTTTGTGCACAGTGAAATGTGTAAGGTTTTCGTGAATTACCGCGGCACATTGCCAATGATTTATCATAGATATTTTGAATTAAGGAAAGCTTTTTGTTGTAAAAAGATATGTTTATGTATGTAATAATTTGCCAATAATCGGAATAAAATTTTACTTGTCCCAAGTGTTCGTAAAATAAACCGTTGCCATTAGTTACAGCTTCGATTTTGAAGTACTCTGCTCTAATCAACGGGGTGATAGATCTGCAACGAGATATGCAGGTTTTAAACGATTTACGTGAACTCGAAATTGTTTGCCTTTACAATCAATAGTGGTATTTTGGTTATTATGAATTTTTATAATTTTATAAGGACCTTTATAGTTTGGGGACAGTTTTTTGGAAAAACCTACCTAATTTAGGTTGTTCTTTAGGTAAACATTATCACCCAGTTTATAAGAATGAGTATGGGTGTTTCGGTAATGGATGATTATCGATTTTTGTTTTACAGACAGCAGGTTTTCCTTTGCGATTTGATGAGACCGATTCAGTCTGTATTTCAATTGGTCACAATAAGATTCATAAGTATATTTGAATTCTGGGGTTGAGATAATTGAAGTAGGTAATATAGGTTTATGACCATACAGAAGTTCATATGGGGAGAACTTTGTAGAAGCATGAAAATTAGTGTTATAAGAAAACATCGCAAGGGGAATGTGTTTATCCCAGTCAGTTTGCTTCTCACTTATGTAATATTTTAGGTAGTCTTTGAGGGTAGAGTGGGAGCGTTCTAATGCTCCATTTGATTGAGGGTGATACGCAGTAGTAAAACAATGCTTGATTTGGAATTGCTTGGTAAGGTTTCTAATTAACTCTGAAGCAAAATTAGAACCTTGGTCCGTAAGAAGGGATCGTGGTATTCCAAACGTTGTTATAAATCTGGCAAGGCCATCCGGTACTGTTTCAGCTTCCTGGTTGATCAATGGTACCGCGTAAGAGAATTTCGTGAGGTCATCTTGCTTTGTAAGTACACATTTGAATCCGCTTTCAGACAATGGAAGGGGACCCACTATATCGAGGGCTAGTTTTTCGAAAGGTTGATTACTTGTACTTGTAATTTCCATTGGTGCTTTTTAAGTTTTCCGTAATGTCTTGTTTGTCTGACATCATTGACATTGTTTTATATAACTCTTGATATCCCTTCTCATATTATGCAATTCAAATGGTCCTTTTCTAGTTGGATTCGGAGATTTGCACAGTATAGAAGAAGTCGGAGTATAGAGGTTTATCATAAAAGTTTTGTTTGACAAAAAAGTGATAGTAGATTTGTTGGTTTTTATTTTTTGAGTTATAGTTGGAATACAATTCATGAGGTGTATTTTTTATTACCTCAAAATAAGTGGATTTTGACAAGATTTCTTCAGGATGTTTATTATCGTCGCTAAGGTCAATGGCAGTAATATAAGCTATGGACTCTTTTGAGCTTAATATGTGTTCATTCATTTCTTTAAAATCATAAATAATTGGAGTGAGAGAATTGTAGTGGAACTTGACATAGTCGTTAAAAGTTTTTTTGTTTCGACATATGCGACGACAGAAGTATTTTCCTGAGGGATTCGTGAAAGGCAGTCAGCATTTGTATTGACGCGATCCGGTTTATAGACAATCTCATAATCATACTGCTCTAATTTTAGTCTCCACCTGACTAATTTCGAACCAGCATCTTTAATGTTAAACAACCAAATTAATGGTCTATGATCTGTGACTATTTTGAAACGTTGTCCGTAAAGATAGGGCCTGAAATGATTGGTCGCCCATACGATAGCTAACAGTTCTCATTCAGTAGTACTATATTTGGACTCAGCTCTGTTAAGTGTTTGGCTAGCATAAGCTATAGGCAAGTTGGAACCAATAGTCCCTTGACTTAATACAGCTCCGATCGCGTAATTTGATGCGTCGGTAGTAAGAATAAATTCCTTTGTGAAATTCGGATATTGTAATATAGGTTCGGAGATTAGACTTTGTTTCAAGGTGCTAAAAGCAATTGTCTGCTCGTTTTGCCACTCGAATGATACGTTCTTTTGCAGAAGTTTTGTTAGTGGACGAGTAATTAAGGAAAAATTCTGCATGACACGGCGATAATAGCCAGCGAGTCCCAAGAATGACTTGATTTCTTTTGCACTCTTTGGGCTGGGGTATTCCATTATTGCTTGGATTTTGTTTGGATTAGGCTTAACACCATTATTTGAGATAATGTGTCCTAGATATGCGACCTCAGTACGCATAAATTCGCACTTATCTGGCTGTAGTTTTAAATTGTGTAGTCGAAGCCACTCGAATAATTTCCTAAGTTTTGGCTCGTGATCATGGATGGTAGAAGCATAGATAACCACATAGTCGAGATAGACGAAACATTGAATGCTCTGAAGACCAGTCAAGACTGCATCCATAAGTCTTTGAAATCTAGCTGGAGCATTTTTGAGACCGAAGGTCATTCCAACACTCAAAATGACCCATACGTGCGGAAAATGCATTTTTTGGACAATCTTCTGTTTCCATTTCAATTTGACGGAAACCTGATGCCAAATCCAATGTAGTGAAATAAACAGAATGACTCAATTTATCTAGAATATCAGAGATATTTGGGAGCGGATATGCATCTCCCACTGTCACCTCATTGAGTTTCCTGTAGTCGACCACCACACGCCATTTTCGTTTTCCGGATGCATCCAGTTTTTTTAGGGACTACCGAAAGGGATGCTGACCAGGGTGACACCGAAGGTTTAATTATTCCCTGGTTTAGCATTTTATTAATCTGATTGTTCACTTCGCTTTTGTGAACCTCAGAGTAGCGATAAGTCTTTGGTGGTACCCTAGTTAGTGATACCAGGACAGCACCAGATATTTTATGTTACGTTGACAGCACCACTGCAACGTGCCGTATCGACTGGAGTAGGAAGAGCTGAGACCTCAGTTCTTGATGCGAGATAACTCTCTTAAGGTGAAAGCTTCGAATTAGGAAAGTAGTATGGTATGGTTTAACCACACTGTATGTCTGGAGTGAGGTATTTGCATACACGGGGTCCACGGGCCAATAAGTCGAACAGAAATTAGACTGCTCTGATTTGCTGATACCAGGTAAGCGGTAGGTCCTGTGGCGTGAGACTCTCAGGCTGTTCTATCCGAGTCGCTTGATGATTTAATCAGAGCTGTACAAACACAGAATAAGATTATAGTGTCCTGCAAGAAAGATAACAGAAAAAGGAAATGTTGTCATGACCGCTAGCACACGAGTGTTCCTTGGGACAGCATAATGTGCCTTCTTTTAGCTGCCGTATCACGACAATCTTCGTTACGTTCTTCAAACGCTACCGAGGACTTATAATCCCAGGGTGAGCATAAAAAAAGGGTTATCCCAGTGGATACTACGTCAAACTGTTGAGACGGTTTTCTCCGTTTTTCCGTGTGACAGAGTGGTCCAGTTCTTCGTTACGGATAGGATGAGCTTCAGTAGGTAACAGTATCTCGTAACGTTTTCGGATGGTAAATGATGTACTGTACCTCAAGGTACACCAAGTCAATCTAAAAGTAGCACCTAAAAAGAAAATAGATGAACCGCTTTTTGAGCGGGCATGAATATGAACACCGACGGTAGTCAGAATAAAAGACGGATATCCCAAATAGTATTATTGGCTGCTTTTATTAAATGAAAAAAAAAAACACAAAAAAAATCTTCGCCAGATATGGCTTATTATATTTTTTAAAGCACGTTATAAAGTTTTTCATCTAGACTTTCTTCTCCTATGCAAGTCTGACAATCAACTCAACTATTTGTTTTTCTAAAAAGTATTTTGAACAAAATCATGGCTACTTAAATAACGCTTTCTACGCTCAATGAAGTAATAATAGCTGGGTCTTTAGACAGGTAAAATTACTCGATTTACATGTTGATTGGCCATACGTTCAGAACGGTGGCGACAGGATATAGACGCGTCGCCACAAGTCTTTGCAGCAATAGATACGGAAGTATTGGTAATAATCTCATGTTTTACAGCATGCGTTGATGAACGCAAATCTCCTTCCAGGTAGAATATGTCGTTAAAGCCCTTTCATAAATTTAAAAGTGAAGATTTTTCTTCAGAATTGAGATGAGATTTTTCATGAGTTCATCGGTACGACTAATGGATGTATTTACACCAAATAAATAGTAATTTGGTTTTTAATTAGATATGGCTTTTTATTCATGAATAGGAAGATTATAGGATGCCTTCGGAATTTGCTCAAGATGTAATCGTATTTCATTTAATGAAAATATCTTTTTAGTTGTATTTAGAACCTTTAGAACCGTTGCAATGGCTCTTGAATTGCCATTTACTTTTGTTATGGCCCTGGATAGATAGATACCTTCTTCTATATATGTTTCAGGGATGGTACCTTCTTTTATGGAAGGATTAAGAATTTTTACTTCAATCAGTGTTTCGGTTCTTGGTTCTTGGAATCTTGTACGATTGTCTTTATCAACTTCATCACTGTTATAGAGAATTTGAATGGACTACTCGTTTAACTTTAATTTTTGATTTTAATAATCAATAAGAGCCTTATTACTAAGGATGTCATTCCCCAAAATTCCGTCGAACGGTATATTGGAGGTTTGATTAATGATAAGGAATTTTCCGTTAATTCCTTGCAAAGGTTTAGAGTTCTTCTGACTTAATACTAAATTTATATAGGTGTATCCAATTGTCTGAATACAATGATTCGGACTTATTCCTCTTAAATTAATCTGTTCATCCTCAAAGACTTCCGTTCTATCAGTTATAGCATTAGATTTGTTAAGAACTCAGAAATAGGATGGTAAAAGAAAAACGGTTTAATTTCTAGTAAACTTTTTTATTCTGCGTCTAGAACTCAACTACTTAATTTTATATTTTTAATCTGCTCAATCGTCTAATCGACCTCAAAAATTACTTGTTTTGTCATTTCAACAACTTTCAAACACTTCCGATTAGCAAATTAACTGATCCAGTTACTTAATTAATCGATCACCTAAACTCAATTTACTGCAGTACGGAAATGTGTAAAAGTTATTGAGTAAGCAAAACAATGACGATAATTTATATGGCCTTGCTTGGGTTGTTGGATTGTTGTGAAGTCTGAATCCTACATTGATCTCATTTAGACTTCACAACATTTCTTCCCCTTTCGCAAGATTGATTAAATATTTTTTTTTTTATTATTATTAAAGAATTTTATCAAAATATAAAAAGGTTTATCCATTTTATCTTATTAATGTCTTACGACTAAAAAGATAGATTGCTAAGTATAATAAAATTAATTATATGAAAACGATACAATAAAGGTTTTACTATCATCGACAAAAAATGCAAATAGGAAAAAAAATTCAAAAATCTAAGAAAGGCAGAAAAATTAGGATTGAAGACTTACTTTCATACAATACATAATTTTACATATTTGTAGTTTTCTAATAATGATATTTTTTATTGAGTTTGATTCTCTTATATCTCTAGTTTTTTAATTGAAAATTAGGTTTTTTTTATATAAAACTTTACATTATACTCCCGCGATATATTTATTAATGACCTCAGTTTAAGCTACATTTCAAGGTTGCATTAAAATACTTAGTCATGACATTTATACTAATTACCTTTCGCCAATTAAAGATATTATATATCTATATGATGTATTCGAATTTTGAGAAAGAACGTTATAAATTTATATATACAGGGTGGGCCAAAAGTCACCATGGGGTTTAAAAATTTAATAACATTTTCGTTTATATATTTTTTTTATTTTTTTTTTTAGATTATATAAATAACATCTGGAGAATAAATAATGGAGAGATTCACAACTGAACAAAGAACCAGAATAATAGAATTTTATTACTTAAATCAGCGATCAATTATTTTAAGGCAAAGAGCATATCGTCGCCATTTTAACGTCAGAATTTCGCCCTCTGAAGCCATGATTCGTTGCTTAGTTGATCGTCACCACCAACATAGCACCGTAAGTGATTTGCCTCAACCGGTAGACCGCGTATAATTCACACTGCGGAAAATATTGAACGTGTAGAGCAAAGTGTTAACGAAACACCAGAAACATCTACCAGAAGGCGTTCTGCTCAGCTAGGGATGTCTCGTACGTCACTACGGCGCATTTTAAAAAAAGATTTACTGTTATTCCCATATAAGGTGCAATTGGTGCAAGAATTGAAACCCGCAGATCATCGGCAACGTCTAAATTTTGCAGTTAAATTTCAATAGTTGGCCAGAAATGAAATCAACTTTATTGAAAATCTGATTATGAGTGATGAAGCTCATTTTCATCTGAATGGCTTTGTTAATAAGCAGAACTGTAGGTTCTGGGGTTCTGAAAATCCAAGAGCCATTCATCAACGCCAATTGCACCCCATTAGGTGTACAGTATGGTGTGGCATTACATCTGAAAATATCATTGGGCCTTACTTCTTCGAAAATGAAGATGGAAGTGCTGTAACCGTAAATGGAGAGCGGTATCGGTTTATGATAGAAAATTTTTTACGTCCTGCTCTTGAAAACAGATCTGAGATGTGGTTTCAGCAGGATGGAGCCACTGCCCACACTGCCCGAGACACAATGGCACTTTTAAGGCAAATTTTTGGACAGCGAATTATTTCAAGAAATTCGGAAATTAATTGGCCAGCGCGTTCGCCATATTTGTCAGCACCCGACTATTTTCTTTGGGGTTATTTGAAGGAGCGAGTATATGTGAACAAGCCCGAGACAATCCTTGAACTCAAGGCCAACATTGTTGCAGAAATTCGAGCGCTACAGCCACAAATGTTGAAAGATGTTATGGAAAATGCTCTAAAAAGAGCCCATCATTGCGAAGCTAATAACGGCGGTCATTTAAGTGACATTATTTTCCATACTTAGCGTAAAAAAATTTCCATTTTGTATATTTTATAATCTAAAAAAAAAAAATAAAAAAAATATATAAACGAAAAAGTTATTAAATTTTTAAACCCAATGGTGACTTTTGGCCCACCCTGTATATATATATATATGTATATTTTTTTTTCTTAGCTTGATAATGGGTGGAAATTATTTACCAGATAAAAATAATTGCAGTGTCGCAAAAAAAACTCAGATCAGAGAAAAGCACAACTACTTAATACATTATTTAAAACTGCATGGATAAGTACTCCATAATGATGATTTTTTTTTTTTTTTTTAAATTTTAATGCTGAATGATTTATTAAATCTGCGTTCTAATGGCGTGATATCTCTAGTTTTCTTTCTGGTATCTTCTTTGAGAACCTTTTGGGTTTTAATAAGGTTTTGTTGTAAAGGTGGCGGAATTGGAATGATTGGATTAAGTGTAGAAGTGTCCACTTTTATTTTCGAACTTGATGCAGAATTTTTCGGGGTTTCTAAAGGAACTGGGTTGGCATTTGCGCGTTTGGAATCCTTATTTGTACTAGGTGGGCTAGTTTGAAAACGTGACTGTCTTCGAAAGAAACATATAAAAACAATTATTAATATTACAGCTAGTAATGCTAGGATACCACTGTTTATGTGAGTTTGAGTGTTATTGTGTTCGGCATCCCTACGTCTTTCTATTTGAGATAGTTCTGCTTCGAAATCTTCTGAAGTCTTGCTGTTCTCTCTTAAGACGTTGTCATAACTGTGGTGCGTCTTAAGCTATGGTGCAAACATATTTTGTTTGGTTATAAGCTTGTTAGAGAACAGCTTGTTGTTGAGAATTTTTGGAGAAGTTGTGAATTCTCAATAGGTATTGGTTCCGGCTGATGAAAGGGTAAGGTAATTTCCTCATTACCTTCATAAGGGATTTCAACAGTTCCTAGGGTATATTTGCAATTTTGATTTAATAGTAATATTCCGGTGCTATTAATTTCCTTATGTGAGGAAATTTTTTCGCAATGAGATAACAGAGAGTGCGGACTTTGAAAACTGAACAACCAAGCATTCCTGCGCACTAGCTTTACCAGAAATTCCAGGAATCTTTTTATGATTCTGTAACCGCATGATTTGGGTACTTGTGGAGCGTTATGTAACAAATTGAAAAGGCAATTTTCGCGTTCGGCACCAATAGACTTAACTTGCCTTTGGGCGCATATGTGTACAGTGGGGTATAGTTTAGAATTGCATTTAATACAGCCTTCACGAAACTCCTCATTAGTTAGTGCGATGAGATGTGTTTCCTGTTTTCCATTTAAAAGAAAACTCGTTTCTAAATCTATAATTGCATTATGTTCCAGGATGCGTGTTGGTAGTAAATGCACTTTATTTAGAATATATTCTTCTTCTTCTAAAAGGGGGAGCTTAATACGTATGAGCATGTCTCTATTATGCTGAACGAAATATACTTCAATGATTTGGTTCAGCAAACGAAAATCAATGACGCTCAGATGGGAACCCTTAGTAATTTCTGCATACGCCTCAAGTAATTTCCTAGGAGAAATAATTAGAGGGTGCAGGCGATGTTGCTGTAATGAGTTAATGATGGTAAAGTATTCCGTAATATGGTTATTGACAGATTGTAGAGCAGTTAAAATATATATGAATAACTGATTAAGATCTGCCTGTAACTGTACTGCGTGTAAAGCGAAATTAGTTTTGTTTAATTCGCTAATTAGTTTTTCTGAAAAGTCACTCATCTTTATTTCAATTTGTTCTTGGTAGTTAGAGAAATTATGTAGCTGCTTCCTATAGGTGTCGAAGCTGTTTTCATTATTGTTACTTGTTTCTCCATTAAATGAAGTGAATCTTTGTCGTGGTCCTCCAATCTTTGAAACCCTGAGTATACGTCTTTTGCGTCTTCACTATCCATGGTCCCAAATAAGTATTTTGAAATTTTCCCAACTGCATCAAATAGTTCCCTCTTTTTACGCACGCTTTGGAGATAAAAACCTATGCTTTCTAGTTGGGCTCTTATTTTGGATGTGATATGTTTTAATTCGTCGTACCAATGAAGGCAATATTTCGTGTCCTTTTCTAGAATTTTACACAATTTCTCCACGGCTTCCTCGCAATTTATGACGAACGCCAGGGTATCGTCTTCGTTCACGAATGGTATTTTTGTAAACATATTCCAATTGGACTGGTAAACGAAACTGGGACTTATTGGCTCAAAGAGGATCCCAGATGGATTGAGCCGGTTGATTGTGACCTGGCCACCAGTTGTCAATGCTTGTACGGCTATGATGAGGACCACTAATGCAAACATAAGTCCTATATAGGGGAGAATTTATTCAAAATTCGAAGACTTTTAAATTATTATATATATATATAGATTTTTAAATTATTATATAGAGTAAGTTATAAAAAGAATTAAAAAGAAAAAGGGATAGTTAAAACTTTTTAAGTCTGTTGTTGTGTACTCTTTTAAGTGTTCTACCTATGTGAATAGTGCAATTTAGTGCAGTTTAATGTATTCGCAATAGTCATCGAAATTATAAACAGGCTCTGGATCTTTATTTAAATTGGTTGGTAAAGGATTTTGAAATCCGTATAGAGAATAGATAGGGGTATATTTACTGCTCGTATGTAACGAATGGTTATGAGCATAGGCAGCTTCTGGCAACCAATCATCCCAACTAGAGGGATTGTCATCTACTACGCTTCGTAAATATTCCACTAGAGGCCTATGAGCCCTCTCTAGAGATCCATTGGACTGAGGATGGTAAGCCGTCGTTTGTACTTTCTTTATTCTCAGTAATTTGCACACTCGTCTAAATTGATTACTTGTGAAGTTTGTCCCCTGGTCAGTAATCAGCTTCTTGGGAATTATACAATATTTGAGTATAATATTTTTATAAAAACAGTTAGCAACCGTTGTGGCTCGCTGTCAGCCAGAGGGAAACAATCTAGTATTTTTGTTAAATCTTCGCGGAAAGTTAAAATATACTTATTCCCTTGGTGAGTGGTGGGAAGCGGTCCAACAATATCCAGATACACCTTATCAAAGGGGTTTTTCGGCCGTGTCACTGATCCCCATCGGCATCCTGGTGGACTTGCCCGTTTTATTCTGCTGACACTTAATGCACTTTTAATATGTGTATTAATATCCTTTGGCATATTTTTCCACTTGTAAAGAGCCCGCAACCTTTTATAGGTTTTGTACACTCCCATGTGCCCTCCTAATGGTGAATCATGATATTGCTTCAGCACCATTTCAATTTCCTCTGGTTTTGACAGAGTTTTGGCCTTCTGATTGCTGGCTGACTCATCGGACGCAATTGATTCTGTATCGGAGTCAGGTAAGCAAATATTACTGGGCATTGAAACGTCTGTACCGTTGTCCAATTGACTTTTGGCACGAAGAGTTTCTGTTCACTGTGATTTCAAATATTCCTCTGCTTCTAATAGTTTGGGATAGGCAGAGTTTTTCCGTAATTCTTCTCTTGAACTATTTTGACTAATAGTTGACTGGAGAATTTCATCAGACTTTTGGGTAAGATTTTCTTTCCGGCGAGCCGCAGCTCGAGTTATTGGGAGACAGCAATTTTCATTTATTTTCTTTTTTTGGGAATTTGGAGGAGAGTGAACTTGGACTTGTGTAGTGATAATGTGTGGTTGATCCTCACTACGTACCTCGTTTACAGCTTTTGGAATTCGACTTAGCGTGTCGGCATTTACATTGTACTTACCAGGCTTATACTCAATTTGGTAGTCAAAGTCTGATAATTTATGATGAAATCTTACAAGACGCGAAGTAGGATCTTTCAAATTGAATATTCCCTTCAGAGGTTTATGATCCGTGTATACGGTAAATTTTCTTCCGTAGAGATAACATCGAAAATTGCGTGACGCCCATACAATTGCCAGCAGTTCCTTTTCAGTAGTTGAATAATTTCTTTCTGCTTTGTTAATGGAACGGCTAGCATACGCCACTGGCTGCTCATTTCCAACCTCTCCTTGGGATAAAACTGCTCCCAGTGCTTCTCCACTTGCATCCGTTGTTAAAATAAATGGTTCCGAAAAGTCAGGATATTTTAGTAAGGGGGGAGTAGTTAGTGCCAATTTAAGTTGCTTGAAAGCTTCCTCGCATTGCATTGTCCACTTAAACTTAAAAGTTTTTCTTAAAAGCTTGTTAAGAGGTTCCGATATTTGTGAAAAATGTGGAATAAACTTTCTATAATAATTCGCAAGCCCTAAAAATGATTGCAGCTGCCGAATTGTTCGTGGAATAGGAAAGTTTTGTACACATTCTATTTTTGTTGGATCGGGATGTTCTCCTTCCGAAGTACAAATATGGCCGAGGTATACAACTTCTTTCCTTAAGAATTGGCATTTTTCGGGTTGGAGTTTTAGGTTATTGTTTCGTAACCTAATGAGAACATTCAGGAGTTTGTCGTTGTGATCTTCTAGATTTTTGCCATATATTACTATGTCATCTAGATAGACAAAGCATTGGAGGCCTTATAATCCCGTCAAACATAATTCATAAGCATTTGAAATGTTGCGTGTGCTCCAGTTAATCCAAAAGGCATTCGTTTAAATTCATAATGACCTAAATTTGTGCTAAATGCTGTTTCTGCCCGATCTTCTGGAGATACCGGTATTTGGTGATATCCACTAGCTAAGTCTAATGTAGTGAAGTAGCGCGCATGTCCCAGCTGGTCTAGAATATCCTCAATGCGTGGTAATGGGAACGCATCACCTATTGTTATTGCATTGAGTTTTCTAAAATCTACCACAATGCGCCATCGCTTTTCATCTTCGGGGCTAGGCTTTTTAGGGACAACCAATAGTGGAGAGTTCCATAGACTCTTGCTTTCTGTTATAGGTCTTTTCGTAACATTTCCCGTACTTGCTCATGAATTATTGCTTTGTGAGCGTCGGGTAATCGATACATTCTCTGATTTATTGGACTATGTTCTTGCTTAATGGGGATTGAGTGAGTTATAGCCGTTGTATGAGATAGTTTATCTCCTGGCAAGTGGAAAACATCATTAAAATCCTTGCAAATGTTTCTAATGGTATTACGCTCCTTCTCATTTAGGTAATCTGCTAGTCGAACTTGTGATTCCAGAGCTTTCAATCTTTCGTTTAATTTTACATACGTTTGGCTGTTTACGCATCTTTCTTTCAACAGGGTTCTTGTAATCCCTTTGTTTTCTACCGCTTTAGGGATAGATTTGCAATGAATATCTGTTAGTTTAGTAACAATATAATCGCGAGTGAATCTGAGATTTATTTTAAAAGGTTTCAAGATTTGTTCTTTTTCATTAACGTTTAAAATTGCTATGGTCAGTTCATTATTGACGGGTTTTACTAGAGAGTTAGGTAAAAAGACTCCTGCACATATTTCTTGTGACATACACATCATTTCTTCGTTTACATTACATTTTACCTTAATAAGTTTTTCAGTGCGACCTGGAATGATAATGTCTTCTGAAGTATAAATTGCATGTAATGCTGAAACGGAAGATGAGTTATTTGATGTCTCTTTAGCGCGGATATTTATTTGGTTGGACTTTGGAGTTTCACTATAGGGCTTAAGGTTAATACTAGAATATTTAGTCGCGTCTAGGCTACCTATTTGTACTCTAAAGTCGGGCTTGACAGAATTGAAAGAACTTTTCTGTACCCTGATACTCTTGTTGTACTTGCTTCGTGAACACTCAGAGACTTTAGTTGTTAGGGCTGGTGAGCTGAGAGGAATAACATATTCTTTTTTGTTTGGATTTGTTGGTGGGAATCTTACTAGTTGATTTGGGCCTTCGATATTGCAGTGACGAGAGAGAAAATCATACCATAATATTCCATCATTATCAATAGTGGGTTAATCTTCTACTATGTGGAATTCGCATTCTTTTTCGGAGGTTAAATTAATAATTCCAGAAGAGGTTCCACGGGCTTTTCTATTACCGAAAACTGTACTTATAGTCGTAATTTTAGTTGAGTTAATGGGTATATTTGGTTTTAATGATTTTTCTTTAAGAAGACTTATCTCGGCGCCAGTATCCAACAGTAAATTTGCTTTTCCATTCTTAGCTATATTTAAAGGTAGGTTAGCAGAACACTTATTTATTAAAATACTATGTGATTGTTGTGCTGCTTGTTGGGGGAGAACGGTTTTATTGGGCTGACACTTAGACTGTTTTGTTCGGTCGAGGTGACAGCCCCGTCCTAGTTTTCCTGTAAATTATTATTTTCAGATGATTGTGTGGAACGTGCTTCCCATCGGTGTTTGGCTCTACATTCTTCTATATAGTGGCCATTGCGTTGGCAAAACTCACATTTTTTCCTTGATGAGCTAACACCTATCATGTTTGCTTGGCGCCGTGAGTTCATTGTTTGGCAATTTTGATTATTGTGTCCATAAACTTTACAAGTAGTACAAAAGGGAGTAGATTTTCGTAATCTGCAATCAACGTAAGAGTGATTAGGCCGATTGCAGAAACCACATTTATTTTGAAAAGATTTATTAGTTATATGATGATACTGCGTGTGTTTAGGTACATTGTTATTATTATTAGATTGCCCGTAACCTGTATGTGGAACCTGTTTAGGTATTGGTTGGGAGTTTTGGGTAAATAAGACAGATTGCGGTGTAATCATATTATTCAAATAAGGAAATTGAAAAAGATTTTGATTACCAGAGCTCTGATTTAAATGAGATGTATGCGAGTCTGGCTGTATGTTTTGGTGTGCCACCAACATGTGAAGCTCCGATTCTTCCAATTTCTCTGCCTTTTCGATAACCTTTTCAAGAAACTGTTCTGCATCATTTAAAAGAAAGAATCGGTGATGTGGATTAAGTATCCCAGATTTAAAGGTAAAGACCGCAGTTTCTTCCAAATCTGAGTTAAAAGCTTCAATACCTGAACTATGCTTTTGCTGACAAGAGCCTTACACCCTTTTAAAAGTTGTGTCAGTCTTCTACCGTAGGAAAATAGCGATTCGCCAGGGATTTGCCTACTATTTCTTAATTCATTTAATTGGACGTGATATGGCTTTGTGTTAACCAATTTAGTGAGAAAAATAGTTTTTAATTCATCTAACGTTTTGTATTCGACACCGTCTAAGACTAATACAGCTCTACCTCTGATCTTGGTTGAACTTAATAAAAATCTCCACCTCATTTGCTAAATTTGGACCTAACTCTGTTTCTAGTAATGGTAAATTATTAATTACTATTTGGCTAATAAATGCCATGTCATTATTTTGCATGCTTATTTTCTTAATTATATTATTTCTAGCAGATTTAAAATTCAGTTGGTTCTGCTCACCGTTTATTCCTTTGTCTCCTACTGAGTATGACCTTCTTCTCCCTGATCTTAATTGTCGAATGTACAGTGAATCTTCCTCTTCTGTTGGCAGATGTACTTCCTCTTCTCTGTTAATCACGCTATCACTCGTTGAATCGCTGTCTGTGCTATTGGCGCTACTCCAGATTGGGCTGGTATTGTCCAGACTGAAAGAATTTATCCTTTCCTCAAAGCGGCTGCTACTTGCTAGTATACTCCTTTCAATTTGGGTAGAGCAATTCTCAAAATTCCACTGCTCTTCTGACATTAAAATTTGCAGATTTCACTTCATTTCCATATTCCACTTCAACTTCTTGAAATTTATTTTATTTATTTATTTCACTGTCAATGCCAAATATGCTAAAACTTCAATTGTTTCGCACTTGTTAATTATTTGGGGTTAAGAATTTCACTGTTTTCTGCAGCAGTCATTACAATTTTTTTTTTTTGTATGTACTCAGTAATAAAACAAAATCACCACACAGATTCGCATAATTCAACGAAATCAAAACTTCACCGGCTGCGCCAAAAATGTTAAGAACTGAGACATAGGATGGTAAAAGAAAAAAGGTTTTAATTTCTAGTAGACTTTTTAATTCTGCGTCTAGAACTCAACTAGTTAATTTTATATTTTTAATCTGATCAATCGTCAAATCGACCTCAAAAATTATTTGTTTTGTCATTTCAACAACTTTCAAACACTTCCAATTAGCAAATTAACTGACCCAGTTACTTAATTAATCGATCACCTAAACTCAATTTACTGCAGTACGGTGTGTAAAAGTTATTGAGTAAGCAAAACAATGACGATAATTTATGGCGCTTGCTTGGGTTGTTGGATTGTTGTGAAGTCTGAAACCTAAATTGATCTCATTTAGACTTCACAGCAGTTTTAATTAGCACCGGTGTCAATCAAAAGGTTCAATTATTATTAGACTGAGGACAAGGTAATGTAACGTATGTGGAAGTATTTTCAGCAAAGAGAATTGTTTTAGACGTTTTAAATTGATTGCCGTTATCTAATGAAAGCTTTCCAGCAGGGCAACCTCCGCTGGGGCTGAACTCACGTTTTTTGAGTTATTGAATGATTGTTTTTTGCGATTGTTATTATATTCGCGTTTTCTGCATTCGGAGATCAAGTGTCCCTTTGCATTGCAATATTTACAGATTTTCACTTCTATTGTAGATCTATTAAAATCACTTCCAGTTGAAGTTGAAGGTTGTGGATTGGATTTCCAATGAGGGTTATTTTGAATAACATGGAGGTTCTGCGGTTGTGGTCGGTTTGTTTTAAGATTTCCGTCGTGTAAATTAGTTTTGTTATTATACGACTTGAAGTTATTCCGAGAGTACATACCTTGCACTTGCTCTTCGGCAACCGCAGTAGATATTGCTTCGTTCAATTTTTAAGTTCTCTTACACGCAATACGTTTGTTATCGATGGTAGAGAAAAGTAAATAAATCTGTTAAGGGCTATATCATTTAACAGCTCTAGTCTTCCTTCAAGTGAAGATTCGCTAGGATTTTGCTGCTGTGTTGCATTAATTGTTCTTTTCAAACAAGTTTCGACCCTACAGACGAATTGCGACACTGAATCATTAAAGTTTTGTTTTAGGTTTGCGAGTTCACACAGAAGTTGAGAATAGTGTTTACATCCATGATACACTGTTTTCAGGAAGGTTTTTAGCTCATCCCATGTTTTAAAGGAACGATTAATACAGGCCGCTCTGGCTTTACCGGAAATTTGTGTGAGGATGTAATCCAAAAGCACGTATTTCTGGGTTGAAACTGCCAATGCAAACGCTTTATTGCAGTCAGATATGAAGGCACTCAGATCATCTCGTGATCCGTAGAAAGGTTTCACAAAACGAATTAAAAATGCTATTGGAAGTTCATCAGAATAAGAAAATGATTGGGAGTCAAAACCCTCATCTGCTTGCTGCTGGAAGGTAGGCTTCCATCGGGATTTATGGTTTGAGTATTATTATGTTCAGTCATTGCGGAAAATCACAACAAAATTTTATGTGGTTATTACATGCACGTTATTGTGGTTTTCTCACTTCCCTTTTTACCGCTGATTATGATTTAAATCAGGTCGAGATTTAAAAATAGAATTATGCAACAAAACTTCACCGAATCAATTATTCACTGGAATCCTATTTCCAATCAATTAAAATGCGCACATTTGAATTAACCCGGATTATAAAAGACGTAATTATTCACAAATATTTTTGTACATTTTTGCACTTTCAGTAAAGGTTATCGGTACAAGCCTGGGAAACAAATCTTATAAAACAATTGCACATTAATACACAATCAAATAAAACTCAAGAAATATCTTTAATTTGTTGAGTTCTAACATATATAGTTATAATAAGAGTAAGTTTAAATTTGCAGAAATAGAAATATATATATATACCTACAACCTTTAACACATTAACACAATTAAATAAAATTCAGGAAATATCTTTATTTGTTAACTTTTGAAATACAAATAAATTTGAATTTGCAGAAATAGAAATACGGATTCAATGGGAACGGCAATTTCTTTTGATTACTAGCGAGATGAAATGAAAATCAAGGAATCACAATTATTTACTCACAGTAAAATTAGTAATTCCATTTTGTGATTAGTATCCAGAATAGTAGACAGTAGATAATAAATCCAGTGATTGGCACAAGCACTTTTCTAAAAAAGATCTTCTATTAACTTTTTATTAAATCTTTACTTCTGACACCAAATGTTAGGATGATCGAATTGAAAACACCGAACTTCTTGAATAAGTACTCAACTAGTAATGAATTTATTCATTTAAAATCTTTCTTACAAAACTTATCTCTACTTAAAAAAATCCTTTATTCAGCGAAAACACTCGCTTGATACTTTAGATTCTAATTTGTGATGCTCTAGCATCAGCCCAAAGTTAAGAGTAAATAAAGTGCCCAGAGGAGTCTCTGGGTGATAAGTTAAGCGTTGTTTATATAAACAACGAATTATTTCTTAAGGGCTATACATTGATATGGTTACATATTGTTAGGGCATACATTCTTGGGGTTACACATTGGAGTGTATGTACATAACAGAGACTACGAGGAGAAGAAAATTATCTTGTGCAAATATGGACGATGGTCTGTGAGAATATATCTCTCTCTGCATGATCTGAGATACTAGTATGGACAAAGCTCCCTGATCAAATCGTGACCTGCCGATCCTATTTGGTGGAGATTAACCTGACAAAAGATACATCGAACATCATTGTCGGTAAGACTTTAGTGAAGGCAGAAGGCGCAACATTAATTCCAGTCAGAATGCTCAACACATCCAAAAATGATGTACAACTAAAAGAAGGTGATATAGTTGGAAATTGCGAACCTGTTTACCAAATTGTTAATTTGGATAATGGTAGTAATGTCAAGGAGAAATACCTATACCAGCTACAGGTTCAGAAACTTCTTTCGTCCAACACCTTAAGTGAGCAATAATATAACAATGTTAAAGAGGTGATCCATGAATTTTCGGAATTATTTGCAATGAATGCTGATGATTGCGTAAAATAAATTTTGTCCAGCATAAGACCGATATAGGAGAATCTAGGCCCATTCGGCAGACACCACGAATGCTAACATTATCCAAACAATCAGATGTTGTAGATCCGATAAACTCTAACAAGAAGCAAGGTATAAGAGAGTTATCTAAAAACCCTTGGACATCGGCAGTTGGTCTGGTAAGGAAAAAGGATGGAAGCACACGATTCTGTGTAGCTACCTGTTATCAAGGTTTCATGACACATTGCATACCATTTCTGGAGAGCAATGGCTTTCCACACTGGATTTGAAGAGTGGTTACTGGCAAGTGGAAACACGTTCCGAGGACCGAAAGAAAACTGCATTCTCAGTTGGAAGCTGCTTACGGCAATTCAAAGTAATGCCGTTTGGATTATGTAATGCTCCAGCCACAATCGAACCGCTCATGGAATGCGTTTTACGTGGATATGCCTGGAAAACAAGTCTTTTCTACTTAGATGACATAATAGTATTCGGAAGGGCATTCGAGGAACATAAAAACAACCTACGGGATGTACTTCAACCACCCAGAGATGCAAAACTGAAGCTCAGTGCGAATAAATGTGCTCTATTTAAAAATTAAGTTAAATATTTGGGGCACATAGTGTCAACAGAAGGAGCAAGAACTGATCCAAGGAAGATAACTGCTGTCCAAAATTGGCCAGTTCAAAAAGAAAGACACCAATTAAGGAGTTTTCTTGGTCTAGCTACATACTACAGGCGATTCTTCAAAGGTTTTTCAGATATGGCAGGGAGCCTACATCAACTTAAAGAAAAAGGAAAGCCGTTCATATATACGTATTGGGGCAGTGCTTTCACAGGAGGAGGGTGTACAGGAAGTTCCAGTAGCTCATTATAACAAAGCACTTTCAAAATCAGGGAGAAATTATTGATCCACATGAAAAGAGCTACTTGCCATTGTAAGTTCAACCAAGCATTTCCATAAATATCTCTAAGGGCAGAAATTTATCCTCCGTACTGACCATGCAGCGCTTGAATGGCTTTTGCAGTCTAAAAACCTCAACGGAAAGCGGCGAGATAGATAGAGCGACTCAAAGCTTATGACTTTGAAATCCAACACCAAAGAGGTCGTATCCATGGAAATGCAGACGCCCTTTCACGGCGTCGATGCAAACTTGAATGCAAACATTGCTTTCGGGCGGAAAAGAAAGAAAAAAGCTAAATATACACTTGATAACGGTGGAACCATCGACAGGGACAACGAGAGCTTGTGAACAGCGCAACGAGAAGACCCAGACATATCACCCAATCTTGCTTGGAAAGAAGACATGGAAAAACAACAATGAAAGGATATTTCGGAGAGGAGCGAAAAAGTGAAAAGCTACTGAGCTCAATGGAATTCTCTTCACGTTGAATGCGGTATAATAAAACACAAGTGAGAGGCAACAAATGGCGAGTTGCTCCGAATGTAGATAGTCGTTCCAGCGTTCCAGCATCAAAGGTCAACGATGTTCTAGAAGAACTTCTCGGTGGATCCTCTGGAGGGCATTTGGAGGTAAATAAGACAATTTTACAAATACGAGTAAGGTTTTAATCGTTACATATGCCAGAGGATGTGGAGAAGTGGTGCCGCAGCTGCACTATCTGTGCTTCTTGCAAAGGGCCACCACACAGAAGCAGAGGAGCAACGCATAAGTATATTGTAGGAACTCCATTTGAAAGAAAAGCCGTAGACATCGCTGGACCCTCTCCAGAAACGAATAACGGTAACCGTTACATATCAGTTGCTATTGAGTATTTCAGTAAATGGCTTCAAGCTTATGCAGTCCCTAATCAAGAGGCAACTACAGTTGCGGAACAAGTAATAATGAACTGGGTCAATAGATTTGGTGTACGTGAGGAACTTCATTCGGACCAAGGCCGGAACTTCGAATTAGGGACTTTCCAGGAGATGCGTAAAGTGCTGGGGATAGGAAAAACCAGACCAACTTCTCTGCATCCATAATATGATGGCATGTTAGAGCGGTTCAGCAGAACATTGGTGGAGCATCTAATGAAAGTAGTCGACTATCATCAACGCGATTGGGATGGACATATTCCCATATTCCTAATGGCATATCGATCAGCTTTTCACTACACGACCGGACTAACTCAAGCTAAGGTCATATCCGGAAGGGAGATGCGTCTACCAAGCGACCTCAAGTGTCGGAACTCAGATAACGATTAGCTGATGTGCACGAGGAATCGAGAGCAAAATTAGCAGACTTTGTTTGGCTGTACAACTGTGATAACTAGAATACTATTCAGTGATAACTGAAAATGGCGAAGTATACAGGATTGAGCGTGGTACAAGAAGCAAACGGAAAATTGTTCTCCTAGATAGTTTGCGTCAATACTGTGAGCATCAATACGTGGACCACCTGTTATAAGGGGCAAACAAATTTAAGCAGGGGGTAGTGTTACGAGCAGCAATGCGACACAAGCTACATTTGTTGGAAATGGAAACAACTTTAGACTTGTGACATCTTAGTAAACCTTGGGCTAGGAGAACGGAATCTTAAGGAAGGTTCTAGGATAATTCCTTGATACGCCGCTTCTCACAGCAGAAGGTGAGTCTTATTTCAGACAGTGAAGTGAACGATGTAAACTATTTGGATTATGATAATTAGATGTACAGTATTAGCGATAATTAAAGGGTTGATAAAGTTTAGTAAATAAAGAACATTTGAATTATTGTTGAAATATTGTGTTTTAAATAACGAACTAAGGTCACGCTCGTAACAAAACTAAACACACATCCGGTCCTGAAGGGGCATTTACACTACTTACCTTATAGTATTGTGAGAACTTGGCTGTAATATCCCAGACGCCAATTTCCCCAGCCACCCTACGACATATATCCCAAGAAACCTGAAAAGTGTAGTGGAGGACCGGACCTAGTCACCAATCACGGATAGAGAGGGCTCCCGGAGGAGAAGAAAAATAATTAAAAGATCAGGCCTTCATTACGTTTAAAAAAGTGATTTATCGGGGGTCTGGCCGTCCCATTAGCAAAAATGCTCCATAGATAAGGTACGAAAAAACAATTCATGAGGCCAATCAATACTATTATTAAATTGGCTGTCGCATTCAAATTATATGATATACCTAGTGTGTGCCTCAAAATTCCTTAAACTATCAATATTAACGACAGTCAGATGTATACTGTTAAAAAGCTATACACCATACATAAAGTATGCATATATAAATTCAATAGACTATTTTGGTATGGTCAGCAAAAGGCGTGAAACAGAAATCTAACTGTTAATTTTAAAATAGGCACCTAATTTGAAAAAATATTCTACTAAAATATAAAAAAGTAAAAAAGCTAATATTGGCCTAAGACCAATTCTTATGATACCCTAGATGAATGTCGGTATGAATTTTCGTATGGGCACCCATTTGAGCAATTTTGATTTTTGCAATGGTTTTTCGCATATATTTCTAGAACGGCTCGTCGAACAGAAAAAATGATTAAAACCAATTTTATAGGATTTCATATTCTGAAGAAGTTTTTAGTACAATAAAAATGTCTTCGACTGATCGTTTTTACAGTATACGTAAAAAACCTAAATTTTTATATGGCAACACCAAGAAGGAGTTGCCCGATTTAATCCATTTTTAAAACTTTATTTGCTAGTACAATGAAAATACCATGTACCAAGTTTCAGCTCTGTACGGTGACGTGTTCTCAGGCAGTGCTCAAATATATAGCGGAAAACGAAATTATTGTATGGAAACCCCACGAAGGAGTTGCCCGATTTGTCTCATTTTCGAACTTATTTTTTACTCTTTTTTTTAAAGTCAGTGTACAAAATTTCAGCTCTCTAAGTATATGCGTTCTCGAGTTATCGTGCGAACGGACGGACGGACGGACATGCAAAAATCAAAATAACATTTAATATTATGCATGGGTGTCCAATCCATTTTGCTCTACCATCATTATTTCGAGGTGTTACAAACGGAATGACAAACTTAGTATACCCTATAGATTTCATCTAGGGTATAAAAAGGTCTATAAAAAAAATTAAAATGAAATTACTAAAAATTGCTTGTAATCGAAAATTGAGATACAGTTTATAAAAGTTGTGTCTCTGGAAAACCATCTTGCCACCCTTTAGATCGACACACGATAATAATCTTCAATTGTGTGAGACATTGCATTGCACCGTTTGTTTTGATGGGATAGAAGCCTTGGTTTGATAAGTGGTTCTTGTGGGGCTTTCATCAATTATTAAAACCACATTGCAATACATTAAAACTGTAAACGTATCACTTTATTAATTTCAAATTTTACAGAAGCAACTTACTTCACTGCCGACCGCTATACCAGAACTGCTAATCTGATAAGAGCTTAAAACTTTTCTGACTATTCTAATCTAGCTGTCTTACATGAACGAATGTTTTATTGTGTGTTCGAGTGAGTGTGATGCGAATATTTTATTTTTTTTATATGTGTTTGAATGGCTATATCACTCCCCGTAAATGAAATGGTTCTACATATCTAATCTCAAAAATATTTTACATATTTCTTTATACTATATATGTCTTAGCAAAATTCAATATGTTTAATTAAATTGTTAATTCATATCATTAATTCTTTATGCAATTATTATTAAACTAGATTACAAATGGATTCTTTTATATTTTGAATAAAACTTTGGATTTTGAACTATGTCTAGTTATTCTATCATTGGTGAGTACTTCTGGATTTAATAAGACAGGAGGTTTGAGTCTATCAATTGAAATTGTGCATTCTTTTTCATTCAGTAGAAGTTTAATGAATTTATCTGTCTTATTGATTACCTTGTATGGTTGACTGTAAGGGTGATTTAAAGTACCTTTATAAATTTCTTTTCTCACGAATACATGAGAACAATTTTTAAGATCTTGTGGGACAAATATTTTAGTTTGGCTTCGAGTTATGTTTTGGTGTAGGTCGTATCGTCGATAGCGATTTTTGAAGATCCGTTTCGTAAGTGGTTGTAATGCTCTAATCAGGTAAAGTATTAGAAACTACAAGTTCGCCAGGGAGATGTAATGGTTGAGCGGGTGCTATGTTCAAATCTTCGATGATGGAGGACCAGATGACAAGAAGGTGGTCCGTGATGTGTGGTAATTGTCCTTCGAACGCCAAATCTTGATATCCAATTATGTACTAAAGCATTAGCAATAACGAATGTGGTTGTGCTTCTTATGGGAATAGCTTCGGGCTAGTAAGAAAAGCGATCTTTTATTGTTAATAAGTTGGTATACCCATTTGACTGTAGCATTGGGCTCACCAGGTCAAGGTGTATATGCTCAAATCTGCCACTCTGTGTTTTGAATTCTCCGTGAGGCGATATCGTATGACGATTAATCTTTGCCTTCTGGCAAGGAATGCAAATTTTCGTCCACAGGTTTATATTCTTATTCATTGCGGGCCAAAAGTACTTTGAAACAATGAGTTTTCGTGTGACTCTCATACTTGGATGAGAAAGATCGTGGATTATGTTGAAAGAAATGCGACGGAGCGTTTCAGGAACGTAAGGCCTATTGACCGTGGTCGAAGTCTCACACCAGATATCACGATCTTCTAAGGGTATGTGAATTTTCCTCAATGTGAAAGAAAATGATTTTTGATCATGCTCATTCTTACTTAGAAGATTTTGTAATTCAACGTCTTCGGTTTGTTCTTTGGTAAGTATGTCATAACCAATTCTTCTAACGTTTATAGTGGCTATGATTGATCTCGATAAAGTGTCTCCAAATATATATTGGCTACCTTTAATATAGCGTATATCGTTCGTAAACTGAACTATATAGTCAAGTTGGTTTGTTTGCCTTGGTGTCTTTTCGGATTTCGAGGTTATAGCAATGGCTTATGATCAGTAAATACAGTGTAATTTTTACCTTCCACAAAATAGCTAAAACACTTTATAGCTAAATAGATACTTAGTAGCTCTCGGTCGAAAGTGGATTATTTCTTTTCCGCTGGCTTCAGCTTTTTTGAGAAGAATCTTAATGGTTGCCAATTGCTGCCATTGTTTTGCTGTAAAAGGCGCCGACTGCATCGTTCGAAGCGTCAGCCCATATGTCAACTTTTGCGAAGGGGTCAGGATGTAATAATAACGTGTAATTTTTCCGATCAGGTTTTATTTTTAATAAAGCACGGACGTGTTCCTGCTTCCAGAAGAATTTTGCTTTGGCGCATTTATTTGCTTGTTTTTAAAAGCTCTTATAGTGGAGCTGCAATTTCAGCTATATGGGAAAGAAAACGATTGTAGAAATTCACCATTCCGAGAAATCGTTGAAGCTGTTTGAAAGTCTTGAGTGTAGGAAATTCCAAACTTTCGATGGTACCAGCATATTTTAATGGGGGAATGTCGGCTTTTGCTTGCATCTCTTTGTTGAGAATTGGAACGATTTCTAGAAAAGTTTCTGTGAGTTTTAGAAATTCTAGTCTCAATCTGGCTTAACCGGGTTTCCAAATCTTTTACTAATTGTTGAACAGAATTCGTTTGGACTATTTTAGGATGACTTGTGCTCACTGCGGCTACTTTAGGTGTATAAGTCGAGTCATGAATGAGATTAGCAATTGAGAAAAATTCCTCGGGAGTTTGCGAGCCTTCGATGGTAATTACGCATGCTTGAATGGAACTTGGAAGTTTGTTTAACCACAGTTTGCTAAAGCAATTTATTAATAAGGCTATTAGTCTGGGCCAGAGATTCCATATGTCGGAATAGCTCTGACGGCTTAGCGTCACCTAATTCCATATTGTTAAAAGGCGCATCAAAACTACGCTGTTCGGCATCTCTACATCGTGATAACAGATTTGTTTTTAAATTTTCATATTTGTTCGTCGGAGGTGGATTTAACAAAATATCCGGAACGATTTCCATCGTTTCTGGAAGCAAAAAGGATACAATATAATTATATTTTGTATTTGACGTGGTTATATTTCTCATACGAAATTGGGTTTCAATTGTTAGAAACCATAAATCTGGTCTATTATTCCAAAAAGGTGGAATTTTTAATGAAGCTATTAATAAATTTGAATCGTGCGAAGCTTCGGAGCTATCAGTACTACCATGAGCACCACAACCACTAGCGATAGGCTGATTAGTGTTTGTTGGTGCATTTTTCGTGTCATCTGTCATTATGTTTTACAAAATTTATGCAACAAAAAAATAATATAAATATATATATATATAAAATAAATAAAGGAGTTTAAATATATATATACTCGTACTGTTATAATTTTTCAGTGGACCATTCGTTACTAATCAATGATCTTCCACCAATCAATGATGTTGTTGGCTGATATGGTTTTAATGTGTTTTATGAATCGAAGTACTCACCAATGAAACAATGTGACAAGAACTGTTACCATTCGATCTTAGTCTTAGTTTTTTTTTATAAATCAACTAAAATAAATTTAATAATGCAATTAATCTGTTAATTGAAATACATAGCTACCATTGTTGTTAAGTCCATTTTGCAGCTAGATTTTGATTGCTTCTTCTTGCTATTGTTTCCTCATTGTTCCTTTGCTTGCGCTGCTGATACCTGGGAGCAGTGTTGTTCCTCTACGCGTAGACTTTCATTGTCTACTCTTTAGCGTAGACATTAGCGTAGACAAACAAATTTAGTGTAGACAATGTCGACAATGTCAACTAATGTGTCGACAATGTCCACTATTGTGTCAACAATGTAGATTTTGTACACTATTAAAAACCAAACTTTTAGTTAGTTCGTGAAGTGGTATCTTATTCTTATGAAAATTTATAAAATAAGTTTAAGACAAGTAATAATTATAGAATATCCCAGGCAGACCGAAAAATAAAGCTTTCGATGAAGTTGGATTCGATCTCGAAAAATCAACATTTTTTTTTTTATTTAAGGAACTCAAGAGCACGGGACCCGAAAAGAAGATTGGGACAGTTTTCAAAAGAAAACTCCATTCTTCGAAGATCAGACATGAAAGGTATTATAAAAACCATTAGCTTTTTGGAATATAGTAGCAATTCATCACCTCAGTCCAAGTTGGCCATAAAACTGTTGCAGATTCCAGCATCATCTACCCAACTATAAAGACTTTTTTCCAGCTGGTCATACGTTCATTCTCCAAGCAAAAATCGGTTAACCTTTGACAGATCTAAACGATTACTGCATATTTATTATTCTCTTAGAATTAAGCATAATGTATACAACGAAGATGTTGTTAATCTGATTAATTTTTATTAATCTCAATAACAGTTTTATTTAAATTGCTGGTGTAATTCCAGCTAAGTTACGCATATACTACAATATACATCTTATTTATTCTATATTGTCTTTATGCTTACTATTATCAATCTTTATTCTCAGCTTCAGTGAATTATGTCGGTCATTATCCGAGTCATTGTTTTTGGTGCACTTAATAATATAATTCCGAACTAACAAAGTATAAACCCATTTGAATTTTCTACCAAATTTTAATTCTCTACATTGTCTACGCGTATAAAATATTATGTAGACAAGAGATTATTATCTACAGGTAATTGTTTACACCTGGACAATCATGCAGTCTACATCACGTAGATTACGTCGCACAACACTGCTTGGGAGGTTTAAAATTCAATTTTCATCTGGTCGCAAAATATTCATCGAGCGTTGAAAATCCCAAATGTGTACTGCAGTTATTGCTTTTAATTGTTGCTGCTGATATTTCCATGATTTCTCGTTGTTTTGTTTTGTGATGATATAAAATTTATTACTGATGGCATGCCATGTGCTTGTGTGCCAGGTGTTGCGTTCTGGTATAACTTTTTGTGTTCATGAACTGCTGAACTTTTTGTATTTTATCATGAAACTTGTAGTTTATACGATTATCGATGATCTAACTTAAAAACAATGGCTCCTGACACTTTTTAATGCACAATTAGCTCTCCTCACATCACGTCGGAGTCACCATTAATGTGGGGCTTTCATCAATTATTAAAGCCACATTGCAATACATTAAAACGGTAAGCGTGTCACTTTATTAATTTCAAATTTTACAGAAGCAACTTACTTCACTGCCGACCGCTATACCAGAACTGCTAATCTGATAAGAGCTTAAAACTTTTCTGACTATTCTAATCTAGCTGTCTTACATGAACGAATGTTTTATTGTGTGTTCGAGTGAGTGTGATGCGAATATTTTATTTTATTTATATGTGTTTGAATGGGTACAGTTCTCATTTTTTAAAAAATTGTCCTGAAACTCCATGTGGCCTTCTTTCCTCTACACTTAAGTTGGTCGCAGTATATAGCTTCCGTGGAATCTTGATTTTTATTTTGCAAAGGTCACTTCAACGATAAAGCCGAATAGTGTACTGAATGAAGAAGCAGAGTAGATGCTTGCAAATACGCGGTTTTGATGGTCGAAATCAACTGAAAAGCAGAAGTTGACGTGGTTGCATCGAAGTAATTTCTAGAGCAGCAATGATCGCGGACTGCACATCGACTTAAGTTGCCACGCACTCATTCCGTTGCACACATTTTTTAACTTTTTTCTTCTTCCTTCTTCTTCACAAAATTCAAAACTTCGGTTATGATTGGCGCCTTTACCAAGAAATACCGAATTAAATGTCGTCATGGTATACGAACGCATTCCAATTACTTCAAAATCTGATTTTAAAAATGCGAAGTATAAATTTTCACTATTTTTTTGTATTGCTGATTACAATTATAAAATTACATCATTAATTTGCAACCGTTCTTCTTTACAAAAAATCTGCGGATATCCATATCGAAATTGGCTTCAAAAAGAATTTTTTCAAAACTTTAAAATAGCGTTCGTACAATATAACATGAAACGCACTACAACTGAACCAACATTGCCCGTTGATAAGATTCTAAATAAGCTAGGTATTTTGCATGGAAATAATTTGCGAGAGCTACAGCGTGCATATGTAATATATGGTCATGAATCTCGCTGCGAAACAATGCGCACAAATTCAGTTAAAATTCAATTTTTTTACCTCGTTCCTTGGAAGGGGGTTTCACCCCCCCCCCCCCCCCCCAAACCCACCCGTGTGCAAGAGCCTGCGTGGCGTGCTCAACTTAAGCATTATAGTTATTCTTTAAAAAAATATATTAAGGCGTCAACTTACATTATCTTGTTGTCAGTCGTTGACCGCAGAGGCCTGGCCGCCGTAGTTGTCCGCTGCGCCATGTTAGGAAAAATGATAGCAGATAATCTCTAGAACACTCGTTAGGCCGACCAGAACTCTAGAACTAACAAGGGAACTTACACTGTTATCCTTAAGACAATTAAGCGTCGCGATGCGTGCTGTAACTGGGCATTGGATGATGATCAGGCCAGCTACTGGATATCTCTTGATTAAAATGATGAAGATCTGCCGCAGGCTGGATGTCAAACGTTTACCAAAGAAATAAAGAAATGATGACTATATATGCCAATTATTTCCAAAGAAATGAAGAAATAATGACCAGATGTGCAAATTGCGTCCAAAGAAATGAAGAAGTGATGCATTAAAAGGAACAAATTGGGTATTGTACTGTGACGTGTTGAAATTAAACCCCGAAAATGAATGTCTATCGGCTGCCTGCACTAAATCGATGATTAAATAGATACGTATATCACGTCTAAAAATCTGGAGTGTGGAAATCTAGCCTGGACTAGATGTCTATCGGCTGTACAAACACGATGATGAATATAGGAAAATTACATCCAAAAATGTGGCATCTTGGAATTTAGCCTTGACTGTATGTCTATTGCTGCACTAAGCTAACTCGGCACTTCACGAAAAGTCTAGCCACTTCTTGAAATGTAGGCAGATAGTGCAACATTTGCGAATTGTGCACCGAGCTGTCCTATCAATGACAACGACGCAGCCTTAATGAATTTTTACACGATGTGTCTGAAATTTTTAGCGACTTCATGAAATGCTACAAACCTTTACGCCGGATAGTGTAATACCAACTCACATAACCGAATGCTAGGAGAGGGCAATGAGCAGCGAAAGGGGAGGTCATACCCAGCCCTGCGAGCCACACACACACGCGCGCGATCCGAACACACAGCCACGCACACATATAAACACATCGGTGTGTCCCTGTACGAGTCGCACGAGTTAAGATAATTACAATTTAATAAAATAAAAAAATAAAAGATTCAATTTTGTTTAAGAGACTTATTCCGTACTTTTCATCACAATATTCTACCGAGAACTAACTTTTATGATCTAATTATTCTACTTGCGACCTTTTACAAAAATGCAACTAATCATATTTTCAGACAAACAAAAGTTTCGAGTTGACTTGAAAAATAAAAGTTTCTTATTTCCAGAAAAGTGGATAAGGAGCTATGGGAATGAATTTATATGGTTTCATGGGAAATGTTGCTGAAGGACAGTGTCTGAATTATTTCCGGTGTTGGTTATGTAACTCCTCCCCCCTTGGTGTGAAGCGACGGCCAAAGAAACTGAATCCTTGAATTTTCTTTACCGAAGCTTCGATGATCGTTTCAGATCTTACATCCTTAGAAGAGGTTTCTGTATGTTGTTTTTCTGGTTCCTGGGTGCAGTTTTGTCTTAACTTTTTAAATGCGAAAAGTCCTATGAGAATACAAATTATTGCTATAAGGCTATATGATGTGGATTTGATTTTAAGAAGATCAATTTCTTGTCTATTTTCGAAGTGGTAAGTTTTTAGTTTTTCCAGGTTGAGATCCTCGATGGTTGTGGACGCATTTATTTGGCTGAACATAGAAGGGTATATAAGGATTTCATTCCAGTAAATGCTCGTCTTGTTTTCATATACAATATTATTTATTTTGATATTGCAGTTTTGGAAATGAATTAATGCTGTTCCGTTGATCTGGTTCCGTGAAAGTCCGCAGGTTGATGTCATCGTTGTACTGGGGATATTAATGCATAAAACGTAGTTTGGCTCTGGTTGGTATACGGTACTGATTTTAGATCCCTTTAGTAGGTTGCAATTTGCTGGTTCATTCCTTATTATGTTGGCTATGCATGCAGGTTCATTTACTTCTGGTGTATTGATGATTTCTTTGCAGTAACAGACTCCTTCTATTAGTGGGCATGGTTCATCAAAGCACTGAATGTTGAAATCATTAAGTATAGCATAGGATTTTGTAATAACGGTAAGTGTTTCGTTTATTGGCAGCGGGATTAAGTGGAAAAAGGAATACGTGTTGTTAGAAATTAGTGAGATCTGAATATTAAAAATAATATTTATGTCATTATAATACGTTTGCAAACCAAGGAACTCATAAATTTGTTCGTCTGAACTAACAGTAACTGATTTATTTTGAAAATAATTATGAATTTCATATAGTTCATTAGGACTTAAAATTTGCTTTGAAATAATGTTTAATTGGGCAAGCATTATTGCTTCTGCAATATTAGTTAAATGGCTATCCAATAGGTCTATACTATAATTTATACGATTTGTATATTGTACATACTTGAGCGATTCTACTTATGTTTTTATTTTATTTTTTATTGAATTATGATATACATTCAAAAAATTTCTCTATCGTTTCATGCTGTACATTTATGTGATTTGATATATTATCAAATCTTTCTACTATTTGATTATTGATTTTGCTCTGTTTATTTATTTCGTTTTTAAGATCGTTTCGGTTCAACTGAATAACTTCTTTATTTAATTTTGATGCATCGTCTGCATCCATATTACCAGAAACAAGTTTTATCAATGATCCTACGCCATTAATCAACCCTGTCCTAGTTCTATAATTTGGTAGAAGGGTGTGCAATTTTTGCTATAACTCTTTAAATTTAATTTTTGTTATTTCTTTAATGTCTTTAATTTCATCATTATTATTTATAATATCTAATGAGCTTCTAATTTTGTCTAAATTTTTAACATAATTATCTAGTTTAATTATATGGATTAGATTTTTATAAGTCTGTACCGTCCTGGCTTGTCCTAGTTTCATTGGTAGAAGTCCGTGTTTGTTGTTCAGGTCGTGAATTTCCAGTTTCTGTCCGTTCGTTACTAGTATCCTGTAAATATCCTTTTCTTTTCTTTATTCTTGACTTATGTAACTTCTTATTTTCATTTGTAATTACGGTTACTTTATTATTCTTTTTAATTCTAAATTTCTTGAATCTTGGAGTTAACTTATTACGTCTACTTTCTTTTCTAAAAATTGACTCATTTTCTTTGAATTCTATCGGACTTTGTCTGTCTTTATTTAGTTTCTCTAAGTTTTTATTATCTTTTCCTCCATTTTATTCCTAATGGATGGGTATAATGTAGTTTGAAAATCGTTTAATTTTCGAAGGTATTCATGCTCGGAGTTAAAGTTTATATTATCAAAAAATTTATATGGCCTTCCATAGAAGAGTTCGTAAGGAGTTAATTTGGTGGCTGAATGAATCGCATTATTATAAGTGATTAAGGTTGCATTTAGGATATCATCATGGCCATTTTCTTTTTGTTTATTACAAATTATTCGGTAAATTTCTGTTAGGGTAGAATGCAAACGTTCTACGGGGGAATTACTGCTTGTTTGTTGGAAAGATGTAAAATGGAGTTCTATATTATATTGCTTGCAAAAATCTTTAAAGAGGTTAGCCGTAAATTCTGATGCCGTGAAGGCTTATGAAATATTTTATTGATTTGGCTATGTTTAAACTGTTCCGTGCTGGTAGCGTATACGCTGCTGCGAATTTTGAAAATTTGTCAATGATAGTTAGGATTTTTTTAGTATTGATTGTGTAAATGTCTACATGGATGATGTCTAAGGGTTTTTCCGGGGATTCTGGATTTTCGAACTGCAGTTTAGGAAGATTTCTGTCGTACTTTAAAGTCTGACATTTATCTCAATTATTGAGAGTCTTAGTTATTTTGACTTTCATGAATGGGAAGTAGTAGTTCCGCTTCAAGTGTAACAACGTTTCGTTAATTCCACGATGATTATTATTTCTATGGTAATCGCTAATTAATTTATCTTGTTCGTCATTACCCGTGATGTCAGTCAATATGTCCGTGCAACGAATTAGCTTAAATAACTTACTTCTAGAGAAATATTTAGAATAGACGGACTATACCATTCTAAAAGTATCATCGTCAGTATATACGGCGGAAAGCTTGTTTGATGGTAAGTATTCCTTGAAGTTATCGGTTATACTTTCTTCTGAATGATTTAGGCTACGAATTGTGCGTCTTTGTTTGTTCTTGAATATCACTTCAGTCGATTTTTCGGGAGTTTTATCAGAAATTTCGAGAATGAGTTGCAGATTCAATTCATTTAGAGGGCGTTCTAATATTGGGATGTGATCATCAAGATTTTCAATTGCGGAATGTATTGTAGAGATACCATCATGGTCAAGGTTATTGGGGGTTAATTCGTTGAGGTTGAGTTCTATTTTGTTTGATGTATCTTCATTGTTTAGTCTTATTCGACTTGATGCGTCGGCGTTAGAATTTTGTTTACCTTTTTTGTAGGATATTTCATAGTCAAACTCCTCGAGTTTCAATCTCCAGCGTACTAACTTAGAGTTTGGGTCCTTAAGACTCATAAGCCATGATAAAGTTTGTGATCTGTCACAATTGCGACCAAATAGATATGGGCGAAAGTATTTGGTTGCCCAAACTATGGCAAAAAGCTCCTTTTCAATAGTTGAATAATTGATTTCGGAACTGGTCAAAGTTATACTTGCGTGACATATTGGTATGTCACTGCCTATGGATCCTTGAGATAACAGTGCTCCTATGGCATAATTACTTGCGTCTGTAGTTAATATGAATTGTTTTGAAAAATCCGGATATTGTAATATGCTATCGTTTATTAGAATTTCTTTACAAATTTCAAATGTTTTTACATATCTTTCGTTCAGTTCTATTGTTTTACCCATTTTTAAACATTCTGTCAGGGGTTTGGTAAGCTTTGCGAAGTCTTTAATAAATTTACGGTAGTAACATAATAAACCCAAGAAAGACTTAATTTCCGTTTGATTTCGGGGTACAGGAAAGTTTGTGGAAAAAACAATAATGTCGTCTAGGTACACTAGATAAATTTTACCCCGTATGTCTTTGAGAATATGATCCATTACTCGTTGGAAGGTAGAAGGTGCGTTTTTCGACCCGAACGGCATTCTAACGTATTCGTAATGTCCGCTTTCTACTGTAAAGGCCGTTTTTTTCAATATCGCAGGGGTTTATCTCGATCTGGTGGAAGCCACTTGCGAGATCGATTGTTGTGAAATACATACAGTTTCCCAATTTTTCCAATATCTGATTTATGTTTGGTAATGGGTATCTATCGCTTATTGTCTTTTCATTAAGTTTACGGTAATTTATTACGACACGCCATTTTTGCTTGCCACTGGCATCCTTTTTCTTCGGAACAATCCAAATCGGTGAACTCCAAGGTGAATAACTGGGTCTTATTGTACCTTGATCCAATATTTGTTCGATTTGAGATTGCACTTCTTTTTTATGTATGTATGGATATCTGTATGATTTTGAATGGATTGGGATATCATCAGTGGACCGTGGTCCTTATGTTGTGCTTTATTTGGTTGGTAAATGTAAGCTTTTGGTGGTCCTTGAAAAATATATCATCGTACTCTCGACATATTTTAAAAAGAATTATCTTCTCTTCTTGATTTAGATGTGAAGCACGAATTAGGTTTGTAATATCATTTACGGTAATTGGGTTGTAGTTTTGACTATCGGAACATATATTGAAATTGTTTAACTCAAAAAAATCTTTACTGTTGAAAAGATTAACCTTTAATGGTTGCTCGAGAAAAAGAGTGGTATCTACAATGGAATTATTAATTACTTTAACTGAGCGGTACCAGTTGTCTGCTCGATAGATTCCTTCGGATAGTAGCAAATTTGGTTTTAGCTGCGTTGATTGTACATAGATATCGCCATATTGAACGTCTACGGGCAATTTAACGATAGTTTTGGAGTTTCCGAATAAAATGTATTTATTGGATGCAAAATTTGGTTTGAAGTGAAGAGAATTTGTTCAATTCTTAGTAATTAAGATTTTATATTCTAAGTCTACTTTTGCAGCAAGAGATGTACGAATGTCTAGACCTAACAGGCCATCGAAATAGTTATGGAATCGAAATATTAAAAACCCCATATATCCAGCTTGTTTGAATTCTAGAAAATTCGGTAGAGTTACTTGTTTATCTATTTTATGGGTGTTTAGTATCGTTGTAATAAAAGTGGGTTTGATAGTCACGACATTAGCTGGATGAACATGTTCTGGATTAATAAAGGAGGATGAAGCTCCTGTGTCAATTAGGAACTTCAGGGGTTTTCCACAAGGTGAGCATATCTGTATATAAGGAAGAATAAAACCGTGGTTGTTGATATCTAGGTAACCGATTTGTCTATCGAGGCATCGAGAAGAAAATTTGAATCATCTATTTCGTTTGACTGTTCAACATTTATATAACTTTGATCATGATTATAAAATTGGTCAAGTTGTCTTTGATAACTATTCCCTGATATCACTTCAGAGTAGTTATTGGGATCTTCGCGATGATCATTAGATGGTCTTGGAAAATTCTTTTCTTGTTGGTTCTAAAGAAATTATTCGGTGCTGGATTAAAATTCCTTTGATTTTGGAATGATTGTCTAGATCGAGTTATTCCTGACCAATCCATTGGTTCCGGAGGTGGTAGGTTGTTTTGTTAGTTGTAAGGAAACAAATATCCACATATTATTTAGAAAGCTAGCCAATTTTAGCACTACTGCTGTGGAGTAACGTGCTTGATCCAAAGTTACGTTTAATTACTTCTAAAAACAACTCTGGTCACATGCACATATTTGAGTGGCCTAGGTTTTCTATGCAAATAAAAGGTTTTCACATTGTCTTTACTCCTAGTCAAATATTGGACACCACGTGATCAAATGCACGGTTCAGAATGCAAATTCTGCTGCCGTATTTTAACCGATTTTTTTTTCTTGGCCCAAAGGCGTTGTCTCTTGCATCCCACTGGAATTTCTGGTGATATCTCTGGGATCTATTCGCAATATTGTTATGGCCCGATATACGGAAGATTCTTCCAGCAGCCAAGGGAATCACAGTGAAATAATCAGCAATTGCTAAACAATAACTTCGCATGGTATTGTTCTGCAACTGTCGGTTGTTTTGCTGATTAGCCCAACAGCTGGCTGCGATGAGCGCTTAGTGAAGAAATCGACGATTGCAATAATAATTCACCTTCGCACGGTAATTATTATGTAAAGCAATTGTTTAGAACTAAGCGACTCAGGTGCTGCAACCGGTAGAACAAACGACAAGGTTGTTGTCGTTTGTTTACATCCGCGTTGTGAGCAAAGAAAGTTTACTTCCGAGTATCGGACATAAACAGGCTAATGACTGGTCTGGAGAGTGCCGTTTGTAATCATCAGTCATTGTGCTCGCAAGTTTCGGTTCGGTTCAGATTACCTAAGCGCCAGATAGCTTAGTGTAAAGTGAGGCAGGTCAGTGCTGCAAATAAAGAAATTGTTTTAAAGTATTTCGTGCGTTTTTTTTATGTTGAAGATTTTATTGTTTTACTTTTTACATTCGCGAGTTTTATTCACTGATTGCTCAGGGGGCACGACAATTGGCGCAGCCGGAAAAAGCTAAAGGGAGTTTTTGTTTAAATTGGGTACAGTTAATGTGAAAGCATTTAATTGTATATTTTATCTTTTGTTTTGTTTGGTTTCTAGGTACAGAATTTTTTTTTTTTATTTTCATGTGATCGGTTTTCATTTTTTTTAATTAAGCTGTGGTTACATTTTTTTTATTATTATTACTTGGTGAATTCAAAGATAATAATTTTATAATAATTTCAGTGGAGTGTAGTTAAGTCTCGTTTTTGTAGGGGTGTTAATCGTGGCCGCGGATATACCGGGTAAGGTAGTTACACAAACACACACACTGGGAGCAAAGCTTAATTTAGCTACTCCAAAAACACACACTGGGAGCAAAGCTAAATTTAGCTACTCCAAACACACACACTGGGAGCAAAGCTAAATTTAGCTACTCCAAACACACACACACACTAGGAGCTGAGCTAATTTAGCTAACCGATCATACACGTAGGTACATACAACAAACGTGCTAAACAACTTTTCGTATTACGGGGCATTTACATAATTTTTGTGGAAATTCTTTTTTAGGGTACAGTGAAAACTGATTTAAGATTTGTTTTGTGTTGTTTTTTTTGTAGTTTAAAATAAAAATTTTAAAAATATTGGATTTGTTTTTGAGAATTTTGTTGTTAGGCAATAGGAGACTAAGGACGTTCGAAAGTAAGTTTAGAAGACTAATAGTTGTTTCGTTTAATGGTCTCGAGTATAGTGACGGTAATTTCAGTTGTTTTATATAAGGATAGGAGTTATCGGAAATAGTTTTGGTCAAGAGGCTGAGTCTAGTTGAGTTTACAATAAGGATATGAGTTGTGGGGAATAATCCGTGGCAGCGTATCAATGTCTGCATGGTACTAGCGTTGTTATATACCTTAAATGTCCACGGGTAGGAGTAATATATTAACTAGGGAGGAATTAGCACGTTATCAGGCCCAGGAAAGGGAATTAGAGCTGAAAGCACAGGAACTTAAGGAATGCCAGACAATATTGCAGAGTTATGAACAGGACTGGAAATATATCGAGGAGCATATAACGGGAGAGTTACGGAAAAGGTGGACAGAAAAAGAGGCAGAGAAATTACTGGAGAAACTGAATGAGAGTGCTAAAAAAAGTACAAAAGACGAAGCCTTAGATCTACTGGTGACAGCAACATTCGAAGTTATCCAGAGCCGTGAAATAGAAGCAGAACAAGGATTGGAGGGACCCAGAAGGAAAAAAAGGGCTCTTAGAAAATATAGAATCGCTAAAGGTACAGCTAAAGGAGGCCGAGGAAGCTACAGCAGAACTAGAAAAAGAGTTGGGGCTCGATAAATCTTCACACAGAAGTCCGAATCAAGACATTAATAAAGCGATCACGAGTAAGGGGTTCAAGCCAAGGAAATTATTATTCTGGGAACAGCCTAAGGAGCACAAGCAACATTCAGAAACAGAGCAAAGTAAAAGAAAGAAACAGGAGTTAGCGTCGAGTGGAAAAGAGGGAAGCGAACGAAACCAGATAATTCCAGAGGAAAGAAACATGTCCGGGGGGAACAGTCAGCAAGGCAATATGACAGACGTGCACGAAAAGGTAATGAATCTAGTATACAAGTATGTGCCCATGCTATCCGGTGAAAAATCATCCAGGCTGTCGAAGGAGGTATATCGCTTCCTGAGTAAAGAACTACACGATCGTCTGACAGAAGAAGAGCAGAAGATCTTCATCAGGTGTATAAAGTATCGCTTATCGGACGACGCGTACTACTTGGTAAAATCGCAAAAGCCAAAAGATTTTGATTCTATGCAGCAAGTAACCAAATCAGCTTACATGCCTAAGAAATCTTTTAGTGAATTGCGAACAGAAATGCTGGCATGCAGGCAGAGGCCCGGCGAAGATATCAGGGATTTCGCAGATCGGATGAAAGAATTGCCCGATCTGATAAAAGCGGCGGTCTCGGCAAAATACCCGGGAGGAGATAGAGGACTCTTTGCAGAGCTGGAAGCAGATGCCGTAGCGACATTCAAAGCAGCCGTTAGGCTTAAACCGACTCAAGTATACCTTACGGGTCGGAAATTTGAATCGCTAGAAGGGGTACAGGAGGAAGCTACCTATTACGAAAAGGATGCGCAAATGCTGCAAGTAAGGGTTCCAGAAGGGGTACAGGAGGGCTGGAGGACCAATACTATAAGGACACAAAACAGATGGAGAACAGATGAGGCTAGCTGCGATAGATCCCCACAACCTAGACGAGATATTTATCCTACTGCTAAGCTAGCATCGCCCACAAGCTATCAAGGACCACCAGCGAAGGCAGCCCCCCCCCCAGGATCATTAATTGTTTCAAATGCGGTCACCCTGGGCACATGGCTAAAGAATGCCAGCGGGGAAAGCAGCCTCCTTACTGCAATAAGTGCAACAACCTATGGACATGGTACACTCAGTTGCAAGAGGAAAAATGTTAGGTTCGCAGACGCATCAGTCAATATTCCTAATTTCTAACCGGGGACAGAGGTTCTGTTCTGTCAGTTCTGCAAAACCTGCGATCACTGCACCACAAACTGTCTTAAAAAATACCTAGCGGAGCATGGAGGGCAACAGTTGGGAAACGGGTAGCGGCAGCTGGGGAGTTTTCCCCCAGCTGCCTTCCACTAACGGTCTTGAAGAGGGTAGGCGTATCTAGAGTAGGAAGCAGTGAAAAGGAATTAAGTCTAATGAATAACTGTATCATCACGGTCGAAGCCGACATAGGTTTAGGAGGTAAGTTATCATTGTTAGTAGACACAGGATCTACATGCAATTTAGTTAAGATAAATCGGGCAAGAAAAGATACACCAGTGCAAACGCAGAAGAAAATAATAATTGGCGGCTTGTTTGGAGCTCAAAAAAGCTCAATAGGGACTTGCGAAGCCAAGATGCGCGTGGGAAATAAGATGCAGACTTGCGAGTTCAATACAATCCAAGAAATGGACTAGATACCTGCGGACGGAATATTCGGAATAGCATTTTTAAGAGACAAGGCTACCATTGACTGTGTCAATAAGAAACTGGTAATACAAGGAGCAGACGAGCACAAGACGAAACTACCTCTTTTTGGAGATATTACAGGAAAAGAAACGGTCATTATAATAGCAAGGGAAAAACTCCTTCAGGAAAAGGTGTACAAGCCAGAAATATTAGAGATCAAGGAAACTCCCCCAAGTAAAGTGAAACAAAGAAAAGTGGATCGAATCGTCGCCTTGAAGAATATTATAACCAGTGTGGAAACAGCGTCCCATAATATAAGAAAATATCTATGTTCTCGAGAACAGTCTCAGAAAGCGAGAAAACGAGAGATAAGACGAATATCCAAGAAGAGGAGATTAGGAATATACCGGTAGCGGAAAGTTCAGGGCTCCAGCAATGGCCAGAATATGCCCTGGCTTCAGCACATCGAATAGAGATAAAAACAAAGAAAGAAGTAGGGGCAAGATGGCCAGAGGAGATGTGAGGCCAACCACAGGCAAACGAAATAAAGGAATGGGATAAGGAAGCGGACTATCCGCTGACGGCGGTCGAAATTCAATCTCTCCCGACCACTAACTGTGCAGGAACTTCAGGTGGTAAAAGACCTTGCTGCAGTGATAGCACTAAAGCAAGGCAGCACGCGTTTAGGATCACAGGTACACAGCAAGCGGCAATGCGCTTACAGCCAAGAACAGAACAACTGGTAAAAATTCAGGTAGAAAGTACCGATGAACTCGTTTGTATGGCAGAAGAAATCAGTCCGGGGGTATACTGCGGCAATACTATTGTTAGACCAAAGAATGGCCAGGCAAATGTGGGTATCGTTAAAGCCAGGACGGAGCCAGTTGAAATTGTTAATTTAAGATCCCAGCTGGAAAAGTGAGATAGGTATCTGGTACATCATATCAGGTACATTAAAAGTAAATCAGCAACGGCTTAAGTTGATGAAACAGTCTATGGGGCTGGGTGAAGGGCTGAATACGGAAGAGAAAGAGGCAGTAATGCAAACCTGTTACGAATACAGCGATATCTTTCACTTGCCTGGAGATAAGTTGACATACACTCCAACAAAAATGTTCAAGTTCCCCTTGATGGCTAATACCGGGCCCATAAATAAAAAACAATACAGAATGCCTGAAGCCCACAGAGAGGAATGCCAGGATCAACTTAAAAGCTGTTAGAGGAAGATATCATTAAGCACAGCAATAGCCCCTTTAATTTTCCAGTGCTATTAATACCGACATAGGAATTATATTGAGAGTTTTTCATGACTCACGATTCGGGGGACACTTCGGAAGGAGCAAAACTCTGGAAAGGGTAAAGTGTTTCTTTCATTGGAGAGGAATGAAGAATGATATCTCTAAACATGTTCGGCGCTGGGCGAAATGTCAAAGAAATAAACCTTCTAAGACCAATAAAATGCCGTTGGTAATAACAGAAATTTCGGAGAAGCCTTTCGATAAAGTATCCGTTGATCTAGTTGGCCCGCTGCCAACAAGCCACAACGGAAATAAGTATATTCTGTCCATGATGGATGATCTCACTAGGTTCGTCGATTTTGTAGCAATACCAGATCAAGAGGCGAATACCGTGGCACAGGCCTTATTTGAACAAATACTTAGTAGATACACATTACCCAAGGAGCTTGTAACAGATCAGGGTGCAAATTTTACGGGCGAAGTCATGAAAGCATTGCGCAAATTATTGAAGATTAAGAAACTGCGAACTACCGCTTATCATCCTCAGTCAAATGCAGTAGAAAGACAGCATTCGACACTTGCCAATTATCTGAGGAGTTTTGTCGATGAAGAACCTAGAAGCTGGGACGAATTTTTGAGGACGGCAGCCCATGCTTATAATAACACAATGCATATGGGTACTAAACTGACGCCAATGGAAACCTTGTTCGGGTTTGTATCCGAAGTTCCTAGTACTTTTCAACGTAAAGCAGAGCCAGTGTACAATGCCGACAGGTATCATGCAGTGCTGCTGGTTTAAATTACAGAGAGCTTTCGAAATAGCTCGGAAGAATTTACAGAAAAGTAAACTCACGGCAAAAAGGTACTACGACAGGTCAACTAGGATAGAACCTCTCCATGTAGGAGACAAGGTTTTGGTCAAAGACTTAGCGCGGACTGGAAAACTAACATCAATTTTAAAGGGACCCTACGAGATAATATACATACACAACCCAGAGAATATAACAATACTCCAGGGCAGAAAACTCAAGCGGGTACACGCGAATCGCTTGAAAAAATTTCAAGAATAATTTTAATTTAAATTTCCTTTTAATTTAATATCCAATTTGTTTTTATTGCTGACTAATCAATTTAAATTTTCCAGAAATATCATCCCACAAACCCAGAGACGCAATAGGAACTGAGGTCGCAGCAGTTTTTGTTTCTATCCGTCTAGGTTGAGCCAATACCAGCACGAGAAGCTTTTTGTATTGTTAGGAGAAGAAAAGGCGAAAGAGGTGGAATAAAGGTAAAGAGGTCCCGGGAAAACATATTAATACCTAAGAATTAGTAGCATTCCCATACAATAATAAAAAAAGATATATATGTAAAAATAGAAAATATAAAATAATATAATAATACGCCTTGCGAATAAGAGAATAAGATAATGACGTTGACAGCAGTTTACAGTAGAGATAAGTTTCAGTAGTAATCGAGAACTCCAACACCATGAAGACGATAATCTTGGCATCCATAGCGGTCATAAATGCAGAGAATGTCGGTTACAACATTCAGCCGATAGCAGACTCAGGAGTACTATTTGAACAAATACGGAAGGTCAACTTTTATACCAAGCATTGGACCATCTTGTCGAAACTAGAGGTACCTGATTTATCGAAGGAGCTTGTATTCGCCAACAACTGCTGCAATCTCATCACGCGACTATGTGCCGAGATCAGTCATTCCGGAATAGTCAAATGCGAGGTATCATCAAAGGAGGTAAGAAGCTGGGTAGCTAAAATAAAGCGACAACATGAGGAACTAGCCCATCATACGCACGAAGAAGAGACAGTTCGTCGCAAAAAACGTTTTTTCTTTGATGGAATAGGTTCAATGTTCAAGACCCTGTTCGGAACGATGGATCACGCAGATTCAGAAGAGATACGTGCATCATTTGACGAGATAAACGGAAAAGGGAGCCGGACGTTTAACCTCCTCAAAGAACAGACTACTGTAGTAAAATCAACCCTGGACCTATTTAACGTATCGCGGGTTCAAGCGGCAATAGATCCAGAGGAATCGAAAAATAAGATTTAAGCTATCATCAAAATGCAGAGAAATGAAAGCGTAGAGCTAACCGCATTACAGCTGAGACTAGAGCTGAACGAAATCATTACAATGATGATTCTCCAACTACGAGAAATCAGTGACTCTTTAGATACTTTATCAGATATGCTGGTCTCACTAAGCATGGGAAAGCTACACCCACTAATAATGCATGCTAAGCAGATAACAGAAATCATGCGTAATGCCACCCGACAGTTGGACCTGGATGAGAGATTTCAAAATTTTCAAATTCTAAACCAGATTGCGAAGGTAGAAGCTCTGCAAATAAATCAGCAAATATTGGTTAAAATTGAGATTCCTCAACCTCAACGAACGTCATTTGATCTACATAAAATATATACAATACCGGCAGCAGGAGGTGAGGAAGGCTTTCACATTTATGATCTTGACGCGGAATAAGTTCCAGCAAACAACCACGAGCGACAGTATGTGCTGCTGAGTCATCCACAACATAACAAATGCCAAAAGATCTTGACCAGCGCGGACAATCCACAACTACTGTGTCCATAGCTGGGTCCAACAATCACGGCCATAGGAGACAACTGTGTACTGAACCTTTTCCGGAGTTTTAATGTAAACACTGGTGCATGCAAAGAAAGAATAGTTCCAAAATGGAATAGCCTAGTTAGAATGGTGACTAAAAATCACTGGCTCTTCGTGATGTCTGACGAGACTAAGCTGGAGGTAAATTGCAGGAACAAGCCAACTGCTATAGGAAAGCTGTCATCCACAGGTGTGTTAACTACAGAGGAACAGTGTCATCTGCAGATAGGAGATTGGTTGATAGAATCAGAGGACAGCGCGAGGCGCAACATAACACTTTGGCAGCCAACTAGATCAGAGCTGCTTGCCTGGGATGTCATCACAATGCAAACCAAATTACGGAAATCAGAAATTTTAGAAGATAGAAAAAATGAATTGAAGCTGTTAGCAACCGACAACTTTAATCAGGCATGGAGGGATCAGGAAGCTGATATAAATAGGGTCCAGTAAGCCATCAAGTAAGAGGAAACCATCAGACAAGTTATTCCTCATCATATACACCTAGCAGCTACATCAATTACGGGGTGTTTATGCATCTTCACTCTTGCAATATTAGCAGGAATTTTAGTCCACCTGATACGTTGGAAGAAGAGACAGACAATGAAGAGCACCAGTCCACTGTCGAGATTACCGACCATCCAGATGTCCAAACCAGTCCGAAGTATGCAAAAGGAGTCATCGCTGGAAGAACCGGAACCGAACATTAGCATCGAGATCATCCCCACAACAGCCAATATACCTACAACATCCCTGCCAAACGTCGTGAAAAAACAACTGATACAGTTGGAGTGACCACATTAGGGTAGTAGAAAATTTATAAATAGAAGTGGTAGGATAGTTTTGTAAAATATAGGCGGCAACCCGTGTAGTTAGAGAGCAAGGTAAAGCGAAGCAAAGTCCTAAAATTGTAATCATTGGAGAGATTTGTCGATATAAGATGTAATAAAAGGAATTTATTTTTATGTTAATCATTGGAGAGATTTGCTGATATAAGATGTAATAAAAGGAATTTATTTTTGTGTTTTTTGTTCTAAGTAATGATTTCTAACAATGTAATACGTGTAAGGTAATTAAGGAATACAATAGGTTAATCATAAAATTTTAAGGTAATAGAAATAAATACAAGTAGAGAAAATTTAAAGTAAATAAAAAAAACACCTCTTTTTTTAATTTAAGACAATGAAATAAATTACATGTGAGACAAATAAAGAAGGTAAATTTGAAAAGAAGATATAATGAAATATGAAAATAAAATAAAGAAAAAAAAATGTAAGATGAAAAGCGAGTGTAAAAAATGAAATATAGAAAGAAAAGATAATGTAATAGGTATAAGAAAGAAATTTAAAAAAGATAATCAAAAAATTGAAGAAAAGAAAATATGAAAATCTAGATGGTAAAAATGTAACGATGTAATGCTAAGAATCTGAACCGAACATAAATTAAGATATTTTCAGCATTAATTGATTGCACTCTCCAGATCTAGTTCCCTGTGGAAACTAGTTTTTCAAAGGGGGGAGGGATGTTATGGCCCGATGTATGGAAGATTCTTCCAGGAGCCAAGGGCATCACAGCGAAATAATCAGCAATTGCTAAACAATAACTTCGCATGGTATTGTTCTGCAACTGTCGGTTGTTTTGCTGATTAGACCAACAGCTGGCTGCGATGAGCGCTTAGTGAAGAAATCGACGATTGCAATAATAATTCACCTTCGCATGGTAATTATTACGTAAAGCAGTTGTTTAGAACTAAGCGACTCAGGTGCTGCAACCGGTAGAACAAACGACAAGGTTGTTGTCGTTTGTTTACATACGCGTTGTGAGTAAAGAAAGTTTACTTCCGAGTACCGTACATAAAAAGACTAAGACTGGTCTGGCGAGTGCCGTTTGTAATCACCAGTCATTGTGCTCGCAAGTTTCGGTTCGGTTCAGATTACCTAAGCGCCAGATAGCTTAGTGTAAAGTGAGGCAGGTCAGTGCTGCAAATAAAGAAATTGTTTTAAAGTACTTCGTGCGTTTTTTTTTATGTTGAAGATTTTATTGTTTTACTTTTTAAAATCGCGAGTTTTATTCACTGATTGCTCAAGGGGCACGACAATATCCCCGGAAGGGTGAACTCCCGTCAGTTACGCGTAGAGGTCCCTCGTCGGTGTAGTAATGTTCTACGGGTTCCTTTGACTTGGCCTACGAATTCATAGTTCGTCCAGCCATTCGTATATTCCGGCGTCTATTGATCGATTTCTTTATGTATACAACCTCGAGAGTGCATCCTCCCGCTAGCTACATACATGATTTCTGCTCGACGGTGTTCTTTTGGCTGTGATTTAATCGACTTAGCCTCCGACTTGGGTTGTCTTCTTACCAATAAATCAAACCGCGTCAATTTATAATGATCCATGTCTTCGGCGTATCCTCAGAAGTGGGGTCTTCTGCTAGCTACGTAGAAGATATCTCGTCTATGATGGTCAGATTATTAACACATATACGCTGTTGATGTCGGAAACCGGGTGTGAAGTCCCAATATGGGCTTTACATAAAAAGTGGAGGTGCCGGTGTGGTGGACAGGACTCGTGAACGCAACATTTTTTAATGTCAATGTATTTTTTATTCTTCACAAAATTTACCTTAGCCTAATAATTCAATGCTTACTTGCTAACAAAAATAATAATACAAACTGAAATAACAAAATAACAAAACCAAATAATAATTCAACTGATAAAAATAAAAATCAAAATAATAAATCGCGACTACTCCACGTTTAACCTGTAAAATATAAAAAACGAGATTAGAAAGAATCTCTAAATGAGGTACAAACAGAATGAGCTTCATTCACTGCTCATGAGTTTGCCAGGTTCAAAACTACCTTAGCTTTGGGGGTGCTGAAAAATATAATTTAATTTAATATATTTAATTAATAAAAAACCGGGTTCAATTCTTCCCTTCCTAGTCAAGACTTAATTTCGGTTTAGCGCTTCCGATCTGTCTTGTTGACTGCTCAATTTGCAAGTGATTTGCTATGCCCAACAGCTCGCTATTTATAGCCGGGAATACAATGGGAGCAGTGCGTCTGTCGGTTGCCGTTACCTTGACGCTATGCAGTAGCTGCGCGTCGTCATGGAGATTTTTCGTTGTCGTTTCGTAGTGGAGATATCCATTAGTAAATGGAAGAAGAAGACAACGCACCAGCTGCCTGTGACACAAATGTCACTGGATGTTGATGGCAGTAGCCGTGAAATGGTAAATTTTTCATTACTTTTGTTTACTTAGTTTTGTTAATATATTTTAATGGTTATATTTCCAGCTTAAATGGTACTGCGGCTCTAGAGGAGGAATACTGTGTATCGTGGGAGCCGGATTCCACGGTTTAGGTGAGTAAAATTTTCATGTAAAAGTCTCAGATCGTAATCTGAGACTTTTACTTTTGTTTGTTTTATAACTAATTTGTTTTGTTTTCCTTTTTAGGTACATTTATATAAGGCCAAAGGCCTAGAAGAAAATTTTTAAATAAAGACCCGAATAAATAGAGGCAATGCCCATAAAGTGCCAGCAGTTGCTGCGGCACTTGATATGTACAGTGAGTGTTTTTGTTTTATTTATATTTTAAATTATTGTTCCACGACGGAACATCCTCCCGCCTCAAAAAAAATGTGGCTGGATGTTTTTTTTTTTTTTTTTTTTTTTATTAAATAAATTTTATATTCAAGTATGGTTAGTCTTTTATTTAATAATCCTTGTTTTGTTGTTTCTATTATTAATTTTTGTTAGTACCAGAATTAAAAAGAGGTTTTCTGTATTTAAAAACTTACGTTTTTTAAATTGTAGGCGTATGCGTATTTTTCCGTCTGACAGTTTGATAAACCGGAGAGTGTCGCCTTCATCGGTTTGTACCCTGAAGCATTTTCTTGCTGTCAGGGCCTTTTCCCATGGTATGGGCTGCCTGTGGATCTCATTCCACAGAAGTGGATCAATTACGAAATTTGTCGGAGGCAGAATTGCGTTCTGAAAAAGTACCACTGGTCGTGGAACTGGACGTGCCCTTTCTTCATTCCTTGCCTGCACTGGTTTTGGAACTGAGCTGGTACCTGGTTTTCAGCTAGTCGTGGCGTTTTTGGACGTGGTTTTCTGAACTCCTTTGGCGCAGAGCTGGCACATTCTATACTTTTTTCGGGCTCATTTCGACTTGTGCTGGGACGTGGTTCATGGACCTTGACTGGATATGAATTTTGCAGCGATTTCAAATTGGGAACTTGTGGGAGTATCCGTGCCCTTTTCGATGCAGAACTGGGACATTCCACACGATTTTCGCGTTTTGTGCCAGTTGGGGGTCGAGATGGAGTTGTATGGACTCGAATGCCTGGGCCCCGTGCGAGTGCCTGTACCTGTTTGGTAACAGGGACTGCCTCGAATGGAGGCTTGAATAACTTTGGTGGTTTGCGTATCTCTGTTGCTCTTAACTTATCCTGTATTGGAGTAGTCTCAAGTAGCGAAGGACCCCTTATTTGAGCAGTCTCTAGATCGGGAATGTCTTCGCATGTTGTTTTGCTGTTGTATTGCTGTTGTATTGCTTTATTTTGTTTAATTAGGGCCTACACGCTTCATTTTTTGATTTGAATAATATTATTCGGGGATAAATTTATGTATTTGTGGTGTAATATTATTAATTATTATTATTGTTTATATTAAAAATATTCTATCATTTAATTTGGCACTTATATTACGAAAAGTTTGTGTTGGTGGTAGCGTAGCACAAGACTTGCACTGTGCTGAAGCATGTTGGTATGGCTGCGAAAAACAAATGTCGTGCTTCGTGCTGACCGTGTGGGATCGTTTGTGCTTCGTGTGGGATGATATTTATTTTTGATTAATTTTTTAATTAATACATAGTTTTGTTTAAATGGGTAACTTGTATAATTTAATAATTGGCCGAATTATTTGAGTATTCTGTGTTTTGACAGTTGCTACTCTGACCCTTTTGTCCTGGCCTGGGTTGATTTTTATTATTCGACTTGTCAGCCATTTTGTGGTTGGACAATGATGATCTTGTATTAAAACTAAATCATTTATTTTGAGGTTATCTTCTGGTGTTTTCCATTTTTTACGAGCTTGTAAACCTTGCAGATAATCTTTTGACCATTTTTTCCAAAATTGATCCGTCAACCATTGGACATATTGCCAACGTTTGAGGGAAGTTGTTTTATTAGTAATAGATGCTGCTGTAATTGTCTTCAGATTTCGACCAATTAAAAAATGCCCAGGAGTTAAAATATTAAAATCGCTTGGATCATTGGAAAGCGGTGACAGCGGTCTGGAATTTACGCAAGCTTCGATTTGACATATTACTGTTGACAGTTCTTCCAAAGTTAAAATGGCGTTTTGTAAGGTTCGTTTCATGTGCGTTTTTACTGCCTTAACTCCTGCCTCCCATAATCCACCAAACTGTGGCGCTGATGGTGGCTTGAAATGCCATGTAATGCTTGCAAGCTCTGTGACAGTAGAACTGTCATGTGGAAATGTCTTTAAAATGGTTTTAATTTGGTTAGACAATTCCCTGCATGCGGCGACGAAATTTGTGCCGCAATCGGCATAAATATGGGCGCATAAGCCTCAGCTGCTTATGAATGGCTTTGGTCGCCATGCATACAAAAATGCTTAGATATCCCTTCATGACTTTGGCGTTTCTCATTTTTGACGTTTTAATGTCAACGGGACCGGCATAGTCGACGCCAGTGTGTTCGAAGGTTAATGCAGGGGTGATTCGTGCTGATGGAAGGTTTCCCATAATCTGTATAGATGGCGGTGGTTTTGTTTTGAAGCAGGGGATGCATTTTCGTAATTGCTGACGAACAGTGTTTTTGGCATTTAGCAGCCAGTATTTGTTACGTAATAAATTGAGGGTAAGTTGTATACCTGAGATAGCTAGATTGCTTAATTGTGCCTTTAGATTTGCAGTTGTTGAAAAATCTTTTGCAATAAGCGACAATTCTTACTAGCGTAGGGAACGAGGAGTACTTTGTCAACCATTCCATTTCTAGGTCAGTGCAAGTCAATGCCTTGACTGTTCGGATCTCAAGTTCAGAGCACTTGTGAAACGTGGGCTGTTTTGGCCAATTCTCTTTGGATTGCTGTAACCATGATGGTCCGTTCCATCAAAGCTTGGAATCGACAAGTTCGTCCGGGTTAAGTCCCCGAGAGGCGCAGCCTGCTGGGTTACTTTTGGATGGTACATATTGCCATAGTCGAGGATGGATATTTTACTGGATTTCTGCCACTCGATTTGCGATGAATGTTTTCCAAGTTGATGGCTGTTTTTGAATCCAAGACAAGGTGACTTCTGAGTCGGACCATGCGACAGAGGAACTGTCCGTGATATTTATGTCAGCTTTGATTTTTTTCATTAGCCGGGAGAGTAAAACAGCTCCACATAGCTCGAGTCTTGGAAGTGATATTGATTTTGTAGGAGCGACTCTAGTTTTTGACGTAACTATATGAGTGCTAATAGTGTTGTCGTTGTTTATGATTCTTAAATATACAACACCTGCAAAGGCCTTTTCTGACGCGTCGCAGAATCCATGTAGTTCCATGCCTTTTGCTGTAGGTGAATAACCTACCCATCGTGGTATTTTGATTGATTGGATGTGGTTTAAGCTTTCCCTGAATCTCTTCCATTTAATTGTGATGGCTTCAGTTAAGGCTTTGTCCCACAAATATTTATTTAACCATAGATTTTGTATAAAAATCTTGGCGATAATTATACTTGGTGCCAACCATCCTAATGGATCGAAAAGTGATGCTGTCTCGGATAAGATTATCCGCTTAGTAAACAGTGCTTTTTGGAGTAAGGGGCTTACTTTGAAGCTACACTCGTCATGCGCAGGATGCCACTGGAGACCAAGAGTTTTAATTGTATCCTTTTCTGATAAATCTAGCACAGAATTGATTTCTCTGTGTTGTTGAGGAATGTTTTTAATTAATTCCGGATGATTCGCAGTCCATTTGCGGGAATTAAAGCCTCCTTTGGATAGAACGGAAATTAGTTCTGTTTGTAATGTTAACCCACTTTTAGTATCATGTGCTCCTGTTAGTAGGTCTTCGACGTAAAAGTCGATTTTTAGGCTTCGGGATGCAAGTGGATACTTGTCTTGCTCGTTTGATAATTGATGCAGGGTGCGGATGGCAAGATATGGAGCTGAAGTAGTGCCAAACGCGACTGTTGTCAGCTGATAACCTTTTATCGGCTCCTTTGGTGAATCTCTTCATAGGATTCTTTGATAATTGGTATGTTCAGGATGCATTTGGATCATCCTGTACATTTTTTCTATGTCAGCGGTGAAAGCGATTTTGTATAGGCGCCAATTTAAGATCGTGGCCCATAAGGTGGGTTGGATTGTTGGTCCGGCCAACATATGCTCATTTAGTGACCTTCCGTTTGTTGATTTTGCGGAGGCGTTGAAGACTACTCTCAGTTTGGTCGTTGAGCTTTCTTTAATGACTGCGTGATGTGGCAGATAATAATGACAGATGTTGTTCTGTTCCGCTAAATTTTGGTTTGATTTGAGTTCTGTCATATGTCCTAGCTGCAAATATTCATGGATGCATGTTTTGTACTGTGTGTGCAGCTCGGGTTGCTTTTCAAAGCGTTTCTCTAATTGGAGAAATTGTTTCAATGCCACATATCGGCTGTGGCCAAGTTCCGGTCCGTTTGGGTTTCTTAAGGGTAGTTTAACCTGATACTGACCTTGTTTTAAACGCTTATGTGACGCAGTATATATTTCCTCACATAGCTCGTCATCGGGATTTGTTATTTTCCTTAGGATTTCCTCTATCTCCCAAAATTTTCTCAACTGTTGCTCTAGCTGACATTCTGGTTCTATTTGAACAGTGAGCGTTTTAACTGTGCTGGGTTTTTTGCTGGTTGTGCTTCCCATTAGGATCCATTCTAATTGGGAATGCTGAGCAGTTGGATCTCCAGGGGCGCCCTTTATTACTCCGCTCTCAATGATTTCGGCGTATACATCTGCTCCCAGTAGTAAGTCTATTTGAACAGGGTTGTAGAACCTGGGATCGGCGAGTAGCAGATGTTGCAGATAGAGTAATTTTTTGACATCTATGGTGTCAGCTGGTACGAAATATGTGATCTTCTGCAATATTAGAGCGTTGATCTTGGTTTCAAATATCTTGTTGATTGATTTCATCTTAAATGATGTTTGTGCCTTCACGTGGGCGGTTTGAGTTTTTTCTAAACCGCTGACTTTGACGTGTGTTGTTTTTCGTGGTAGCCTTAAACGTTTACTGGCAGCTTCAGTAATGAGCGATACTTGTGAGCCCGAATCTATTAGAGCTCTCATTGTGTGGGTTTGTCCGTTTGGACTCTCTATATCGACTAACACAGTTGACAAAAATGTCCGACTAACGTTTGTCGAAAAGAGTGACTTTGTTACTGGATCATTACTGTCGTTATGCTCTTTAAGTTTTATTTCAGCTTGCCCTTGGTTATGTGTGGATAAATGCTCTTTTTCTAAATGGATGAGAGTGTTGTGCCTCTTCTGGCATTGGAGGCACGATTTTTGGCTTGGGCAGCCATTGAGGTTATGTGCTGATGAAAGGCAGTTCTTGCATAACCTGTGACTGTTTATAAAATTTAATCTCTCCTTTGGAGATAATTTTCTAAAAGAAGAGCAGTGAAAAAGAAAAAAATAAGAAAATAATAAATCGCGACTACTCCACGTTTAACCTGTAAAATATAAAAAACGAGATTAGAAAAAATCTCTAAATGAGGTACAAACAGAATGAGCTTCATTCACTGCTCATGAGTTTGCCAGGTTCAAAACTACCTTAGCTTTGGGGGTGCTGAAAAATATAATTTAATTTATTATATTTAATTAATAAAAAACCGGGGTTCAATTTTTCCCTTCCTAGTCAAGACTTAATTTCGGTTTAGCGCTTCCGATCTGTCTTGTTGACTGCTCAATTTGGAAGTGATTTGCTATGCCCAACAGCTCGCTATTTATAGCCGGGAATACAATGGGAGCAGTGCGTCTGTCGGTTGCCGTTACCTTGACGCTATGCAGTAGCAGCGCGTCGTCATGGAGATTTTTCGTTGTCGTTGGGCGTAGTGGAGATATCCATTAGTAAATGGAAGAAGAAGACAACGCACCAGCTGCCTGTGACACAAATGTCACTGGATGTTGATGGCAGTAGCCGTGAAATGGTAAGTTTTTCATTATTTTTGTTTACTTATTTTGTTAATATATTTTAATGTTTATATTTCCAGCTTAAATGGTACTGCGGCTCTACAAGAGGAATACTGTGTATCGTGGGAGTCGGATTCCACGGTTTAGGTGAGTAAAATTTTTATGTAAAAGTCTCAGATCGTAATGATCTGAGACTTTCACTTTTGCTTGTTTTATAACTAATTTGTTTTGTTTTCCGTTTTAGGTACATTTATATAAGGCCAAAGGCCTAGAAGAAAAATTTTAAATAAAGGCCCGAATAAATACAGGCGATGCCTATAAAGTGCCAGGAGTTGATGTGGCACGTGATATGTACAGTGAGTGTTTTTTTTTATTTATATTTTAAATTATTGTTCCGCGACGGAACACCGGGCTATCTCAAGTGAGATATTTTTTTTTTTTTTGCATTGTTGCAGTCATCTTTCTATGATCAACAGCGCACTATTTCAGTCTCTGGAGAACTGTTCATCTACTAGCAAAAAAAATAATTCTGCTAAGAACAATGTGACTTAATTTTGTGTTGCTCGATCATACGACAGGCTGCTTTGCTTATAGGAACTAGTTTTCAGTACATGTGATCAGATGTTGAGATTTTTCCCCGGAAAATCCATTCAAAATTCCGGATCGGCAAGACACTCATCAGCAAATGCTCTTAAATCGCGGCGGTTTGGTGTTGTTGCATGGGAGTTAGTCATTTGAACCGAATCCTGCTCGAGATGGTTGATGTGGAACATCAATTGGCGTAACTATGCCTTGTAAATTTCGACCTAATCCTTTCCCGTTTTCAAATCCGTATTTAGTTAAAAGATTCAGAGCCGTCTCTTTTGATTACTTAATCCAGGGCGCGACAGAATGATTCGGACGATCTATTTCTGATCTGAGATGGGCACGAAAGGTGTTCCTAGTTTGATTTTCTTCGGACCTAAATTTAGCAAGCCTATCTACATGAAGAACTCTCCTTACTCTACCTCCCGAAAACTCAACTCTGTATAGAATGTTATTCAAACGCGTCAATATAGTTCCGGGTCCTTCCCATTTTCGTTGCAGTTTGGGACTCTTTCCTTTGCGAAGCTTTGGATTATAAATCCAGACGCTTTCTCATTCTGAGAAAATAAGGGGATGTGATCTGAGGTCATATTGATTTTTCATGTGATATGACGACAGCGCCAGATTCTTTCGCGTCAAGGAATGAATTTTGTCGAGAGCCTGAGTTAGTTGTTCTGTATATTCTGCTGGGTTTCTCGCTAGGCTATTTGGAGTCAAGCCGTAAGGTATGTCAGGTGGGAGTCTTAGTTCTCTGCCGAAATTGAGTAACGCAGGCGTCAACCGTGTATGGATGAGCGATAAGCTAATAGGGCTAAGGGAAGATATTGGTCCCAGTTCGTTTGACTACTACTAACAAACTTAGATAAATATTCCAAAAGTGTGCGATTGAATTGCTCAACCATACCATCCGATTGAGGATGTAGAGCCGTTGTTTGGGTTTTTCTACACCGAAGCGCTGTAGCACATTTTGCAGCACTTCTGCTTCGAAGTTTCTGCCCTGATCCGAATGGAGCTGGAAAGGCATTCCAAATCTGGAAAACACGTTTTCTATCAGACCATTCGCGATAGTTTCCGTCTTCTGGTCTGGTGTTGCAAAAACATCTGGCCACTTTGTAAAGTAGTCAATCACATCTACAGCATATTTATTGCCTCTGTCGCTTTTTTGTAGTGGGCCTAGTACATCGATTGCCACTCTTTCGAAAGGAGCTCCCTCGTTATAAATTTGAAGCGCTCCCCGCGTTTTCCTGGTAAGTCCTCTTTTTGAATGACAAAGGGAACACTTAGCACACCATATCTCCACAGCCTTTTGCAAAGTAGGCCAAATCAGCGCTCTTTAATCTTTTCGGAGGTTTTTCGAATGCCAAAGTGACCACCTTCAGGCTTATTGTGATAGTCCAAGAGGATTTGGTGAGTATGGCTTGCTGGTGCTACTTTCAGAAGTAGGTCCTGTTCCCTGTATTGGGTGAGGTACAAGACGTTCTCTATCAGTCGCAATGACTCCCATCGAGCCCCGAAAGTTTTTAAATGAGGACTTTCACCAATTATTTCTTCTCTTGTGGGTCGTTCGCCTTTCTCTATCCATGTCTTAACTACTTTTAGAATAGGATCATGATTCTGTTCATTGGCCCAAGTCAAAGGCACAGCTTCGACAGATATCAAGTTTACCTTGTGCTCCTGCTCTCGCTTATCTTTCTGTTCACAGTGGGGCACATTCCTAGCATGGACGCCTAGAGAGGGCATCCGCATTCAAATGCTTACGACCAGCTCGATGATCGATGACGAAATTATACTGTTGAAGTCTCTCCAACCATCGTGCCTAGTTGGCCATCAGATTCTTTAAAGTTAAGTAGCCAACGGAGAGAAGCATGGTTAGTCCTAATTCGAAACGTATTGACCAAAACGGTAGTGATGGAAATGGCTAGTGGCACGCACTACAGCTAGCAGCTCTTTTCGGGTCACGCAATAATTCCTTTCGGCCCAACTTAATGTTTTCCTGTAGTACTCCAGCAATTTCTCATCATCATCTTGGACTTGGCTAAGTACAGCTCCTAGTCCAGTCTGACTAGCATCCGTGTCCAATATAAATTCACCTTTCATTTGAGGAAAGGCTAAAATAGGAGATGAAACTAGTCTCAATTTCAGTTCATCAAAGGGCTCTGTTGCTGTTCTTGCCACTGAAATTTTCGCTTATCTTCTGTTAGCTCTGACAAGGGGTGTTAGCAATCGTTGAAAAATTGCAGACAAACTTTCTAGGCCAAGAAAACTTCGAACTTCCTTCTTCGTTTTTGGAATTGGCCAAGTCCGTATGGTTTCTGTTTTCTCTGAACAGTTCGTAGTTCTTGAGCGCATACTACATGGCCCACGTACTTCACTTCCTGACGAAGGAGACTGCATTTTTTCGGACTCAGTTTGAGATTAGCCGATCGCAGACGTTGGAATACTTTTGCAGATTGGCGAGGAGATGTTCAAAACTACGTCCATGAACAATGATGTCGTCAAGATACACTAATGCCGTATCGGCTCCTAGATTGCGGAATACACCATCCATCAATCGCTCGAAAGTGGCAGGAGCATTACATAAGCCGAATGGCATTACGTTGAATTCGAATAATCCTCCACCCGTTGCGAAAGCGGTCTTTTCTCGATCGTCGTCACTCATTTCAACTTGCCAGTATCCACTTTGCAAGTCGAGCGTGGAAAACCATGTCGAGCCAGCAAATGAAGTTAGCGTATCGTCCATTCGCGGAAGCGGTTAAGAATCCTTTTTCGTAACATCGTTAAGCCGCCTATAGTCCACGCAAAATCGAGTAGAGCCATCCATTTTCTTCACAAGGACTACTGGAGATGCCCAGGGAATGACAGAAGGCTTTGTAATTTCATTGGCTTCCATTTCTTGAATTAACTGGTCTACTTCTGATCTTTTTGCCAAAGGAACTCTTCGGGGTGGTAGCCTAAAGGGAGTTGAATCACCGACATTAATCTTATGTTTCGCGATGTTTGTTCGTCTGGTATCACTGGGAGCTGTAGAGAAAATATCCCGATATTCCTGTAATAGAGCCGTTAGCTTTAGCTTTTCTGTGCTAGATAGGCTTTCTTGCACTCCGTTGAGGACGACTTCAAGAGCATCAGGTATAGTATCACCTGCCAAAATGGTTGAAGTGGCAATGAAAGCAGCTTCGAGCTGTCCAACACAAGTGCCGCGGGGAACGAACACCTCACTATTTGATAAATTGGCCAATCGTATCGGAATAAGCTGAGATTTTGTTTCATCTAAAATGCGAGCCGCATACACTCCGAAAGGTAGTTCCGAATGGAGCTTGGAATCCAATAATAAGGTCGGGCTTTCTTTTAATTCTTGAGAAAGCCTAATTGGAACGATCATCTCACTACGTGCGGCTAACAGAATATTGTCTGAGAGGCAAAGGTCAGTAGCAGGATAGCTGGGTTTATTGAGCTTGTCCGTTGCCTGGCCTATCTGGAGGACATTGCTTTCAAAGTCCAGTTGACATTGGTTGAGGTCGAGAAAATCTACGCCGAGTAGGCATACAGGTTCTATATTTGCTACCAACACAGTATGTGGGAACCTGTAGTTCTCTAAGCGGATATCTACACTCAGTTTACCTAAAACATCAACAATGTCTCCAGTCACACTTCTTATCATGACACTCGACTCTTGAAGCGCTGTTAATGATGAATGACTTAAAAGGCCAGGGTGTAAAATTGATACGGCGGCGCCAGTATCGAAAATAAATTCACAGGGTCTGCCATCTAACAGTCCGTTCACAGTGAGGCTGTTCTCAGATGGACCTATGGCTTGAATGATTACTTCTTCTCTTATTGGGGCGGTTTGTTCAACCTTCTTGTTGCATGGTTTACTCGAATTTTCTTGAAGAGTTTCCGTTATTGGGTTTATATCCAGGAGAGAAGCCGAGTCGTTATCGCTGTTTCCTACATCTGGGCAACCAAAATATTCATCGACTGGTGCCCCACTGGGTCGATGTTGATGAGTTTCCCGAATCTGAAGGAACTAATGGAGGAACTTCAGAATAAGATGCTGGTCTGAAGGAGTCATACAGCATTGGAGGTTTAGAGACAGGGTTATTTCTTGGAGCATTGCACGTTTCGTGAACATTTTGCGCTACTGTTAGTCTATTATTTACTGGGCGCCTTCGCCGACGGCCATAATTTTGTTGGTTAGGTGAAGTTTGCGGAATTGGAGAAGTCTGAACTATATGAGCACGTGCATTCCTTCCAACATTGGTGCCGATAGACAGTTCCTGGGCCGCAGTTACAGCTTCGTGCAACGTCTTTGGCCCTCTGACTCTAACTAGGGTCCTCAGTTCATCATCTTGAAGCCCTTCCAGAAAACGCAAAGCTACCATTCTGTGAACGACATCAGTAGGGCACGAAGGAAAGGCAGCTGTAGCTAGCCTTTGCAACTCTAGCGCAAATTTAACAAAATTTTCTCTTGCGCCTTGTGTCCTACCTGAAAATTGAACCTGACTCGAGTAGGAATCCACGCCAAAGCGTTGTTCTAATAACGCGGCCAGCTCGTCATATTGTATGCGATGTCCTGGAGGAAACACGCTTAGAACGGAAACGGCATTACCTCGTAACTGCGTTGCCATAGCATCAGCCTTCTCTTGTTCTGTTCATCGATTTTGTTGAGCAACTATTTCAAATTGCACACGATAGTCAGACCAAGATACTGAGCCGTCAAATGGCGCAAGATTACATACACTGGTAGATGTTGAAACATAAGAGGATGGCACGCCAGATCGTAAAGGAAGATTATTGTGTCGAATCAAATTAGAGCTCGACGTTCGGACGGAAGTAGAACTAGGTGGCTGTACTGGGTTTAAATTATTTTGTTGGACGGAGTCGTAGCCATACTGATGAGCTAGGCTATAGCTAGGCTGTTGAGTCAAATTGGAGCTAGGCTGTTGATTCAAATTGTAGCTAGACTGCTGAATCAAATTATAGCTAGGCTGTTGATTCAAATTGTAGCTAGGCTGCTGATTCAAATTATAGCTAGGTTCAATAGAACTATGAACCGATTTAGTAGGACCCCTTGATAAAATGTCAGCATTATGATAGAAGTTCAAACATGGAACTTGACTCAAACTTGGTTGGTTACTCCAAGTAGTCATTGGTTGCGGAGGCAGATTGAATGATTGACTTATCGGAGCAGAGCATGATTTAGGCAATGAACATAGCGCAGTAGTAACAGGATTTGAAAAAAATGTTGACATATGTGTTGCTAAACTTGTCTGTACTGGTGACGAAGCAGATATTGAACTCCCCGTTATCGTCGTAGTAGTCGTTGAACTTGTAGAGGAGGAAGTGTCCGCTAGTGAAGATTCTTCGAAAACTCGATTAACAAAGGCTGTACCGTTTAAGGTTTTGTCTAAATCATCCACTTTTTTTGGGAGCTTTGTTACTTGCTCTAGGATTCCCGACTCTAAAGCAATTTGTTCAGACTTTAGTTCTTCTTTTATTACACTCACAACGTCTTTTACCACAGACATTGCCATTGCCTTCATCTGCTCCTTCAACTCTTCCAGTTGACCTGGATCCATTTTATTCGCAATTTTGTAAACGACAAAAAAAAATAAAAAAAAAAAGAATTTACGACAGAAAAAAAATCCAATACACGCAATTAATTAAAAAAAATTCAAATGGTGATACTCAAGAATTCACTTACTTTCTAGAAAAATTCAATTCAAGCTTAATCTAAAATCCAGGGGAAATTATTCGGCGAGTACGCTTATGATCTCCAGCCAAACTTTAAAAACTTATGAACTTAAACTAAATCCGGAATGAAAATGCTTATTACTTATACAGAAACAACGTGGTAATTGTTCCTTTTTAAACAAATATTGCAATTACGTGTTGCCCACCTTTTATTAATTAAGTCCACTTTCTGGCCCAGGACCCCTACAGTAATTCAGTGCAAGTTTTACTTTTAAAATGAGAAACGATTTATCCAGAAATACTTAATACCTAGTACTTGTATTGCTGGACATAAGAGTATGAGCTACACAATCTTATCGCTGGACGACAGCCTAGGCTAAGCGCAACAAAATTTTAATTTTATGACCTGCTGTTAAAATACGTAAAATATCAAAAAAAAATATATATAAGGCTTAAATCTAAAAAAAAAAATCCAATTGTATCAAAAATTCAAGTAAAAAAATTCAAACACTTTCAAATAGATAAAAATAAAACCCAAATGAAAGAAAATTAATGTAACCAATAAGAACAGACTATTTTGTGATTTTGGTTTTAAATATTTTTTTTTTTATAATTATGGCACACAAAAAAAAACGTCTGGTAGAAGGGGATAAATATCGGCAGGGATATTTTCTAAGAACCCCACACCTGACACCAATTGTAACACAATTTCCGCGTAAATAGAAAATTGCTCCGGCCGAGCGGTAGCGAGGGAGCACTTTAACACACGGCACGTCGCCGTAACGAATCCTCTATCAATTGCAATTTATACCACCGCTTACAAAACAGTGTTTTGTTGAGAACCTGGCTCACACTTGCATGTAGGATGCACTACAGTCACCAGTCGTTGACTAGGGTGTGGGAATCTTAGGACATATCGCCCCAACTATCGTAAAAGTTCCTTTCACGAAGTGGAAACAAGTCGGGTGTAGAACAAACTACACTCACAGATCAGCTTGCCACTCATATTGGCGCAAATCTTCTGAAAAGTGTCCCAGTTCAGCTTAACTACAAAAGAAAACGAACTGTGGGCGTAATTTTGCCAGGGGCAGACAAGTTCCTCTTAAAATGTACTGACTCGACTCAATCACTAATGTGGAACTATTGGAGAAAGCTTTGCCGGGGATAGGAACAGTCCACTGAAAAGAGTCTCGACTCAACTTGACGATCTATAACTTATCGTGGGAATAGTTGAGGAAGCTTTGGCAGGGGTGAGAAAAATTTCGCTTAAAAGTGTATTTCAGATGTATAACAGCTTGCTAGGAACTACCTCCTCAGAGGAGAAAACGAGGCTCTTCGTTTGAGTGTTTCTTGAGAATGTGGGCGGAGCCAGAAGGTGAAAATTTCCGTATCATCTGTTTACTTCCGCCTTAAGCTTGAATGCTAATAGCCTGTACTCACGGACACCAAGTGTAGAGAATTTGTCGATTCGCTGCCGGCATTTATTAATGCCAGCAATTAGAAAATTCGTTGATTTGCCGTCGGCGTTAGCAAATTTTTTGAGCCTTAGGGTTTTCTGCTGAAATCTCACGGAAAATTTATAGAAATGAATAGAGACTAGGCAGAAGATAAGTTGAAACCGCAATTGTCAGTTTGCTTTCGATATTCACTGACACAAATTTATAGCTAAGTGAACTGACTTGCCGTCTGCATATGTGATCTTAAGCGAGTAGAAAAAAAGAGTCGATTTACCGTCGGTGTCTTAGAATTTTCTGGTGTTATTTCACGAATAATTTATAGGAGCGAATAGAGACTGGGCAGAAGATAAGATAACAACACTAATACTCACTGATACACAGTTTATGACTAAGTGGATTGATTTACCGTGGGTATTTATGAACTTAAGCAAATAGAAAAAGTATCAATTTGCCGTCGGGATTTATTAAGTCTTCTGCCTTTGGATTTTCTGGTGATACTTCACGGAAAATTTAGTCACTCCGAGCACTCTAGAACACCCAGGGTGTTGCAACTGATCTAGAGGTTATAGATTGTAACCTTGGTCTTCGCGTATCTACTGGGAATGCTCACGATTGCTGATTACTCCAGTATGTGGGCAGTTAACGCGGCGTGAATAGCGCGGCTTTATTTTTTTTACAGATTTCACTTAACCGATTTCGAGGCACGTTATTCCTATATGGGTTTTTAAATAACGTATTAAAGGTAACATATTGTTAAACTGAGCCGTAAGGGAATATGACACAAAAGCAAAAGAAAATCTGACATCGAGCCGTGGCTCTATTCTGCGAACAAAAGCGCGGTCAGTACCAGAGTATTCATTGCAGTTCGCAAATAGCACTTAATTATTATTATTGTTTTGTTTTTTATCAGCTTTATCACTTTATAACACTAATGATGATAATGATTTGCGTAATGAAAACCTGAAACAAAATTTAAAGAGATTTGAAGTAAAAGAAAAATTTGATGCTTAGTCCAAGCTCTATTCTGGAACCAGAAGAGCCGTCTGTATCGGTATAGTTATATGTTTAATAGAATCGACCGACCACAATAAATTAATCGTTCAGATGAGCTATATTGACGTAGCACTAAAATAAAAAAACCAAAAGCTCTTATCTTTTTCTCTATCTGTAGAGCAGACGGTGCCGGTACCTTAATTTAAATTGCGATGACCAAAGAAAAGCGAGAAAAGCTCGTAACTAATAAATTTCTTTTAAATACTGGCTGAAAATAAGAAAAGAAAGAAAGAAAGTGGTACTTATCCGTTGGTTCACTTTTTGACTAGGAACACAATCCGCAAATTGACCTGCCCGTTAGTAAACGGTTTCCGCTACCCGTAACTAGATTCCTGTTAGTAACTAGACTTCTTTGTCTTCGTCTATATTTCCTCAATCCAGTTTTTCAAATCACAAGACTCCTTCGTTTTACTAAATTTCCTTTCTTTTATTCCACTTGTAAAATATTTAATTTACAATTTCAATAGAACTTTTTTTTTTTAAACACAGAACTTTTAAAAATTTTTACTCGATGCTTAAAATCTGCGATCTTTCTTTCACGGTAGACTCTTCTAGACTCTCTTTCTTCTTTTTTGATACATGGCTGACCGATCACATATGTCTCGCGCTATACTGTGATTTTGAGCTCCTCACTGTGGGGTGTGTGGATAGTTTCGCAACAATATGAATATAGTTGACTTGCAATAAAAGAAACTAATAAATGAATATATTTCACTTACAGTAACATAATAATAAATGATTTTATCATTCTAATTTTACGATAATCCTTCGTGAAAATGACAATGGTATCCTCAATGAAGTATGCTGGATATGGTGTGTACTTCAATGTAGGTCCTTTGGGAACTAAAGGGTTGATACCCACCAAGTTAAGCTTCGATTATTCTGCTGATTCTGTCGATAATCCTTCGATAGATTTTGAGATTGAAACCTTACACTTGTGTTCACCTTTTATGTTTTACTTATTTGTGATCAATTGGACCACTTGTGCACTGCTACCAATAAACCGTTGGTATGCGAAATTTACTCACGATAATCCGTCGTTATAATTTTCGCGACACAAGTAATTAATTTAGCAATTGACCGTGGATACTTTTTAGTATCCTACCGACTGCGCCAGTTAAGATAATTACAATTTAATAAAATAAAAAAATAAAAGATTCAATTTTGTTTAAGAGACTTATTCCGTACTTTTCATCACAATATTCTACCGAGAACTAACTTTTATGATCTAATTATTCTACTTGCTACCTTTTACAAAAATTCAACTAATAATATTTTCAGACAAACAAAAGTTTCGAGTTGACTTGAAAAATAAAAGTTTCTTATTTCAAGAAAAGTGGATATGGAGCTATGGGAATGAATTTATATGGTTTCGTGGGAAATGTTGCTGAAGGACAGTGTCTGAATTATTTCCGGTATTGGATATGTAACTCTCGTGTGTGTCTGGCAAGTGTGGGCGCCACGTCCCTTTTCGTCGCTCATCGCTCTTCCCTAGCATTAGGCTATAATGGTTGGTATTAAACTATCGGCGTAAATTCTCGGACACTATTTGTTTTACAAAAACGCAACTCTAATTAGTAAAAATCCAGAAATACTTAATGAAATTACAGATGGCTATAAAAAGGAAATTCTTGAATAAATCGTTTCTGTCCACATAATCCCCATCATAACCCCCTAAGCGTTTTTATATTGCCCATCAAATCGATCAGAATTCTTAGCAACTTTCTAACTTAATGTAGTTTTTAAAGACTTGAGCTTCTCAATTACCACCGAGTCATACTAATCTTTTATCCGCTTATACCGACCGAAGATTTATTAGTTTTCTCTCTCCTCTCTAAATCTTCAGTTCTATTGGTGGTAATTTTAAATCGTAGATGAAATTCATCTATTTAAAGCACCTGAACGTGGCGGATTATTTAGAAAATACCCTGTAGTAGGTGATATATCTTCAGCACGGGAATTCTAAGGAGTTCCCAATAGAATCACGTACTTAGATTGTTCTGGAAAATTAAACAATTCCTACAGGAGATTGCTTTACATACGATTTAGCGATAAATTGATATATCTAAAGAGGATTTATAAGCTACTTTGCTGTGAATTTTTCTTTGTTCTATTTAATTATTGGCAATAGGCTAAATTATTTGAAAAACATAATGAAAATATTTTTAAAGATATTGGTTTTTTTTATAATGAGATTTTCTGTTACTGTGAAAGTTAGGTTAGGTTTACCAGAGAATCAAGAGTTGTGTGTTAGTTACCTTGACAAAAGTAATTTTTCCGAGTCTGGGTGGGTATCTATTTAAATTCAGAAGTTTAGTTATGAATATTTGATTTCAAATGACACATCTAGAGTTAGTAAATAAGTGCTGATCTACAGTTTCGACATAGAGAACAAAACTCCATACTCGAGTCCTTGATTTTGCTTGATTTAAATTAAGGAAAGGTACGAGTTATTGCTATTTAAAAAAATTTCCCAATATTCTTGAGCCCTGGCGAGATTAAATGAGTATAGCTTCTAAATCATCCTATGGATTTTTTCAGTTCTTGAATTTTTTAATAGCCTACAACACTGCCTTTCGATTGAGGTATTTCTTATCACTTTTTAATCAGGCATCTCTCAGTTACCCACAATTATTTCATTTTTAGTTTTTAACATGAAGGTTCCATGAATATCGTTACTTATCTTGAATAATTTCGTTTATTTGACCTAAAAATACAAAAGAGTTCTCTTTTATTAGAGAAAAGATGTATCGCAATAACTACTTTAAGTTCACAGAAGGTAAATTGGCTTACACATATCAGATCAAAAACTTGCACACCTACTACATATCACAGGGGATACTTTTATAAACAATCAAAAAGTCTAAGAACTGTGAAAATACGTAAGCTAAGCTATACTCATTTATTCCCACCAGGGTTTACGAATATTGGGGAAATTTGTAATTATAACAATAATTCTTAAGTGGGGACTTTTGAGGGGTATATGGAATTTTTTTTTCAACTCACTTTAAGTAATACCGGAAGGTACCTTGTTTTGGAACACCCTGTAGTAGTAGCCCTCGGACGTTATAACTATTTTGCAATATTTTACCACTAGAGACATCGTTATTTTACTTAACGCGAAGCTATACAGCGAGGGACTTTGGCCTACAGAGGCCAGTTTTGTTGTCCCTGTAGACCCAGAGCAGAGACCCGTGTATACACTTCGGACACGCAAAAAATCTCCAAAGAGAATTTTTGGTCTCGTCTCCGGTCTCTCGTCGTGTATTTTAAAACAAACAGGTCTCCAGGTTCAATCTCCGCTATCCGAAATTTGTTCATTTGTCGTCTCCAGGTCTCCGGAGACTGTTTGTGTGCTCTGGTCAGTTAAGTGTGGGTCTACTCGGAAAGGAAAAGGAATAAAGTGGAGTGACTTTCACAAATTCTTACAAAGAAATTAAAATTTAATGTAATGGATTTGTTTTTTAAATAGAGTTCTGATTATTGGGGTCGGGCAGGTCGATGTGGGTGTATTTTCAAAGTCGGCACTAGTTCAAGTCAACAGAGTTCATACACGCTTCACCGTAGCAGTCGTCTTAAATAAAAAGGAAGAAATACTTGAAAATGCAGACTTTTTCTCACTACTTTAAGTTGAAAAGTGAACCGGAAAATGTTTGTGCCGGAATTCTCGCAAGCATCAAGTAGTCATTTAAAAGCCTTTCGGAAACAGGCCCAACAATTTTTTTCCGTAGTGTCGCCACAAGTCTAGGTGTATATGTGCTGTTGTTTGCTCACATTCTCTACTACTCTAGTTCCAACCTTACACGCGAGTGTAATGTGCTTTAAACGTTTCGAAATAATTGAACATTGAAATGTTTTTAAATGTTATATTTCACATAAGTTCTTTATATATATGACTAGAGACTTTTATGCGAATAGTTTTTAGTTGTTAGTTCGACACACATGCTATGAAACATGAGGTGGAGAGAGTAGGTAGTTAGGAAGGGGCTATGCAATTTTTGCCTAATTCTTTAAAAATCACTTTACATAAATTTTAAACGATACACAGTCCTAGGTTCAAATCAAAACTTTAGAATATATGAAATAAATGCATCTGGATCAAGCCAAACCAGTCATATGGGCTCGTTCTGGAGTTGCTTGCCTCGATTCCTGTTTATGGCATAAATCACAACTAGTGTATACAGTTGTATATATGTACACGGTCAAAAATTCGAGGCTTTAATTAAGACTTGGGTTTATATATAATTCCATTCCTAAAAAGTTTGACATAAAAACTTACACAAAGTCTTAAAATTATTAAGACCAATCAGTTTTATATTGATATTTTCACATAGTCTGAAATTAAAACTGTTAACTGTCTTAAATTTAAACCGGCAAGTTTTAATTTAAATAAATTATATGGTTTTAACAAAATTTAAACTAATGTTGTCTCAATTTGAGGCAGTGGAGTTTAATTTTGGAGAAATTTGTGTTCAATCAAAACTAAAGTTCTTTCAATATGAAGTTCAAATTTTGGAGAAAATTCATTTCAACTGTTTTCATTATGGTAGAACTCTTCATGAAATATTACATAGAAGTTTCGAAACATAATGATAATTTTTGTGGTCGCAATTTTATTATTTATTTGTTTTTTATGTATTTTTTTGAAGTTTTAAATTCACGTATGTATACATATTTGGATTTTTATTCGGTATTGAAATTTGTTTACACGACTGAATTTTCGATACTCAAAAACTGTTTTTTGACTTTTATTCGGTAGCTCAATTTCGTAATTTCAATGTTGTAAAAACATAAATTATCTTCTCAAGTTTACTTCATATTTAAGATTAAATACAAAAAATAATTTAAAAAACAAGTCCATTGTTGTAATAATATTAAAAATAACTGGTACCCTTATAAATTGTTCGTCAACATAAATTATAAAATATGAAATTGCTGATGCGTTTCGTACAAGTGCCAATATACTGGCTGCCGTTTGATATTTTTGAGGATTTCTTCTTTGGGAGCGTTAAACTAGGTATATTGTAATATTAAAGTTATTTAAATAAACATCGTTTTAATATTATTTAAACTAAATAGATTTCTACATTTAATTGACTTGAGCTTCGCTTGAGGAAAAGAAGCCTGAGGTAATAATTTCAGCAAAGTTATTAATGATTTCATAGATTATTCCATTCTAAAACATTGAAAAGAAATAGATTTATAGTCAACTAAATTAATTATTATAAAATTTTGTTTATACCTCCGCAATCTTCCAATGAAATTTTTGAATCTAAAATTCTTAAAAAACGTTTTCATATCTTCCCCAATTTAAAATAAATTTGTCCTGTTATCTGGAACTCTACAAAAACGACTGCATTTTGTAAGAAGTTCTTTCTAATATTGATATTGTTGTCTACGTTGGGGTGCTACCAATAAACATATATAATAAAAATACTTTTTACTTACATGAAAAATAAGGATCACCTGCAACCACTAAAAAAAATTAACTTTGCTCTACGGATACGTACTTCTGAATAAATGACTCACTTACAATAGCCACACTAGTTTTAAATATTGAAACCGTTTCGGTTTCATTGTCTCTGCAATCCCGTCAGTTTTTATTATTTAAATTGAAAAAGGTATAAAAATAAAACTTCATTGGTTTTAATTCTTTTCTATGAACAATTTCGGACTCATTTTAAAACTTTTTGAGTTTTAAGTTGAGGAAATATTTGTTTGATATAAACGTAACTGTTTGAAATTCGGACTAGAAGATACTTAAAAATAAACCCTTTCGACCTAATTTTAAACTTTCAGGTTTACAGAGAAAACAAGAAATTTGCAAAGTTTCAAATTAAGACGAAACTGATATAAAAAGTTTAAAAATTTTACGTTTTCTTGTTTTTATTCAATGAATGTGTTAAAATACCTGAAAACTTTCTGCAGGTTTCAGAAATAAACTCAAGTTTTTGACCGTGTACATGTGCGAAGCAGTTCTGACTATGTAAGCATTAACTCTCGTACGAAAAAAGGCCTTGCCGGTAATGTGGCAACTATAATTTACGTTTTACGTTAACTGCCTGCAGCGAACACTCTTTTTCGCTCTCTTCCGAGTTGGTCACCGAAGACGTTGGGCGGATTATAGAGCTGACACCCAAACGGAAATTCGTATGAATCATCAAATATTATATAACCGCTCTCTTATCTAAATTATACTCAATATTAAATTAATTCAATAAATAGCATATCATTTGTATTTTAGTTTATTAAATGTGTATATAACACACAAAATTGGGCGCAACCGGTTTATATATTTAATAATAACAAAATGTGTTGAATCACAATGAATACCAATAAGCCAAGAAGAAAGCAGAAAAGCGCGGAGCCCATCAACAAAAAGAATGAATTTTTGAACTGGACAGTTCCCGAAATTTTCCTACTAGTGCCATCAGCAACCTACCTGCATCGATTCAAACACTAATTGGCGAAACACCAGGAGTAATAATTATCTTTGATACTCCAAGGAAAAACTAATAAACATCTCCAGGACAATAAACAGGCCTGCAATTACGGAAAAATCAAGGTAATACTTTTATTTAACAAATTTCATCAGTGCCGACTGTAAAGACAATAGAACATTCACATAAAGCGTTGAAATATAAAGTGTTAAAAAGGTGATCATATGGTACTATATTGATTTGCTATCAAAGACACATACTAACTGCGAATTGGCGGCGAATTGAAACTTCGATAAACTGGCACTGGCACTTTCTAGGAAAATACATGAATTTGAATTTTAATTTTTCTTCTGACAATAGTTGTGACAAGGTTACATTAACATTTTTACTTTTTTGCGCTTTTATTAAATAAGTTGAACAATCGTTGAGATGAACTATGTGCATTAAAACACAATTGTAGACTGTCTGCAGGTATCGAAACGAATTTTATTCCATTTCGGGGGCATTTCAAATCGTTTACGAAGTATGTGAGAATTTTATTTGGGCTAATTGCAAAGGCAAGACCAATAAATTATTTTGTATTGAACCTTTATTTTTTTAAAAATGCGCAGCACAGCACTCAGCTAACTGGTAAAGAGAAAATTTAGATGCGGCACGAGAACGAGAGTTGGATAAGCTAAAAGCACAGCTACTTCGCGTTAAAGAAAATGAGATATCGCTATTGAGCGATGTGCTATCAACGAATTCAATCGGGATGATTATTGTGACATTAGAGTTTAGCCGGCTGAGATTGAGACTAGAGCTAAGATTATGAATTGGTTTTCAATGGAAATGGTTCTTTACGTAATACGCTTCCTAATAGGTATAGCTAGGTTAGCCATTAGTGCTAGAACTGATTTGACAACTTGGAACACATTGAAGGAATTTTTATTAGGGAATTTTGAAGAGAGCATAAATAGCAGTGAGATGCGTAGAAAATTAGTTACTCGGAGCCAGCAAAAAAATGAGGCACTATTAGAATATGTAGTTATTGAAAATGAAGGAGTTAGGCGCCAAAAGTATAGTAGACGACACAGCCATAATTCAGTGCACTACAGATGTAATTAGCGATATCCCTGCAAACAAGTCTATGCTGTGTTGGGCTGACAATATTAAAGATTTTAAAATATAAGTAGACGCATACGGCAGATTTTCAGAAAGAGTTCAGACTTATAGAACACGGGATGTGAGACAAACAAGATGATGTTAGCGTGGAGCTGACTAGGTCGGACGTTGCCCGTGTTGTTGCTCAGTTTTAGTGAATTTTTTGTTTTTAAATACAGTGCTTTTTATTTTGTTGTGTCATAAAATATATTAATAAACCAAACCCATCTGATTTAACCTAATAACCTAATAAATAATCCGTTGTGTTTCACACAATTTAATATAATCTACATATAGTATAGCTTTTCTATGCCCTATCATCAGCACAGCAACTGCACAGTTCGGTAACGTTCTTTTTTTTCATGTGTCCATCCGAGATCAGTGCAAGCGCATTTGTCCTTCTTACTGATTTGTAGTACGGGAGCTCCCAGCTATGGTCATTGAACTGCACGGTCTGAGCTACTGAAAGCAGCAATTGGCAAATCACTATTGTTGCTTTTTTTTGCCTGGCTGTGTCGGTAACTACTGCTGTGGCGCCCTGTTATCTGTGTCGTTGTGTGTCGCTTTTTCTTCTGCTTTTTTGTTTTGCTTTTGAGCATGCAGAATTTTATTTTAGAATTCTGTAATATTCGCGGATTAAGAGCAAATCGTTTTTCGGTGTACAGCCACCTTAACTCTAAAAATCCGGCAATTTTTGCGATAAGTGAAACCAAAGTCGTTTCCGATGCTGATATTAATCAGTATCACGTCCCTGGTTACAGCTTGGTGCCGCGTTTTTCTCCACATAGGGGGATTGCAATATATATTCGGAATAATGTAGCCTTTACTATCCTTAAGGATCTTCCATCCGCCAATCCAGAGTTTAATTACATCTGGATTAGGTTCAAACTCCACAGGCACATCATCTACTTTTTTTTCCGTTATCGCAGCCCAAATATGTTTGATGATGATACAGTATCCGCATTTGACAATATCTCCAACAATATTGATCACTTGCTTTCGGTCTCTCCCTCTTCCGGAATCGTCCACGCATCAGTATCTTAGTGAAATTGATTGGTTGGTCTGTTTTGCTTGGGGGGTGTGGATGAGTGCACATTAGAACTTAAAAACATTCTAAATCTTGGCATGCGTGAATACAATCCGTACTCCTGCAGGCGATTTCAACAACACTCTTGGTTTAACGATAAGTGCAACCAAGCAATAAAAGCGAAAGAGGCTACCTTCCGCGCCTATCAACTGCATCCATGTCCAGAACTGGAACAAGTCTCTACATCACTAGAGCTGTGTCGTTCAGGAATGAGCCGTTCGTTCAGAACGAATCATTTAAAAGAACCAAAAGAGCCGTACAGTCCTAAGAAAAAGATCCGTTCTCAGTTCTGATCCTGACTGACTGACAGAAGTGAGCCAGACCGACAGCGCGACAGTATTCAATCACACACAGCACCGAGTGAGCACAGTGCAGTGACACTGACACTGTATGGTGTATCAGTTCCGACCGACCCGATTCTGCTCCGATCTGTTCTTTGAGTCTGCTATGAGCTGTGAGCTGCACTAGTGTGTACCACATTCTGTTCAATTTGTACCAGCAGTGCATGGCATGGCTAGGGGCATAGATAGATTGGGCGTATGGGTATGTCTCGTGCAGTAAATGATATGTAGATATCGAGCCAGCCAACCGTCATGATTCATCTGATGGCACGGTAGCACGACACGAGCTGTGGTGAGCTTTCTGCCTCTTCTCATGAGTCAGGCATACGAACATGACATGGCATGGCAGTGGTAATAGGAATAAAATAAAATAACGGAAAAGTTTCGGTATATGATAGAAATACATATTGAGCTGGCTTATGTAGATGGTGTAGTTTTAGCATGCTACTCTGTGCTCTCTCACCTCTTTTTCAGTGGTTAAAAGAAGAAAAATTACTTTACATAGTATTGTCTGTTGGTACGATACAGATGAAGATTACATAGAGTAGTTCTATTATCGCTAATGACTTACAGCATGAATACAGTACGATGCAAATAAAATGAATTCCTCAAATTTCTTTTTTACTGGTCCTACTATATAAGTTTAAATGATTTTTTAATTTTACTAAACTAAAATGTATTTTATATCTGAAGGATTTCAAAATATCAGAAATAGATGAAATTAAAAAATGAGTATAAATTATGCACTGTAGTTTCTACTAAATTTTTCAACACAATTTTTAATGAACTCCTTTTCGTTTTCGTAATTTGTTCTTGGAACTTTGGTTTTTAATAGGAAATTGTTGGGATGTGAGACTTTATACAGTTACCTTTCTTAGTTTGGAAAACATTCATTTTAATGTTAAACAAGCAGAAAGCTGGATAACCAGGGCGTGAACAATTTTGTAGGTATTATTGGATTTTAAATTCACAGTCTCAAAAATCAATATTTAAGGTAAAAAATATTCTCGATATAGTAACATTTTCTTCGTATACTAATTTTTTACTTTCAATTATCAGTACAAGTTCTTGTTGAAATTTAAAATTAATCATTTTGTTGTCTGAGCACAAGTTTTGAAGTTCATCTAACTGTGCACTAATTAATTATATGTAGGTACATATATCATAACTTATTGTAAGTATAAATAATATTGTTTGAACAAATAGAGAGAAATTAAATCATAGTTTTAGAGTAAAATTGTCCTCTAAGCGAAGCGCTATTTGGAACTGCTTTGAGACCATTGAAGGGCAACCAAAAGCTAAATGTGCTTCTTGCCGTGTGATACTTTCATGTAAAGGAGGATCAACTGGGAATCTTTATCGTCATCTTAAGACTAAACATCCCGGAGTTTCAGATTCACGACTAACTCGACTAGAAGAGACAAGGCCTAGATTAGGAGAAGCAAGTTGCTCGTCAAATGCAGCCATAGCAACCCCCAGAAGCGAGGAACCTGTAATTAATGAAGTTCCACGGAATACGGAATACAGCAACAGTCGGTGTACAGAGGGAATCCCCGACGAAAGTCAGCGCGACTTCAACAGTTTTTCCAAGTTCGGCAGATGGAAACTCATCTATTCCACGTCGAACTCGTCAACTTCAAGACAGTGTCACACATTACCTGACAAAGCCACTTCCAGTAAATAAGTCAAAAAGCATTGACCGACAACTTATTAAAATGATAGCAAAAGAATATCAGCCCTTCAGCATTGTGGAAGATCAGGAATTCAGAAAACTTGTTTATATCCTTAATCCATCGTACTCACTACCAAGTCGGAAAACCTTGTCAACTAGCTTATTCCCACAAGTTTACGATGAAATTAAAGAGAAGATTGTCGCTAGCCTAGAAAAGGCGTCGGTGGTAGCCTTAACAACAGACGCGTGGACTTCTGTCAGAAATGAAAGCTATATAGCTGTTACGGCGCATTTTATTGATACAGAATTTAAAATGAAATCCCATTTATTGGAGTGCTTCCATTATGATCAAAGTCACACAGCTCAAAATCTGTCACAGTAATTGAAACGAGTTGTCCAATCTTGGAACTTAGAGAACAAGGTTTGCGCTGCAATTACTGATAACGCAGCAAATGTAGTGGCTGCAATAAGACTGTGTCAATGGCATCACATACCTTGCTTTGCGCATACATTAAATCTAATTGCTCAAGCGGCTATTGAGTGTATTAGCAGTATTCGAAGCAAGGTAAAATCGATTGTAGAGTTTTTTAAACGATCATCGCAAGCCTCAGCTAAATTGGCATCTACTATGAAGCAGATGGGAAATGCAGAAAGAAAATTGAAGCAGGATGTCATAACCAGATGGAACTCAACTTATGATATGTTTCGACGAATTCTTGAAGTACAAAAACCTTTGCAGTACACCATCACTTCACTTCAATCCACTGCTCCACAGTTGCATCAATTAACTGCCACCGATATAGTTGCAATAAAACATGCTTGTGATGTTTTAGAAATATTTAATGAAATCACGAAAGAAGCCAGTAGTGAAAATAGTGTAACGGTGTCAAAGGTCTTGCTTTTCGTCAGAGCCATAAAAAGGCATACTTCAGCATTTAAAGATCTTCCCGAAAGTGTTGCGAATATGGTCACAACTACATTGGATCAATTGACAAAACGATTTCCGAACATTGAAATGAATGCTATATATAGTCAAGCAGCTTTACTTGATCCTAGATTCAAAAAACAGGCATTTGTAGCAGAATCGGCATATCAATGTGCATACCAAGCCATAAGTGATAGGGTATCAAGAATACATATCCATACAGAGAATAGCAGCGACTTGACCGATAACACAACGGCAGTGGCAATGCAACAGTCCTTAGTTTGGGGACACTTTTGCGAAACCGTTTCAAGTATCCAAGCGAAACAGGTACCAAGATCTGCGGCAATTATAGAAATAGATAAATATATGAAAGAGCCACACGCGAATTTGTGTTCAGACCCCTTGGTATGGTGGAAAGAACGGCAAGCAATATATCCCAGACTATTTGAATTAGTGAAAAGACGATTGTGCATTGTAGCCACGTCAGTTCCCTGCGAAAGAATATTCTCAAAGGCAGGTCAAACTATTACCGACAGAAGAAGCTGCTTATCTTCTAGTAACACTTCAAAACTGTTTGTTTTTAAATTATAATATATGAATACATATATTTTGCATATATGTAATTAGTATACCATTACTGAATTTTTTAATTTTTTAATGAATTAAGTTTTTGAGTTAATTGAACGTTACAAGACCTATTTATATGTATGTTTCTCTTTTGGAAGAAAAGTTGGTTTGTATTTTATAATTTTATGTTTGCTGCGAATATCAATTTTGTTTTATTGTTTCTTTTTCATTATTATTATCTCTGAATGTGTTTCAGTTTATTTTTGTATAAATTTGATATTATATAAATCATCTATGCAAATGATAAGCATAGGATATATATATGTATCAAAAAAATTGGAGGAAATAAACAAACATCCAACTCCTTCAATTGTCTTATATTTCTATCATAAAGCTGAAGTTCACCTTTTGAGAGAAATAGATTGTAGACTTTTCTCGCTCAAAAATTACATGCCCATCTCGACATTCACGAGTCCTTTTCGACACTCATCTTTATCGGACGTAAAAGGATGGAATAATGTGATTATCTAAACCAAAGCATAGCAAAAATGAAATTTTAGTGCAGTGAGCCAAATGAACTAAACGAACGGATCAGTTCTATGGATCTTTATATGTATTGAACCAAAAGATCTAGTACATTAAAAAGAGCCGTATTGCCCACCTCTATACAACACTGCATGGAACACCTCTAAGTCAATTGTCCAGAGAGAAAAATTTCTTTTCCACCAAAGCAAAGAATCTTGGGAAGCCACAAATGCAGCAAAAGTTTCTGTTCTCTTGTCAAAACCATCAGGAACAACTTCAGCAGTTTCTCTATACCTTCACTACTTAACAATGGTGCAGTGATTGTAGACTCCTTGGATAAAGCTAATATTTTTGTTGCTACATTCGCTTCAAATTCTCGTCTTCCGCCCACTTCTCATACACCTGATTTACATCTCCCGACTGGATGTGTACGACAGGCAATATACGTCCGTACGAGGGATGTGTTCAAGGTTTTTAAGGGAATGGACGTCTCCAAAGCCGCAGGTCCTGATGATTTTTGGCGCCTATTAATTAAAAGCTGCGCCTCATCCTTGGCTAAAATTCTGCGCAAAATATTCAACTTGTCTTAATCGACAGGAAAATTTCCCACTGCTTGGAAACTAGCTCATGTTCAGCCTATTCCCAAAACAGCTGAGGGTAGCTATCCCTCAACTTATCGACCAATTGCAATCAGTTCGATTCTTTCAAAGATTTTTGAATCTATCATTTACTCCAAATTACTGAAGTATCTAGAAACTAATCATCTCATCAACGATCGCCAAGCTGGACGCTCATCTGCAGACTTGCTGACTTTTCTAACGGAACATTGGAATTGTAGTCTTAACAATTTTAGGGAGTCCAAAATCGTTGCCTTGATATTTCAAAGGCCTTACATAGAGTCTGGCATCCAGTCCTTTAGCTAAACTCAAAGCACTTGGTCTCTTCCCTCCTCTTCTCTTATGGATTGAAAGTTTCTCATCTAGTCGCCAAATACAGGTTGTCTTAGATGGCTTCAATTTGAACCTCATCCCATAAATGCCGGTGTGCCTCAAGGCTATGTTATCTATCCAATTTTTTTTTTAATATTCATTAATGATCTGCTTTCCCTTATATTCAGTCCCATCCATAGCTCCGCTCATGACTGTACCCTTGATTTCGCTTACTCCGTTGACACTCTTGCGGACTACAGAGGGAATGCGGCACGTGTTAAAGGAGATTGCATGATTAGATAATTGAATAACGGTCACGACAATATCCTCGTTTTGGGGCAAAGCGAATAGCGTCGAATTCAATACATCTAAGTCTCAGTGCTTTCTTATTTCATTAAAACAAGATCATAATTTATCCAGTCCCGTTTCTTTTGATGGAGCACTGATTTACGATACACCGTCTTTATGCATTCTTGGCGTTAATATTTCCAGTAAATTAAGCTGGACAGATCACATCTTCTCTGTTGCCAAAGAACCATCGAAGTGTCATTGATTTCTGAAAAGGTGTAAGAAATATTTCAGCCCATCAAATCTAGCGCTCCTCTACAAGTCCTATATCAGACCTAGAATGGAATACAATCCTCACATCTGGGTCGGGGCTGGTCGCATAGCCTTAGCTGCATTGTATATTGTCCAAAAGAGAGGCTTCAAGCCCATTGGCGATATAGCAATAACTGGTCATATCGACTCACTCGAGCACCGCTGCAATGTTGGATGCCTTTTGCTCCTTTATCGCTACATGCATGGTCAATATTCCGATGAAATATCTAGTTCGATCCCTTGTAGAAGGATTCCTGAGCGCAATACTCGCGCTGCAAATTGCGCAAATCCTTTTACCCTTAATATTACATTCGGCCGTACAGTAAAATTCCGTGATGGTTTTTCATCCCGAACAATGCGAGTGTGGGACAGTCTACCATCTTCTGCCTTTCCTCCGGCATGCAATCTGCGAAAGTTTAAGAGTGACATACAGCAGCACCTCGGCTGCTCTCCTCACATTCCCTAATTCCTTTCCGTAGCTCCATTCTGCCACGTTGGTGCTTTGAATCATAGGGTATCCCCTGAGCTGGGTATAATAATATATAAAAAAAAATCAACATATATCTGTTTTAACTGTGGTATAAAAGGCAACGAGGCCAAAGAATGTAGGAAGGCAGACAGAGGTCCTAGATGATTCTACTGTAAAAATTCGGTCTAAGGCACTGGAGCGATCACCAAATTGTACAAGGATCAGCAAAGACAAGGCACAAGCCTCTAACGTCAAAGCAGTAAAAATAAATAATTACAAGCTGGAAGCATTGATTGATACAGGCAGTGACGTTACCTTAATCAGAACAGATGAGTATTTAAAGATGTGTTTCCCGGTAGTCGAAGGAGGTGTACTACTATTGGCGGTATTTCCGACGATGCTGTTAAAACATTAGCCCCTTCATGCCCGAATTATTTCCAGCGTGCGGATTATTCCTATATTAAAAAAAATGCTCTATTGGGAGCTTGAATATGCTTTGTGTAAAGTTTCATCCCGATCGCATTTGTGGTTTAAGTGGGGAAAGATGTTGCGTATAAGCAAAATTGGGCAGGTTGGTGTATAAAAGAGATATTTTTTTTACAAAACGCTGTAGTTAGTATAAATGAATTAAATTATTTATCATAGGATAAAAACAGTCATTTGTCGTATTGCAGCATAAGTTTACATTGCATTTTGTACACATGGAGTTTGGGAAACCTATCTTGCAAAGCCGGTAACGTAAGCGGTAGCTTTCTGTAAGCTTGTGAAGTGTGTGGGGCCAGATAATGATGTAGGAGGTTTGCCTAAAGGTGCCTCACTGGACCACTGTGGTGATTTCGAAGGACGACCTCGTTTTCTTGCCACAATGGGGTTTTACATTTTTTTAGTTCATTTGCAATTGCTGTTTCAAACTGAATCAGTGACATGTGCTTTTTTTTGGTCGCCCAGTAATTTCAAATCGCGACGGTATAGCAGCAATTTGTAATTGCTGTACCGAAACACTCGTAAATTATGCGACTGTAGTACTTATTCGAGCTGTGATTTATGCGGTGTAATTCGACGAGCATGTCTGCAAGATCTACTCCTCGGATAAATTTATTATAATGGACTACAATTGCCGGTCGGTTCATCTCAATGTGCTCTTTCGTTTTTGGATTCCATCGTTAATATTTTCCGAATGGCTCGGCAGCAACATAATTTGAAATAAGTTGGAAAGATTTATTGTCAAACTAACGAACAGCTGCTATATTGTGACTTTTTTCAACTCTGCAGTCATACGATCCTCGACCGAGCTTTGCATGTTTTTTTTCTGTTTGTAACTCACAGTTTCCCAACCAATTACCCCGAATTGTACCGACTGAAAATATTCCAATCTTTTTGAGAGCTATCATGAGACTGATGGAGCGAAACCGGTTGTCAAAAAATAATTTTAAATTTTGTCGTTTAGGTAAAGTAGTTGCCAGATATAAAACTATATCAGACGAAATACCAATCCCATATTTATGACACGTCCCTTCACAAACATATAAATGGAAATCATAAGTGATTCCAGAGGATCCTGTTCGTATGAACACCTTGAAGCCCAATTTATGCGGCTTTTTTGGCAGATACTGTTTTATATTTTTTTCTTCCCAAAAGCAATATTACACATTTATATTATTTACATATCTAGAAGATTTATATATATACCTTTAAATGGAATAATGTGTTCATCAACTGCCTGAAATTCTTCCGGGGGAACTTCATTGAATTTTTCTCTAAGTTTGGTGAGTAAAGGACATATTTTGTGGAGTTTGTCGTACTGTGGATGACTTTTCTGTAATTGCTAGTGGTTGTCGTTCATATGAATAAATCTTATGATCTTCTCAAATCTGTTACGTAGCATAGCACGTACCACTAAGGGGAGCCGAAGTGCTTTAGACCACGCCATTCTTATTTGCGGTACTTTCAAAGCTCCCATATACAGTAATATGCCAAACTAGCGCTCTATTTCTGAAGTTGTACACTTCAATTCCAGCCCCGTCGACTGCAAACAGTACTTGTTAATTTCTTGGCAAATCTTATCTATTATTAGGGATCGAGCATAAAGTACGTTGATGCCATGAGTCGGGACCTGTAATAGTGGTAGAAATCTTGCATATTGGTTATAAAATTAGAGCAGCTCAGCTAAGAGACACCAAAGTAAAGCTTGCTGATCTACTATCAAACGGACAATACGAGAATTATGTCTATAAAAAGGATAGAGATGTCAAATAGACGTGCATAGTAATAAATTGTTATTCCTACGTAAAGGGAGAACTTATCAAAGCGTCGCACGAAACTTTGGGCACGTGTACGTCCTTGCTTTTGCCACTTACCATATCGACCATATGGAACCGTTAACAGCTACAACCAAGAGTTTCAGATACATCTCCACAGTAATTGACGAACTCTCGAAATTCGTTTGTATCTGCCCAGTGAAGAGTTTGACAGCAGCAGAAACGGTGAAATTGGGGATGGAGAAGGCAGTTTTCGGCAATCCAAAATAAATAGTGTCTGACAGAGGGAGCGCCTTTACTTCCAACTTGTTCTAGCGTTACTGCAAAGACGAGGGAATGCACTAAATACTTGTGACGACTGATGCACCGAGGAGAAATGGCCAGGTAGAAATAGTCCATCAAGTAATCATATCAGCTTTGACGAAGTTATCGTTGGATAATCCATGTGGTAGAAGTTCACCAACTAGGAGCAGAGATTTTTAAATTCCAATTGGCAGCGAACTATCAAGAAAACACCGTTCGAGCTACTCTTCAGAGACAAATTGAGGAACAGTGGTTAGCTCCGACAAGCAGGAGCAGTTTGTGATGGAATAATTGAGACTGTTCGAACCAAATCGATTCGAATATATTTTGTAAACAGACAAATTCTGAAAAGTAAATATCGTGAAAACAAAGCATCCACATGTTTAGTAAAATTAAATCTAATTTAATTACTCTTAATCAAACAAGTAAAAAAGCTAATATTGGTCTAAGACGAATTCTTATGATACCCTAGATGAATGTCCGTATGAAATTTCGTATGGGTACCCATTTGAGCAATTTTGATTTTTGCAGTGGTTTTTCGCAAATATTTCTAGAACGGTTCGTCGGACAGAAAAAATCATTAGAACCAATTTTATAGGATTTCATATTCTGAAAAAGTTTTTAGTACAATAAAAATGTCTTGGACTGATCGTTTTCACAGTATACATAAAAAACCTCAATTTTTCTATGGCAACACCAAGAAGGGGTTGCCCGACTTAGTACATTTTTAAAATTTTATTTGATAGTACAATGAAAACACCACCTACCAAATTTCAGCTCTCTACGTTGACGCGTTCTCAGGCAGTGTCCAAATATATAGTGAAAAACGAAAGTTTTGTATGGTAACCCCACGGGTCCCGACTGAAGTTAAGATATTTAGTAACAATTATTTCTCTCGACTGAAGATAAGGTAATACTTTAAGCCGGGTCTCGACTGACTTAAAGAATATTATCTCAGGTGTCGACTGAGATATTCTTTTACTAACGTTAACACTTTATTTCTGGTCTCGACAGGAATAAAGAATTGTTCTAACAAATGGCTATAATGAAGGGTCTTAACATTAGCTTAAAGCCAACCCTCAAGCATCAAGATGTAGATGGGTGAGTACCAGTCATTTGTAACAAATTAATATTTATTCATATATATATTTACATATTCTACATTTCTTGTGCATATTTATCTTTATATCATATTAATTTTACATATATATATATTTATATGTATTACGCTCTTGACGATTTTATATTGCAACTATTCTGACAATACGTGTTTTCAGTGTGATACAAAATTCTCTGACACAAAACTTGTATATTGAGTTTTATCCCAACTCAACTATTCTTGATAGACGTACATTCCAAGTCTGTGGCAATAAGTGTTTTCTAGTGTGTATGCATCTCTGACCTAACAACTTATATACATAATTTGATCTCAATATAATTATTGGGTAATGTTAAGAAATAAGTGTGATAGTTTATTGAAAGTTAAAAACAAGTGAACAGTGTTTGTTTTGATAAGTGAGTCGACCACTGACCTGTATCCAAATTTAACAGTGGATCCATTTCAGTTTCACTAAGTGCAGATTTGCGTGCACGTTCAACTAACGGACAGTACTGCGCCAGTCGAAGCTGAACGGAGTGCAAGTTGTGATGAAATCAAGAGAAACGTATTGAAAATACAAGAGGAAAGCGCCAGTCGAACAGAACAGAGTGCAAGTTGTGATGAAATCAAGTGAAACGTATTGAAAGTACAAGAGGAAAACCGCATCGGAGATTTACTGACTATTAAGACGACTCAATTCGGTAATTCGCTGAAAATATATTCTAAGTACTTGGGTAAATACAAAATCAAGAGCGTTGGTTTAAACGATCACTTTGAGGTGGAGAAGGTGGGTGAACATGAAGGGCCCAAGTGCACGACGACAAGCTGCGATAACAGTAAGCCATGGTCCATAAATAATGACGACATATCTACATCCGACGATGGCGCTGAAAATGAAGATGACGAAGAGCATGAGCCTGAGGATGAACATCCACTTGGTGAAACTGCGCGTGCCAAATGAACAAACTTTAGCCAAGAACCCTAGAATAAGACGCAACAAATTAGAAACTGTGCCTTTGTACTGACACGAAGAATTTAGTTGAGACCTGACTGAATAATTAAGACGATGACGAATTTATAAATGATACCTACCGACTACTTCGAAGTTATATTTTAGGCATGAAATTGATAAAAGGACTTGAAAGGCGTAGGTTGAAATGACATGAAGAGACGTAATGTAGACTAGACGTGTAAAGATGTTACGAGTAAGTTTTCAGTACACAGATGTAAAGAGTAATCTATCAGGAGATCATACTTACTACACATTCGCCGAGCCGGTGAATAATTCAGCACGACCGAGTTGTGGGAGTCCGTACTGACTATCTAAGCATAACTGTCCTACGAAACAATAACACGCCTTGGCACCTATAATTCACGGTAACTGATTTTTATTGTACAAGTTTTATCTAGTTTTATATTGTATAAAGAAGTTTATATTGTATAAAGAATTCATTTAAATTGACGTTATGTCAAAGTTCGTTCTCATTTTTCTTGTTATTCCTACGGGTTTTTTATTTACTTTTACAATTTACATTTGTAAACTACTTTTACTGGTGTAATTTCATTTAATATTTAAGCGGCCCGTCATGGACGCAGACGTGGTGAAGTTGGCTTGCATGGTTTACTTCAGAGAAACTAGGTTACGTGCGCAATGTTAAGAATTGATTTGACTGATCATAAATACTCAGTTATCGGTTCAAAGAGGGGATAAAATATTATAAAACTGCATACTTCTTCAAACACATTTCTGACGCAACCCAGCAAACATTGCAAACCCAATGCAAATCGTAAATATATCACTAAGTATAACATAAAATTCGCTAGTGAATTCAAATGAGATATGAAAGCGAAATCTCAACCCGAGGAAATGTATGCAGAACATTGCACTTCGGATGCAGATATAGTAATAAAAGCATACATAGTGTATAGACGTACGAGATATATTTACATCAAGTAATGAGTAGCAAGCTAAATAGCTATTTTTCTCAATTCTGTGGTGCTGTATCGCCACTTGGAACATCAACCGGGAAACTTAATTGCACGGTCAGCAATGGTGCTAAATATCAAAACAGTTCTGCTGAAAACGGGATTAAGTTTGGCAAAAATAGGAGTGAAATATTTTTTGAAAGCTTTGTCAGTTAGGCATCATTTCATATTATTCACTTAAGAGTGTTACAGGATGTTAAGGGGAAGTATACCAAAATCAAAAATACGCTCTCCCCCCTAAGGACACATTTTCCTTCTTCATTACACAACGTCCGCTATCAGCTCCTGAAGTTTCAATCAAAGTGATATTAACAATAAGTTAAGAAGCAGGCAAGACTTCCGATTGTTTATACCCTTAAGGGGTCTACTAAGTTTGTCATTCCGTTTGTAACACCTTGAAATCATGATGGTAGAGCAAAATGGATTAGACATCCACGTATATATTAAAAGATATTTTAAATGTTGCATGTCCGTCCGTCCATCTGTCAGTCCGTATGTCCGACTGTGCACAGGAGATAACTCGAGAACGCATTCACTTAGAAAGCTGAAATTTTCCGCACGAACCTTAAAAAATAAAAGTAACATTAAGTTCGAAAATGTGACAAATCGGGCGACTCCTTCATGGGGTTGCCATACAAAAATGTTGGTTTACACTATATTTGGACACTGACTGAGAACCCTTCCACACAGAGAGCTGAAATTTGGTACTAAATCGGGCAACTCTTTCTTGGTGTTGCTATATAAAAATTTAGGTTTTTTACGTATTCTGTGAAAACGATCAATCCAAGACATTTTTATTGTACTAAAAACTTCTTCAGAATACGAAATCCCGTAAAATTGGTTATTATCATTTTTTCTGTCCATTCTAGAAATATATTCGAAAAACCACTTCAAAATCAAACTTGTACAGAAGGGTGACAATACGAAATATTATAAGGGCATTCATGTAGGGTATCATAAGAATCGGTCTTAGACCAATTGGTGTTGCCATACAAAACTTTCTATTTTTCTCTATTTGTACTTCCACTTAGCGTATTGGAATTCTAATTGCTGTAATTTAAATAGAATGATGAGTTAAGTTGAAAATTGAATAATGAGTTAAGATGATAAGGAATTTCCAGGATTAAGACTTAATATACATTGCCATAATTTGATTTTTTTTTCTGTTACAGGCATTGTACAGAATATATAGTTTTAACGAATATCTATTAATTTCAGAAGTTCACGTATATAACAATTTTTATTATTAGTTAAACCCTAAACTTTACAATCCATCAAAAATCTTTTGGTACGACTTCGTGAGCTTGGCAGTAAAGATTTATCCTTACTTCTTTTTATTTTGATTTCTGTTGAATTCCCCCACCAGTGGTAAGGCTTCAATAGTTAACAAAGGGATCCACACCTAATCCATTAACTTTTTAATTTTTTTTATTACTTTGTGTTGATAACTATATCTATCATGAATATATTATTTGATCTTATATATTATCTTATCGTACATCTTTCTTGATCTATATCGTAGTTTTATGTAACTTTAACTTTTTTATAAGTTTTATATAATTTGCAAGTAAAATGCTCAAGCTTAAAAAGCAATCTTTAGCACAAAGAACAGTCCCCCATTCTCTACGCCCGGCTCGGACGCGAGAACCCTGAATTGCGTTCTCAAGAACAGCTTATGCAAAGTCTCGAGCTGCAGACTTAGCAAAAAACTAAGTCAATTTCATACTGACTTATTTCGTTATGAATTTTCATAGCAAAACTCTCTATGATATGCTAGTCCCACATAGGGCTAAATCTTGCTAGGCATTCAAGTTACTACGTAGTATTTCGCCTCATATAATTCATACTTTAAATTTAATTTAAGTCTATATATGAGGTCAGCTTGGCTGTTTGCTTTGGCGTTGTATATAGTGCTTTACTTTATGTTGAAGAAAAGCCAAAGGTTCTTGTACCTTGACTTGAATTACGATGTGTGCGCGGTACTTGAACCACCACACCAGGAGTTTGCTGAAAGGTAAAGTTATTAAACTGCAGCTTCGTACTACTTAAAGAAAACACCGCCGAAGGTTTGTAGAAAACTGAACTGTATTAGCTTCCAAATTCTGGCTTTTACATAATAAATTACAATAATGTGTGAGAAAAGACAAATAGTGAAAAGCTTATTCAGTACATTCACAAATTTTTCCATTTACATAAATTCTCACGAATCAGTGCCGCGAAAAACAAAAGTGTCATCTTGCGTATTCTCACAAGCCACCGCGGTTGAGAAAAACAAAAGTGTCAGTTTACGTCTGGCTTGAAGCTTTCTGATTGTGTTATCAGCAAATTCCTCTGTGACTCGTTAGAATATATGTATTACATGAATGCAGTTTTTTTGCATGAAGTTTATGGAATAACTAGGAATATGTTTTGGATAAGCATTCTTCCCCGCATTGTATGCCTAGTTCAATTAAGCCTCAAAATTGATACTAAAGTCAGGGTCTTCGTTGTTGGAAGTGCTGTCATAAGACCTTGGTGCAGATTTAGGTTTCTTCTTGAAAAAATGCTGACAAAACATTACACGGAATCTGCAACCAATGTAGAGAATGACGGCTGTGTCTAGTTGTAGTCCAATATATGATACTGAAAATTGATGGAAATCATTTCTGTGAACATGACTTCTTGTTGACCGTTCCTTATAGATTTGCTGAAGCTGTCCCTTGAGGTCGTCTAGGTCTTCCCAGCTCGGATGATAACGGTATGTCTCACTAGAAGAGAAGGGTGTCTGGTTGGCATAACAAGTTTAGTCAAGTTGCCTGTAGGTGAGTAAGACATCCTTAAAATTGTTGGGTAGATGTTGTGCCCTTGCCTAGTTACTAGTTCCTGCTTGATGACAGAGTCACCTAAAATTTTTGGGATACCTGCCGCATTGAGTACTAGCGTTGTTCCGTCTCGGAACAACAAAAAACCATAAAATTAAAAGTTACTAACAAAAGCACTTACATAATCTTCCGCGATGATATGGCCAAAACATAATCAGCTAGAATTCAAAAAAAAAACCATTAAAATAAAGATAACAAATGGTAAAAGTCTTAGATCATTTACAATCTGAGACTTTAATCAAAACAAAACTTACACTACACGTTTTGTTCCAGTATTCCCACAATTTCTCCAACATCCTAAGGGACCAAAAAATCTGTAAAATAAAAGAGAAAACAAATAATTAATAAAAATATAAATAAAGGTTCAAACGTAAACATTTACCTCCACCCAAAACAGCTGCCATGAACCACTTTGACAGATTCAAAATGGCAGCTCATAGCAGAGAGAAAATTATTCGCATTAGACTATGATGAGCTCACTTTGTGACTAAATGTATGAAATATCACAAACGACGCGGACGTCATGGAACGCCACCGGCAGATACAATTCCTATTGTGTTTCTGCCTATAAATAGTGAGCTACTGGAACTAGCAACTCACTCAAGCTCAAGTTCACTCAATTGAAGCCATCTGAAGTCTTGCTTAACAAATTAAACCACGGGAAGTATATGAATCCCATTTTAGAAGATTGCTCTTCTTCGACAGGAAGAGGAGCTAGCTGATGTATTGCTCGTCGCAGTATACCACTTGACGCTCGAACATCTGCCACTCAGACTAAACCATCATTGCCCCTGATAACATTAATTATACGGCCCAGTGGCCACTTCAAGGCGGGCGTATTGTCTTCTTTAATTATGACCATGTGGTCGAGTTCGATGTTTTGACACCGCTGTTTCCACTTATATCGGTGTTGAAGATGACTTAAATACTCCTTGGACCAGCGGCACCAAAATTCATTTTTGATGTGCAAGACGAGTTTCCAGCGAGTTAATGAGGCTTGTATGCTGGGGTTGAGCACTAGGATCGATGGAACTAGTCAAAGGCTCCCCAATTAGAAAATGCCCAGGTGTCAACGCCATTAAGTCATTGGGGTCGGAGGACATTGGGGTTATTGGCCTGGAGTTAAGTATCGTTCCTAGTTCCACTACGGCCGTCTCAAGTTCTTCGTAAGCCAGTGCGGCTGAGGCAATTGTTCTTTGCATCATGAACTTTGCGGACTTGACTTCCGCCTCCAAAGGTCCCCCAAAGTACGGTGCATGCGGAGGTATGAAGTGAAATTCAATCCCTTTCTAACTGCAAGTTGCTGCTATGTTATTTCTCGTCTTGTTCTCTGTCATCATGCCGTTTATTTCTTCTAGTTGGTTTTTGGCTGCTCCGAAGCTGGTGGCATTGTCACAGTAAATGTCCCTGGGAGTACCTCGTCGTCCTATCAAACGCTTAAGAGCTGCCAAAAAGTCCGCTGTAGATAAATCAATCACTTGATAGAAAAGTAACAGAAAACAGCTATATACGTTTTTAGTGGTCTTTTCCCTCTGCTTTTGAAGTGAGTGAATGTAGGGACACAGAAATCAATTCCCATATTTATGAACAGTCCGCGCTTGCTGCAGCCTATCTGCCATTAGTTGATGTAAAAATTGAGGGTTTACTTTGGCGCATTGCACATATCGTTGTACTGCCGATCGGACAACAGTTTTCCCCTTGATTGGCCAATATTTCTACCTAAGTATGGGTAACAATGCTTGCGGCCCAAAGTGACATCTCTCTATGTGCGTGTCATTTATCAATAGCTTAGTGAATTGATGAGAACAGGATAAAAGCTGCGGGTGTTTAGCGTCGTATGATAAGCTAGATGCCTCTAATTGTCCAACTACCCTGATGATTCCTCTCTCATCCAAAAAGGGGGTAATGACAGATATCTCCAATAAACTCTTGATCCTGCATTCGTCTAATATGGTTTCTTCCGCTTCGTGTAGTTCCTGCAGGCAGACATGGGAATCACTCATAGTTTGGCAGGACTGGTGCTGAATCTTGAAATGAAGCGGAGAATATATCCATAATTCTTTTTGAGTCGAGCGAAGGAATTTCGATTGATCCACTGAGTATAAAAAGTGTATATCATCATCTGCTTCTGTGGCTCTCTGTCCCTTGATGTATGGACTGGCCATGCTGCATCATTTCCGTCAGAATAAATGGGTTCCGTAGAACCAAAAATTACAAGAGCTTAGCCTTTCTGGTGCGATTCTTCTTGATAAGACATCGGCTGGATTGTCCGTGGACCCTACATGTCGCCATTGCTGAGGCACAGACAGTTGTTGTATCGTGGATACTCGGTTCGCAACACAAGTGTAAAACGACGAGGAGGGCGAGTTTATCCAATTGAGGACAATTTTGAAATCCGTCCGTAAGTGTATGGTGTCATTTTTTAAAGTCAAGTTTCTCTTAATCCGTTGTGACTCGACTGCCATTTTGGCTGCACAGAGTTCTAGTCTTGAAATGTAGTTTGCTTTATTGGAACCAACCTTTGGCTTCGCAAATAGTAATCGCACTATTACAACATCATCCTTATCAACAGCTCTTAGGTATGCGCATTGCCATACGCTTTTTCTGATGCGTCCGCAAAAATATGAATTTGAACAGCCTTTGGCACTCTGTGAGCTAGCACGTGTCTTGGAATTTTTATGCTGCTTAATGTTTTCAACCCTTCTCGGTATTTAATCCATGATGAGTGCAGTTCCTGTGGTAGAGCTGCGTCCCAGACTAACCTAAATGTTCATAGTTTCTGTAGAGATATTTTTGCTATTACTACAACTGTACCCATTATGCCTATTGGCGATTTCGGAGTATGCCATGCGCTTTGTGACCTTGTCCTTACAGTTCCATGATTGTCTGATTTGAAACTCTTTGGTTTTAGGTAGCCCAAGTCAAACCAATTGTATTAATGTCTTCCTCAGATTTATTGGTGAAATCTAACTGTAGCTCGCGATCTTCTTTCGGTATATTCTCCAGTAGTCTTGGGTGATTTGAGCACCACATCTTCAATTTGAATCCTGCTGAGTGAAGAATGAACTTCAATTGGTCTTGCATGGCTATGGTGCTTGACAGACTGTCTGAACCGGCAAGCACGTCATCAACATAAAAATCGTGAGGTAATGTCTTAACACCAAGATGGTATTCTACAGCTGCTTCTTCTGAAAACCTTTGAAGGCATTTTGTTGCCAGATAAGGAGCACATGTTGTGCCGGAGGTTGACAATTTGAAGCAACTAAGCTTTTCATTTTCCTTGTTTCTCCACCGTATTAGTTGAAATTTCTGGTCAACCTCCTCAACTTGGATCTGCCGATACATTTTTTTTTATATTGGCAGTGAAGGCGATTCTTGGTATCCGGAATCTCAAGAGAATTGAAAATGCATCATCTTGAATAGGTTCCCCGTGTATAGAAATATTATTGAGAGAGAGGCTGGATGACGTCTTCTCAGATGCGTCAAACACAGCCTTGAGTTTGGTGGTAGTGCTGTCTGGTTTAACAGACAATGGTGAGGTAGGAAGCAGTAGGGACCTTATCCAGTTTAACTTCGTTCATATGACCGAGGTTTATGTATTTATTTATAAATTGAGAATACTGATCCTTCATCTCTGTACTTTTTCAAATCGTCGCTCTAGGGCCATAATGCGTTGGAAGGCGACATCCTATGATTCTTCTAATTATTTGGGATCCTTCGGAAATGGCAATCGTACAATGAAGCGACCGATGGAGTTTTTTCTTGTTGTTTGGTTAAAATGGCTTTCGCAGCGTGTTTCTGCAGCTGTGAAGTTGTTTGGTGTTAGTTGTTGTCTCCTCCAATCTGCAGAATTTCTCCAATTGTTGGTCCATTTCTTACTCCTCGAGGATTGCGCACGTTGCCTGAGTTTGAGTTTCGTTTGTAATCTTGCCACCTTGCTGTCCACCCGAAGGCGGTATGCTGAAGTGTTGGTTGTGTCTCGCTTAATTTGATTTGTCCGATGTATAGTATCGTGTATTATAGCTCCGGGCCGATCATTTGACTATTGACTTTGGTGTATTGAAGTCAGGATCGGCGAGTTGAATGTTGTTCAGAATGGGCCATTTCGATATGTCGATCATCTGTGTCGGGTGAGGAGATAATATGCGTAGCAAGACTTATGCCTCCAATCTTATGTTAAATCCATTGATTCTTCATTGTCAATGCTAGACTCACTGTGCGTTGGGCTTGTGGCTTTTTTTGCCCGATTCTCTCTATGCACATTGATTTGGGAATTTCCATTACTATCAATTTTTTGGCCATTTTTCATGAGAGATTTACTTGCGATCATGAATCCAACACCGGTCTGCATGCAATAGCTGGTCCGTTTCCCACCACTCACCTTGACTAAGACTGTGCTTAAGAGTATATATACCCTTCTTGTTGCTGTCGTTATAATTGTTAGTGATATTGGCGTGTCTATTTCTGGTGCACTTGTCACAGGCATTTTCACAAAGCAAGTGGTTGATGCTAATTGTCGTATTGATGCCAGCACCTTACCTGAATTTTCGTTGCCCTTCTCTGTTCTGTGAGTTTTGGCTGCAGGATGCAACAGTTTATTGTGCTTACGAGAACATAGTGTACAATTGCCGGAGGGACAGGCAGTGAAATTGTGTCCCGTACCTCAAGCAATTGAAACATAGTTTGGCGACCTTTCACGAGGCTAATTCTCTTTTCTGGTGATAATTGCAAAAAACTTTCTATAAGCAAAAAGCTTATGATCACCTTTACGCACTGGACAAGTTGCCCCTGTGTTGGTTATCGAACCTAAAGACTTCAATGTATAGAGTCTCCTTTCCTCTGTTCCTCTGCCCTTGCTCCCCAGCGCTTCCAATGATTGAAAACGAAAACGAGTCACCACGAAGACTATGAGAGTGTTGAGTGGTTGCAGGTTTCTTGGTTGTGCCAATGACTGTTCCCACAATGCATGGGTGAATTTGTCCAGTTTTCTTGAACAAGATGTGAAGGATAATAGGGTTCCATTGATCTGTGGGTACTCCTAAATTTTGCAAGGCCAGCAAGCACTCCTGTGTTGAGTCGTGCATGGACTTGATTGCTATTGGGCCTTCGAACGGATATAGTTTGTTGGGAGAGCAATTCGTTTATTAAGGCGGTGACGAGCAGTCGGGTGTTTTCATACCTGTCGTTGATTATCTTCCACGCTGTTGCATAGTTTGTTTCTGAAGTTGTGAGATGCCGAATGAGCCTTTCTGCCTCTCCCGGGAGACTTGTCTCGAGATATTACAACTTTTGGCATTCATGCAATGGGCTGATTATGGACCAACTCTACGAAGAGATCACGGAACTGCCGCCACTTCAGATAATCCACGTCGAACGTTGGCAAGGAGATCTTGGGTAGTTTCACTCTGATGGCATTGGCTGTGGTAGTTTGTTCGTTAATTTCCACTGTTGCTATTGGTAGTTTGGACTGTCTGGCTCAACTGTTTGTATAGATGAGCAAATGTATTCTGAGTCTGGTCTTCCAGATTGAAGTAGCTTTCAATGTCATAATCGAAGGTGTCTGAAACATCTGCTAAATTACAAATTGTGTGGTGAAGCTCTTGCAATACCGAAAAGTGCGGCTCAACTGTTTTGTTCTCATTTGGAGTATTCGAGATTCACTTGGCCCTTCTGGGTTGCCAAGAGTGCGTCGAATGGCATGCATAAGTGACTGCTGTTTACTGACAAGAACATGAAGCTGGTTTGTTCTCACAGTTGAAACAGAGTTTCTTAATTGGATCCTACTACCTTGGCAGCTGGTTCTTCTTTTATGGGCTCCGTTAACGATTGACATCAGTTATTTTTTTGTTTTCAATTAAGCTCCATCTTAGCCGTATCTTGTTCCTTGATACTGGGTGCATCGACTTATATGTTTTCGATTCCATGAGTTTCTTTGCATAACGATAATCTAGACATGCCCTGTCCTCTAAATTTCTCATAGCCCGTCCATATTTCGTCATAGTAGCTCTTTGCGAAGTAGCTGTGTTCCAATCGTTGTCCGTATAAAGATCGAATTTGAGTGTCTGTTTCCTCAAACTCGGCCATAGATTATCAATCATTTGAAGCCTCTATTGAAGTTATGCTATGTTCTTGCGGTCATCTCCATCCTTCAAATAATTGGTCGCCATTCGCTGGATTTCATCACCTGTATCCTTCTGGCGTTGAGTAAACTGGTCTAATCTTATGTTGATACAGCACTGGAGGTATGCGTTTGATATGGGAACGAGATGTGTGACGTGAACCAAAATCTCGTCGGGGTCACCAAATGTATAAAGTACTTTTACTTTATGTTGAAGAAAAGCCAAAGGATCTTGTACCTTGACTTGAATTACGATGTGTGCGCTATACTTGAACCACCACACCAGGAGTTTGCTGAAAGGATAAGTGATTAAAGTGCAGCTTCGTACTACTTAAAGAAAACACCGCCGAAGGTTTTTAAAAAACTGAACTGTATTAGCTTCCAATTTCTGGCTTTTTTCTGGCATATGTTTTGGATAAACATTCTCCCCCCCGCATTGAATGCCTAGTTCAATTAAGCCTCAAAATTGATACTAAAGTCCGGGTCTTCGTTGTTGGAAGTGCTGACATAAGACCTTGGTGCAGGTTTAGGTTTCTTCTTGAAAAAAAGCTGACAAAACGTTGCACGGAATCTGCAACCAAAGTAGAGAATGACGGCTGCGGCTAGTAGTTGTCCAATATATGATACTGCAAGTTGATGGACAAATTGTAGAAGAAGGCCCAGTGGAGATTTTCTATTGTTGTGGTGGTCTTTGGTTTCATAGCCAAATAAAATACACAACAAAATATTTAATTGTTCATTGATTTTCAGAAGATTTTGCAAATAAAGTTTTGCACTTTCGGGTTCTTTTCCATCTGAGAGCGACTCATATTCTTTATGCTTAAACCGCAAAAAATTAATTACGAAATAAAAACGTTCGCAACATTTGCTTAAACAACGGCATAAATTTCAAAGAAATTCCAAAATGTCTGAAAAATTTGACTCAACTTGAAAAACGACTAGTTCGTCCACGCATTCATTTATGCAGATTAGAGCTCTTGAGCATGACAGACAAGCTGGTCTAAAATGGGCAGTGATTAATATTCCCATCTCTGTGGATGAAAGTGTCACCGCGTTGCATAGGTCATTCGAGCAATTACATGTAGTACAAGGTTCATCTAAAACAAAGATTCAAATATAACCACAGTTTCAATGAGCGAAACAATTCCGCCTATCCGCGTACGTGCTGCTGTGCTTCATTTGTTGAACATTCCTCTGTACAGGACAGAGAACATAACTCTATCCGAGGAATGAATTCAAAATTATCCATCCAAGGAGTATGTACCCCTTGTTTCACAGAAGGATGAGGATATAGTAAGAGGATTCTCGAGAGAAGCAGAAGAAATTGAAGAGAATCTCAATCCAGGAGGTTAACAAACTCTTTTAGATAATATCACTCTGGAGAACCTTTATATTGAGCAGTTGGCTTTAACACCCGGTCAAGGACGTCGACGATCATTCTGACGATCATTCTGAGGAGCTGTCTTTTCTCGCGATTTATTGTGGCCAGCCCAGAGCCGTCAATAATCTTACGTATAGCAAAATTGCAAGGTCAAAATTTCGGAGGTTCCCATACAGCCTCGAATCTTTTAATTGGACATTTTGTAAATAATTTACTGCAGCACGACGATGGCTATCAACTCTTAAGGGGATTGCGATCTTCACCATGTGATGCAATGATTAGACAACTCGGTCTCCATACATTTTTTATTACGCTCTCTGCCGCTGACACTAAATGGGTTGAACTGCTGGTCATTCTCTCCAAACCAATGGACGCACTTGATATTTCATTACAAACCGGCAGAAAATATGGAATATTCAGCTAAATTTCGGTAGATAAGAGCGAATCCGGTAACTTGCGCCCGGTACTTCTGCCATAGATTCCGCGCTATATTCAAACTCCATAAATTTAACACGGGAGTCTTTGGCGAACATTTCGTTGAGCAATATTATTTTCGGGTGCAGTGTCAACAAAGTGGCTCCCGGAACGTGCATGGAATGAACTGGCGCAAAATAATTCGCCGAAGCTAGATGTAGACAATGCAAATAGTGTTAGCTAGGTTGAGAATGTCATAGACGAATTTTCTTTAGCTGATAGTGGCCTCGATGGACTTGAAAATTTTGTAACCTATCGGAAGGCACACCCACACGAGTTTTTGGCTGCGAGAGTTATGAGGCGAGACATGACAGCGTGCGCGTAATAAAACTATATGCTGTAATTTCTCAAACTGAACTGCTGGAACTAATGACATCACTCAATGTGAGGCAAAGCGAATACCTTGCCCACATAACACATAATATTATGGGCAGCAACACGTTGTCCGAGTTCGTTCGTGGTGGAGCTGGTGTTGGTAAAAGTAGGTTAATAAAGGGCTATTTACCAGGCTCTTATTCAACGATTGAATGCAGTTCCAGGTAACGCCCCGAATTTATTTAAAGTTTTATTGTACGCGCCTACGGGAAAGGCATCTTTTGGTATCATTGGATCACCTGGAGAAATTAGACCGCAGTGATGTTGCGAATACCCTTTTTCTATATTTATTTCATTGAAACTTATTATCATTGATGAAGTATCAGTGGTAGGATTTAAAATGTTCTCGGACATAGATACTAGGCTTAAGCCAATTTTTAAGAGAAATTAGCATTCGGTGGTATTTCGGTGGTAGTCTTCGGAGATTTAAAGAAACTTTCCCTGGTAGGAGATCGGTGGGTATTCTGTCCAAATAGGACAGATCCCTAGAGTGCTATAGCTGGTACTCCTCTGTGGGATCTGTTCAGGTATTACGAGCTCACTGAAATTATGCCACAAAAGGAAGTTCGCACATTTGTAATGACTCTGAATAACTTAACCATTGGAGCTCTGACCGTTGCCGACATTGACCTTTTCGGTAAGGAATAGTGTACCCTGAAGAAATTCCCCGCGATGGCATTCATCTATTTCGCTCAAATAAAGAAGCTGGTAATAATAATTGCAATAAACTGGGACCACTGAACACTGAGTTCACTATCTGGATGGCAGTAGACAAACCTAGAGATCCTGTGCCAGAAACTAGTCGGCAAAATATTATGCGGTCAGTACTACTGTTCAATACTACTAAAACAGCGGGGCTGCCTAGTAGTGTTTGCTTGAAGCTCAATGTTGACATCGCTGACGGACGTGTGAATGGTGCCTCCGGACAACGGATGCACTTTGACTATGGTACTATGGGATGGTTCTAGTATTGCTATTCGTGTCTGGTTAAAATTTGAAAACGAGGCAGTAGGCTCTCGTGCAAGATCAAAGAGGCCAAATATACAAAATAACGAAATTTCAGTCGAACGCAGCCATTTTCCAGTAGTACCAGCAGAGGGAATTACAATTCATAAAAGTCAGGGCTCCATATATTAGAAGGTAGCTGTTCACACTAAAGCCCGGGATGACCAGGTCTTCCTTGTATGTTGATTGTAGGAGGGCCTCAAATGCTCCCGGGCTCTACCTCTAAGGGAACTTCAATCCACCGAAACCTTTCTCCCCATAGACTCTGTTTAAGTTCAAGCCCACTTTCATTTTCTCTTGAATCATTCTGAATCTTCTCCATGTTTGGTTTTATATCAGAACGTTCATAGTTTGCATGCTCACTATAAGGACATAGTGAGTGATATACCTGCTTTGTTTCGTTCAAACTTGGACTTTGCCGGGCGAGGAATACCCGATTCCTTGATATACTGCTTTTGAGCGGTTGGAAAGTACTTATTCGGAAGGACGGAAGAGAAATGGTATTATCTGCTACGTGAAATCTGACATTACAAATGATATAAGGCTACTTGAAAGCTCTAACAACGTATTCCAGTATATTTTATTGCGGTTTCTGAACTAGGATTATTACAAAATATTTAAAGGTAAATTTTTGCATCTTTTTGAATATTTTTACGTGAATTTTTATGTTTTTTTTCACTTACTCTTCAAGATGTAAAAAAAACTGCTTGATGAATTCGACTTATCCTAGCTTGCAATATCTACATGAGTATTGAACAACTCAATTAAATTCGTTCTTTCGAATTCGTTCAATAGATTTCGAGATATCGTGGTTACCAGATTGAAAAATACTGTTTTGAGAAAAACACGTTTAAAAATTCAAATACGGTTATCACCAATAAAATTCGAACACTTTCGGTACTCAATCAAGACTAAACTAACTGTTATATTCGAAACAGGAAGTTTGTTTTAGAGATATAACGGCTTCTCTATTGTGAATTTATACCTGCGTTTGTATAAAAAGGGCTCAAGCAGAAAACCTAAGGGAAGAGAAGGGGTTCGATGCTGGAGCGCACGCTCCAAACACCTGGCTTGTTCAACGCTGTAACTTCCGAATGAATCTGAATATCGCAAAATCAATTTACCCACATAGTCTCCACTATATTTGGATGTAATTTGTGAAAAAAAAGCTATTTTTGTACTGCTTTTGACCCGTGTTTATTAATGTGAGGAAACTATGTTACCTTTTTTTGGGAATCTCCGATCGTAAGGAAAAAACTACAATATTTGAGTTCTTTGTTGCTTAGTTTTAAAGACAAGAATAAATAAATTAACGTAAAACAATGACTCTATAAGACTACGATCACAAGAATTCCGGACTAGAACACGATAATGAGCAATTATCAGCTGTTTTTTATTATCATTTCAGATGTGATGTATTTTTTTCTGGTATGTGTACTTGTGTATCTCTGATATTGATTTGTTGGTTATGTTGCGCTATTTTTTTGTTATGTGCATGTGTGTGTCTACTTGTTCTATTTATAATTGTGTAATAATCATTGTTCAGCGAACCTGGAAGGAAAAGAAGAAAATAAATAACAAATTCAATAGATGATACATAAGAGAAAATTACCTCCACTTGGAGTTTCACAAGTGGAAAGATGCCTACGCAGATCTGAAATGAAATAAAGAAATGAATTCATAACGAGAATACATAGGAATTTTATTTACAAGATTAAGTTAAAGTCATTGATGCTTGCTAAAATCATTGCTGTGTGTACATGTCTATAGTACAACAACAATGCTATGCAAAGATGTAAACATGGAAAAACATGAATAAGTTCATGTTCCCCGTAAAACACACAACATAAAACATTAATGAATACTACAAATTACATAATTAAAAGAATTATGTTCAATATTTGTGGGCAAATAAGGTGAAAATTGCTAGATGAGCACTCAGCTGACATTTGTCCACAAATTCTCACAATATCGCATAATTACGAAACTGAACACTAAATTCACCATTTAAATAAATAGATATGATTACCTGTTGCTAAAGAATATCTTCAGTGAAGGAAAATACCTGAAAAAACACTAAAAACACATAAAATAACACATTAAAAATAAACTTGACACTCGACGTTTGACATATCGAAACGGGGTACAATCGAACCGCGATCTCGATATTTTTCACGGCAAACGCGATATTCGCGATTTTTTATTTAATCACTTCCCACAATGAGTGCGAAAGAGACTGACAGTGAGAAGACGACAAAAAATCATTACAAATTGACAAGAAAATCTACTACATCGAGATGACACATAGCGAATCGAGATTTTATAGTAAATGTTCCAAACATTGTAAGAAATGGATAAAATCATCGAATATACAATTAATTTTTACAAGAAAATTATCAAAATTTGCATCGTTAAATTGGCTATCGATTGACAATAAGAAAATCTCATTCTTTTGTCATTTTCAGTGAAAATTTCGAATATTTCACTTTACAGATAGCGAAAATGGAACGAATTTTTCTATAAAAAGGAGGCCATTTGTTCATTCTGTCCTCTATTTTCAACAAATTGTCAAGGAGTATACATATGCTAGCAAGTTATAGTATCCTCTAGTTTGCAATTTATCATCAGTGCCTAATAATATCTTTTGGACTTTGTTATGGAACAATGAAGAGTGATGGACATCGGACGTAAAGTCCAGACTGTCAGCAGGAGCTGACATATCACTCGACGGACAGCGTTCACTGCAGGGCGGCACGCTAGCTCGCCTCGGCTCATTGGCGGAGAGTGTGGGGAGGTTTCACGAAAAACCTGCCGCTGCCGTCAGCCATGATAAAAAAAAATCGTGCCTACTAAACAAAAGCCGGCACACATTCGGTCCTGAAGGGACTCTTACGTCACCCACCCATATACAATCGAAGGTGCAGATGTTTTGCCTTCTTTGCCGGCCCCATCCTCTCATCTGACTCTGAGGGGCATAATTATTCAGAGTCCCTCTTTGACCTGGAAAGAGAGACCAGGCGCACCTAACCGACCTTCATGCAAGAGAGCTCCGGAACAGTGATAGGAGAAATAAAAGTATTTACAGCATAATTACGTTATAATAGTTTCTTTAATAAAAAGTATCCTGACCATTATTTACACTTATATGTTAACCTAAAATAACATCCCTACACCGGAGTAAGTGATCAATATATGCTTATTTTCAGTGAACGTCCGCAAAATTCAATATTTACACGAAGACCTTCTTTCTTTCCAGTTCACGATACTAATTGGTCTTCTGACATGATACCCCGAGTTTTGATTAAATAAAGTCATAAAGGACATAATGTATAATTCCACATTAAATAATGTTTTATTGAAGACTGTTCTTCCTTAATAACCGTAACAAAATATAATTTCAAATAGAGGAATTAATTTTAAATAAAGTTCAACTCAAAGTCTAGCCGAAGTTTTGCAAATAAAGTTCTAATATAAGGTAATTTCACCTGTAATCATATCTGAGACGTAAAATTACTTCAAAACGTCTTTCTGAAGACCCATTTTGTTTAGTAAATGTGAAAAATGTTTTTTTTTCTAATTTTTCTTTTTTTGTCTCATTGACATAGTATCAAATAAATCTTAATTTAACCACGTGATTCTAAATGAAGTCTTATTGCCGACTTTCCTTATTCAACAGACCATAAAAAAACATATAATATTTCTTAAGTTTTCCGTATTTTTCTTGGGTTTGCTTTTGGAAACCTCTCATCAATCGCGGCCAACATATATCGCTAAGTAAAATTGGTTTATACAATCATCGTTTCCGGATGACAGAATATGCTTATATTTTCTAAAGGTTTGCTACAGTCTAATACTGTCAATGGGCGTGAAAGTGTAATTTTACGAAGAACTTAATTATCACATTAAAGAAATTAACACATGTATTCTTTAAAAAATTTACTCACGTAAGATTCAATCCTCGAAGGAGCTCCCTAGAGGCGGAATATTTTCTGCCGACGACCTGGAAAAAACACAAAAGTCTCCATTTTGCATGGTAGTGTTCCAATAACGGCGACTTCTTTTCTTGAAAACTTCCTTATAAACTCATTGACATAAATAACTCAGAATGGACTTGACCTGAAGTTTTCTGATGTGCTAAAACCGATCTATCTGAGATTTCAAACTTTAGTTCGAGAAATGGTGAGAACATAGAGCTCAACAATATAAGATGATTCTTATGAAAAGAAATATTCTTGACTACGAGTAGACTGATCACTCTACTCACTGGTATCAACATTAATACTAGAAGTAGTTAAATCTACATCGCCCCTGATAATTTGGACAGCTGTGAAGTAGACATCTGTTTAGATATAACGACTTCAATTCAAAGCAATAATGATATATCCCACATTTCTTTACATCTGCTGACGAGAGAAATGACTATTTGAACGCAACGTATGTTTATGCCTAACTGGCAACTGAAAGTACTTATCTCGAAAAAGTTATACTAGAAAGAATTACATTATACAATTTTAGTGCTTAAATATGAGTTCCAGTGATTGTTCTCCTCCATTTTGATATGAGGATGTACGTGTGCACATATGCATTCAAGATACTAGCTAATTTCTTCAAAACACTTCAACAGATTAGCGAAAATACCTATTAGGATGAATGAGCCGGCCTCTGACCGAAAATGTTTTAAGCCGTTTAAGAGGGCACCTCTTCGCTTCCAAGTAATTTCGATGGATTAAAATCTTCTCACGCTTCCGCAAGATCGATATCGCCTCTAGCTACTGCTAAATGAGCTCACTGTATCCAGGCCTGTAAGTATTATCCGAGAATAGTGTTGAATTTTCCTAGTCCTTTAGCACTTTAATCCCGACCGGGCCCAATTTCATCGGGCTCCTTAATTCGGAAAAACCGCGCAAGGGAGACGAGATTCACCAACGTTTTCCGTCTTTTCTTGACAAACTTTCTTTTGCCTCGGCTACATACATAGCACGTTTTTCACGCTTTTTATATCGCGGGAAAACTTTTCCTTTTAACGTCGTGAAACCAGTCAAAACTCAGAAGAAAAAACAATATCCGACTCCCCAGAAAATGTGGACCTCCTTCTCCTTTTCCCAAAAAAAACTCTTCTTCTTACCTATCTTATCGCATGTCACACCGAGCTCGAGGGAACCCATCTCTCTCGGTCGGGGTGCGTTCCAGTTTTCTGCTATAGACAGCAGCCGGCATACACGCTTCAGTATGTCATGTAGCATATTGCTATATGCAATATGCTACGACCATAACTGCAGCCAGCCGGCATACACGCTTCAGTATGTCATGTAGCATACTGCTATATACAATACGCTACGACCATAACAACTTCTAGTTTTTCTTCGGTTTTTTATCTTTTATTAGTAATTTCACTTAGAGTTTTTTTGGTTTCATCATTTATTTTCTATTTCATTTAAAGTCAGTTTTCGTTTTTCGGTCTTCAAATTTAAAGAAGTTCTGTCATTTTTAGTTCATTTTCCTTTTCTTTTTTTTCTTTTTGAGAGAATTTGTTTCCAGTGGAATTCGCGAGTTAGTCAATCTTGACGTGGTCTTCTTTGACATTTTACAGTATATTTAAGGTATTTATTTCAGATAAATCTTTGGTTAGGTGTAGGGTATCAAGGTATAAGATTGCATGCAATTGTGTATTGGACATATTACACAAAATAACATCACCACATACTAAAAATTTATTGAATATAACTTTCTTGAAATTTCAGTTGTGTTTTTTTTTTTCATAAAATTTCGGCGATTAATCAATTCATCAAGGTATAAAACTGTGCCACACGGGTCACCATGAGAATTGATTCACGATTGACATTTAACAATATTTTTTATATTTCAGCATTAAATAGATTATAAAACATATAAAGGAATTTAAAATAGTTTAATATAAGTCTAGTTAAGAAATTTGAGCAAAATTAGAAAAAATATATAACAGTTGAATTGAATTACAATTAGGTTATTTTGTTTTTTTTTTGAAGTTATTTTTACTAGTCTAATTTTAATAATAGAAAGAATTGTTTGCTAAAAAAATCTAAATGAATGATTAACCGGATGATTCTTTCATCAACCGCTACACTACCGCCATCTAAGTGTGATTGTGCTCGGCCATCGTTTACATTTTAGGTTTCTACGTTGATTGACACTACACAGTAAGCATTGGTATCGTGAGATCTTATTGGAAGCTACACTTTGCTATACCCCACACGTGTCAGTTCTTCGTTGGATTATTTCAATCTTGTTGCATCGCCGAGACATGGCAATTTTTTAGGTGGTTCATTTAAATCTCGTTATTATAGACCACACGCATCGCCCAGATGTGGCAGGTTTTAGGTGGATTATTTAAATCTCGTTGTTATAGTCCACACGCTGCAGATTCAGTGTGTTTGAGTTAATATTTCGCAAGAAACGTTTACACTAGCAGTAACTTATAAGAAGTTGCACCAGTGCGTAAACGTTAGAAAGTCAACTCGTCTTTTTCATTACAGGTGACAGATCTGAGTAGTCACAAACCAAGCTCTAATTTATGAACGTACACAATTTCGATTCTATAAGAGGAACAACGAAATTGGGTAAAGTTCAGAAAATTGAGCATTTCAGATATTCTTGTTTTCAGGACGTCAGCTGTCAGTAAATTTTTCAGCGAAGCACAAGACATGACATTTTAAGATCTTTTATTCCCACTGAAAATGGTCTTAGTTGCTGGTACTATACGCTAAGCACCTCAGGTGTTTCAAATGTAGTCAGATGAAACATTTCGCCTATTTCCCCAACTTCAAGCACTTCTAAGAAAAGCCACGCACATGTACACGCATTCTTTGGGTATCTACACTTCGTGTTCTCTTTATATTCTAAGTCCTCTCCCCCATTCGTTTATATAACTACAAACGAGGAGCTCTTAAATGCACTTCTTGATGCCCACTTTCTGGGCAGTGGGGTGATAGTTCCGACGATCTCGAGCTCTTCAGAACGGCATCTGTAGGTTGGAACGGAGGAGGTGAGCAGCTCCATAGTTATAGAGAAAGCTATTACATACCTAAGTTACCTAAAAAGAGTAGTTCAAAAACTATGAAATATTTAATTTTCATACATAAGTATAAGCTAATCATGCTTGAAACATGGTCAGCTTATCTCGCTGCAAAGCGAAAAATTGCCATCAGCAATAACGTCACATTCCTTTGCTTAAAATCAAAATATTTTCCCACAAAACGAGTTGGGAAAAATGAAAGTTTTAAGTTTCATTCCAAGTCGTTTCAATAGAAAAAAGCACCACGACAAATCTCACTTTCAGTAAGATTTGTCGTAAATACGATATGTATGTACATATATATATACATATCGGGCGCAAGAAATTTCACGTCGGTGAAGACTGAAACGATCAAGTCTTCACCGAAAAAGCTCTTATCAGCAAATTGTCGGGAGCTGCATACATTTTCATCGCAACAATGTATGCACGATAGCAAGACGATGGTTTGATATTACGAAAATATCAAATTTCATTTCAACCAGCGTCCATGGCGATAATTCTGGCCATATTTAAACATGTCCAGCGGCAAACGATTCTCTCAGGATAGGAATGATAATTAAGCATTTTCCTATCCTGAACTAGGAGACTTGAGATTGAAAAATCGAAGTCTCGAGACCGTCGAGTTGATTTTTGTACGCGATCGGGATCGTCACCGGACTTAAGAAATTCAAAAGTGTAAAATAAAAAGCTTTTTTTTTAAAAGCCACTTGCATTGGTCGGAGCGGTTAGTGAGCATTAGTAAAACGAAAATAAGTTAAGTGTTCATTGTTGAGAGAAAAAGAAAAGTAATTAAGTGTAATTAAATTAAATAAAAAAGAAAGAAAAAAGTGAAAGACACAAGTGTTTTAGTGAAATACTCCCGCTGCGATACTGCAACAAGATAACGCCGCTGCCTAAAGTATTGGATAAGCCGATTGGGCAGACTGGCAACAGCTGTAAGTACTCTTTGTTACATACATAGGTAAACCCTGAAGAAATATATAACCAAATTGGCGCAGCCGGTAAGATAGTGGAAGCCTCCCTTTTGAAAAGTCAAAAGTAGAAAGGCATAAGAGCTTTAAAATCCGCTATCCTGCGAACCTAAGGGGTCCCATTGACTAAGCCACTCACGCCAAGTCACCCCCAACACTCGGTAGATACCATATCTAGGCGCCTCTGCTTCAGGCGGGCAAGCGTTCAGCCAACTTACTGCAAAACACCACCGAGGGATACTAGTAACAGTCCAAGAAGGAAGTGGCCAAACATCAGAAAACCACCCAGAAGAACGAGCAAAAATCAGCCAGGACAGTGCCCGACAAGCTGCCTGAATTGTTAGTAGCCAGCGCTCATCAATAAAACGCTAGTAGACAACGATCCTGAGTTGAAGAGGAAACCGAAAACGGCTCATAAACCCATTTTTAACTAGATCCAGGGGAAGTCAAGACGGCCCAACGCCCCCCCCCCCCCCGCCGTTGCAAAACAGATCAATCAACAGACGAAGGATTGAGAGGGAAATCGAAGGCGGTGAAAAAAACCCCTTCTCATCAGAGCAAAGCGACTTAAGCAGGCAAAGAGCCCCCCTTTCACCATACAGCGCAACATATGCCTGCCGACAATCCTGCTTTACCTTAGCAGGAAACAGACGCAACATAGAGGGAAACCTCTCCGTTTTTAGCCGACGCGGGATCAGCCCCAGGTGCCAATACACAACACCCTGGTGACGATACAACATCTACTGCAGGAGATAAATGTCCACAGTCATCGCCAACAGGACCTTGACTCAGAAACGGACCGTTCTGCCCGGTCCTAATAGACAAATAAGTCTTGAAAAACTTTTAACTAAATTATACGAGATAGCGCGAGCATCAGGTACGCTACCTATTAGTCCGTGTGATTCACTCCGCAAAAAATTGAGTCAAACCCGCGAAAATAGACTCGCACAAATACAGATATTATTGAAGGACAACAAAGTTCGGTTCCGTGATAAACTAAGTAGGCTTGCTGAATCCAAGCGCTCCCTCGCAGTAGTTAAGGAGAGTACTAAAACTTCAAATTTAGAAGTAGGAAAGTATAAGAGTGTTAATTTAAGTAATAGTGAAAGTACCAACGGTAATAGTGACGGTGAAGTGATTGAAACAACTCCTGAAGACCTGCTGATTGATTGGCTCGAAGAATTCTTAACGGAAATCAGCCCAGATACAATCCCAGTTAGTCCACCCAAATTGTTTCGTACTCCTCAGGTACGTACGTGCTGACTCAGGAGATGGGGTGTGGGTACAATAAAAAAAAGGTTATTAAGGGCGCTACGGGTCTTTTGCGATTAGCAGGGTAGACCACGAAACCTGTTTTATAGGAATCCACTCATTACAAAAAAAGATAATAATATTTATTATACTTATTTTGCCTACGTTATAAGCTGTATCGCGGTACTTCCATATCGCCGCAAAGAATATCATATGGAAATCTAGAATTCAAAAAAAACCTTGCAAACTAACACTAACTACACTAAACCACTTAATCATTATGTCGCCGTCGCCAACCAGTCTGTACTTATCAACGATAATTGAAAGGAAAACAAATTGAGAACAAATAAAATTGAAAATAGGACACTTAGCTTTTAGTGAAGTTAACCGTCCGTCCACGTGGTTTCCTAGTTTTCCCGTTCAGTTTCCAGATCCCCCTTTTTTTTTTTTTTTTTGCGAACTCCTTTTTAAATTAAGTGCACTTTCACTTATTTATTTACTGTGTAATTAATTTTTTTTTGATGAAAAATAACTTTGTTACAACACCTTTTTTTTATTGAAGTCTCGATCTTGCGTTTTCACTTGCTGATAGAAAAACTGGAAGAGAGGCCTGATTGCTTTTTGCAGAGCTGTTGTTGCCTCCTCTTCATGTCATTCTCGAATTTTCGAGAATTCGAACTTCCGCTTTTAACATTGCTGCCAATATTACATTTCGACCACTGCGCAGGTTAGTATTTATATAGTTGACACTGCTTCAATATTTTTTTTGTTGTTGTTGCATTTTTAAATGATTTACACACTTATTGTTTATTTCACATAATTAACTTTCATTTATATTACAACCTTATATAGTTGTGAAATGAAAATTGCTTGTTTAAGTATTTTGTTTTAGTAGTTTATAGCTATTTCGATATATATATATTTTGAGTCTTTACTTATTTTGTTGTTAAGCTTTTGTTATAATATTTACTTTGTTGGAGGCTTTAGATTCGTAAGGAGATCTGGACTAACCTTTTTGTTTTCTGTCTGATTTATATGTTTGCGACGTCATTACATATTTATAAATATGTCTAAATCTCTTCACGGGGAGGAAGGTTCAACAACGCTCATCTGTTATAGCTACATTGATTGATTTACTACAAGGCTAGTTGGTTGCGCGAGTACAAGATCAAAACACTTAGTGAAATTTAGTAGTTCAAACTCAAATTCGGGATTTTTAATAGAAAGTTAGTCTACCTTTTTAGAGATGTGCAAATTTTACATTTACCTTAAACTTATATTAGAATCAAAAGACTAGAGTTAATACAATATTAACAATGTTATGAGTACTAACAGATCAAAATCTATAAAACTAGAAATTCATGTACTTCTAACTGCCTAACTAAATTTAAATCAGAATGAGACGCTATTCTTGAGAACGAAAAATATGTAGTACGAATATGAAAGTACCTTTTAACTCTATAAACAATTGGTACTTCTTATCTACTATCTTGTCGATGATTAGTCGCAGTGACGAGCAATGATGATTGGTGGCCATACAAAATATGTTGGTGAAATGCCAATATAAGATCTGCACTTGTCGTTCAAGAAACGTAACTACTCTTCGTTGTCACTCTCTAACTAGAGTGAATGTATGTCGTAAGCGAGATTACGTAGACTTTCCCAATAAGCGAGGCTGAACGGATCTCCAAAATTCTGAAGTCATGGCTCGTTCCACAGAAGAAATTGAATCGGTTGTGAAAACTTTGTGGTTCTGGAAAGAATTTAGCAGGAGCATCAAAAATCTTACAAACGACACGCGCAACATTAAGGACGCACACAAAATGATTTTGGAGGCGTAACAAAATTTAAATATCCAGTCAATAGACTACACACAATGGTTGATTACGCTAAGGTAGCTAATCTAACAGCTCAACTCGTCCCCTTATTTTCGGGAAAATGTACCCCACAATTGGGACGAGAACTACAAAACTTCATTGGCTGCAAACAAACTATGCAGTGCCTAAATAATGAGGAAAAAGTGGCTTTCATGCAGGTCCTTCCTACATGACTCAGAGGTGACGCCAATCAATTAATCGCTTCAGACGTCCCTGCTTCATTTACTGAAGTAGAAGAACGTCTAAATAGAACATACCTTCCCCGTGAGACATACCAAGACTTAGTGAATAAATTAATCACTACTAGGCAAAACCAGTTAGAATCTCTCACTGTGTTCATTACAAGATTGGAATAGTTGATGACGATTTGCAGCGAGGCAGCGACACAGAAGTCTGGAGCTGAGGCAGTCTCTCCAGTGAAAACACAGCTGATGGATGTTGCCAATAACGCTTTAAAAAGTTGAGTAACTAACCCATACCTATGTCAATATTTGCTCACGCAGGGAGAAGGTGATTTAGGATCACTCATACAGAAGGCCCTAGCCATGTAGAAATTACAGCAAAGTACCACATTCGCCCAGACTACTCTGGTACAAGCCCCTCCAGTGGCTCCATTAGACCCAGATTTACGAGTGGGAGCTTACTATAAAGCTCCTTATTATCAAATGCCATCAACACCTATGTTCGAATCACCTCGAGCTCCAAGTCCAAAGCAGTTTTCACGTAACGTGAATAACCCAGGTTCATAACAGTCACGACAAAAGCCATTTACAAACACTGATGCCAGAAACTCGGATACAAATGCACCGGTCCGTAACTTCACGTGCAATTTCTGCCAGCGAAAGGGTCATACGTATTCAGATTACCTTAACCGCAAAAACAGCCCTTTCTGCTCAAACTGCAAAATCTCTGGACATGACGTCCGTGATTGCAGAAAAAGTCAACAAACACAACAGATTGTTCCTCCACGCTTCCAATAGACCTACGCAAGTTCAACACAGCACAAAAAGTCCTCAAGTCTTCAATATAAGACTCAGATGCACCTTTTGTTGTCGCCGAGGACATGCAGACGAAGATTGCCCCCAGAAGAAAAAATGGGAAGCCCGGAGTCACGGAAACGGTATGCAGTTGACCCATAACTCCCCGGATCCACTATAAACCCAACTAAAAAATCTAAAGGGTCCCCTCAAGGGCCCGATTCCGGTGTCCCTACAGTGCAACTTCCGCTGGACAGAAGCCTTAACGGCCATACAAAGCTAGTAGTGGACACTGGCGCTGAAGCTAGTATTACTAAGAAAGGAGCAATTAAAGACTTCAAAATAATTAATTTCAATGAGGCATGCACTTTGCACACCCCTTTTGGCATCGGAAAAACATTGGGAAACTGCAAGGGCAACTGCAATTTTAAAAATAAAATTCTCTTCAGTTTCAGGTGGAACAAAACCTACCAGGACTTTCCGATGACGTCCTATTAAGAAACGACTTGCTATAAGACAATTGTAATGTTGAAGGCCCAAATAAAGCACTCAAGTGTCCTTGTACGGAAACAAATCCCGAAGAGTTTACTGAGCCCTTGTCATGCAAAACGGACAAGCTGTATTTCAGAAAAGCAGTCGAAGTGAGGTCACTTCCAGAAAAAATGGAACCTAAACATGTTAAACTATCTGCATGCAGTGTCTCCAAGGCATCTCAAAAGAGTAATGCTGGCTGCCAGGTTCAACAAGAGCCGACGGAGGGCGAAAAGAGCTGTCTGGGTGATCAAAAGACCAGCTAAATGAGGCAACATCTGGTTGCTTTAGAAGAACCAATATGCATACCTGCTAGGTCAAAAATTACCACCACAGTCCCGTTGCGAGTGAAGGAAGAAATCCTCTGTCTATCAAGAGATAAGTGATGGAGTCTTCCCGGCCAACAGTTTACTGCCTACTGGGAAAGAAACAGTGCTAGTTGCCATACTCAACATTAACAATTTCCAAGTTGTCATCAACAGTTTATTATCACAACTGCTCCCTATACATGACTACGTCGTCATCCCAATAGAAGAAACCACTGAAACACAACACGTTCTCAAGCCGAATAAATCGCAAGCGAGTAACACAAACATCAGTTAGCTTCCCAAGGCGGAACAGAAGTCAAGCAAGACTTCTTTCTCAAAAATACCTAGACATTAGTTACTAACACGGCCCAAGTGCCCTATACAAGACGTGTGCGAGCGCAGTAAGACCCCAGTAATGGCAACAATGACTCCACCGTCCAGGAAAATAAGATATAAAAATTTTACATGGCCCAGAGCCAAACCAGACATACGAGCGAGCTCCAGAAGCCGACAAGCAAAATGCAGCTGACTCCTCCATCCAATATACCTAGATGTAAGATAACCACAAGGATAAGGAGCCAAACAATAGCTGCGTAAGAGCTCAGTAAAGCAAAGACGACTGCACCACCCAACAAAGCTAGTTTTAAGAAACAACAGTGGCCCAAGAGCCCTAACACAAGTGCGTGCGAGCTCAGTAAGACCTATTTAAAGGAAAAGTCGACTCCACTTAACTAAATTAGTATTAAGAACAAAAGGTGGCCCATGAGCCCTACAAAAGACACGTTCGAGATCCATAAGACTTCATTGAAGGCAAAGTTGGCTCCACCGTCAAGTAATATTACGAAAACCAATTTTTCGGGACCCATAACCCATAATACAAATGCGTGCGAGTACTCGGACCAATCGAAAGAACCTGTAAAACATGGTAAGACACCACTAAAGCTGCTGCAAGCCCATTCCCAGCCATCTAGTAATGTAAGTGAACCAGAATGTAAAATACACAGCTACACGAAATGAGAAAAGAAACGCAAGCTTTTCGGAAAATATAGCTATGTTACAGCACCTAAGATACTTATTTCAGGATCATGAAGATCCCACACATACTCCGCGAGTTACAGGCTGGACAGGAGCTCAGCCTAGACCCAAATCTAAATGCGGAAGAAAAAGCTTCGATATCCGCACTCTGCTACGAGTACAATGATATCTTCTTTCTAAAAGGTGATAAGCTCACATATAAAAATGCTATCACCCACAATATCCCTTTAAAGAAAGATCAAGCGCCCATAAACCAAAGGCCTACAGATTACCAAGTAATCAACGAACAATTAAGACAAATGCTAGAGAACGGGATAGTCCAAACTAGCAAAAGCCCTCGCAATTCACCCTTATTAGTTGTCCCCAAAAAGGCGGGTTCCGATGGTAAAAAAAGGTGCCGCGTCGATGTCGATTTTCGTAAATTAAACGAATAGACAATTGGCCATGCATATCCGCTACTGCGAATCGAGGATATTCTTGACCAACTAGGTCATGCAAGGTACTTTACCACACTCGATTTGACCAACGGCTATCACCAAGTCTTAGTCGATAAAAAAGATCGACATAAGACCGCTCTTAGCACTAGTTACGGGCACTACGAATTCAAGCGTGTGCACTTCGGACTCAAAGGAGCTACCGCTACATTCCAACGCCTCATGAACTTCGTTCTGACAGGCCTACAGGGCCTCGAATGTTTCATTTATCTTGATGACATCGTCATTTATGGTAAGAACCTAAATGACCAGAATGATAATCTTCGCAAAGTTTTCAATAAATTGAGAGAGAACAACATCAAACTGCAGCCAGAAAAGTGCCAGTTCATGAGACGAGAAGTTATTTATCTAGGGCATAAGTGCTCTAGCGAAGGTGCATTACCAAATCCCAGCAACCCGGCCTGCGTCCAAACATTTCCTGTTCTTAGAACAGTTCGGCAAGTTCAGTCCGTTTTACGACTTGCCAATTACTATAGAAAGTTCATTCCGGAATTCTCAAAAATCGTTCGTCCAATTACAAATTTATTCCGCAAGGACGTAAAATTCACTTGGACTGCGAAATGCCAAGAAGCATTTCAAAGCATTAAAAATGCTCTAATATCACCACCACTTCTAATCTATCCAGATTTTTGAAAAGTTTTCAATCTTACAACGGACGCCAGCAACGAAGTATTAGGCGCTCTGCTTTCCCAAGGAGAAGTGGGAAAGGACCAGCTCATCGCTTGCATAGGCCGGTGAACAAAGCCGAGAAAAATTACTTCACTACTGAAAAGGACTTATTGGCCATAGTCTGGGCCACTAGAAATTTTCGATGCTACCTTCACGGCAGGAAATTCACGGTCTATACTGACTACAAGCCTCTCAAAAGTGTCTTTCATGTTAAAGACCCGACTTCCCGTTTGGTGAGATCCCACCATAAATTGTCGGAATTCGGTAATACCATCCAATACAATCCAGGGAAGTATAATACCAATGCGGATGCATTAAGCCGCATTCCACAAGTATTAAACGAAGACTATACAGGCAACACTTTAACGGTACAAGCCCAAGTCCACCACACTATGGACTCTGATCTGGAGGAAATCGTTTTTCCAAATAAAAAGAAACCCAAGACACCCGCTCATTGCTTCGCCGTGACCAGAGTTCAAAAGCAGAGAGCCCAAGAGGCCAATACTATCCCCAGCGCTGAAACATAGCCCACGGCAGCGGAAGATAAAGAAATTTAACCCCCAGAGGCGGAAATACAACCCTCTGCTATGCTGGAACAAGAAATAAGTCCAGTCAAGGCAACTGAGATAATCACAAGCCCACAGGATGTTCAAACAATTCTAAAGGATTACCACGACTCTCCTTTCGGTGGCCATTAGGGTGTCACTAAGCTTTTAAAAGAATTGGACGCAAGTATTGGTGGAGACACATGCTTAGTGATATAATGAAATATATCAAATAATGCCCTAAGTGCCAAACAATGAAAACATCTCCACAGTTCAAGATGCCAACGGTAATAACGGACATCGCAGAACAACCTTTCGACAAGGCTTACCTCGATATAGTAGGTCCACTAGAAGAGACCATATCAGGTAATAAATGTATCTTCTTTTCAAGATAACTTTACCAAATTTGTCGATTGGTATGCCTTACCAAATGGAAAAGCAGTAACGTTGGCCCAAATCTTCTTCGATGAAATCGTCACGCGCTATCGCATTCCAAAGAGAATAGTCACCGATCAGGGAACTAATTTCCTGAGTGAACTATTCAGGAAGGTCTGCAAACTGCTAAAGGTAAAGAAGTTACAGAATTCAGCATACCATCCACAGTCTAATGGAGCAGTAGAGCGTGCCCATAGACCATTAATCGAATATCTGCGTACAATCGTAGATGAAAATCCCAAAACATGGGATCAATTCCTACGAACCGCTGGATTCGTTACAATAACAGTGTACACAAGGGTACTAAATTATCCCCGATTTAAAACGGGATCGTGAACCCGTTTATAACCACGAAAGTTATTACCATATGCTCAAATACAGACTACAAAAAGCATATTCCACGGCTCGTAAAAATCTCTTCGCCAGCAAACAAAGCTCAAAGGTATATTAAGACAAAACAGTCAGGCCTCTCACTTTCCAGCTAGGAGACAAAGTCCTCCTCAAAAGTGAAAGCCGAAGACACAAACTGTCTCAAATCTGGGTTGGCCCATATCTGCTAATCAATGTACCCAGTCCAACAAACACTACCATAAAAATAGGCAAGCGACAGGTTGTAGTATACAACAACCGTCTGAAGCCCTATTGTGGGTAGTATACTGGTACATATACTTTTAGAAAATAAGTTTCACTGAAACAAAATTTCGCCAGTTAAACTAACAACTACCTGCTTAAGAGCTCCACACTCGGAATTATTTACTATGACTCACGAAGTCAACCCGTACCTAAATTTTATTTAAATCAATAAAAAATACGCGAAATAAACGTGTGCATATATACGTTATTACTTATAACAAAACAAAAATAAAACTGAACATATAACAAATAAATCCTTACTTTTAGTAGCTATGAGTAAATTAAATAATCTACCAATAAAATTTTTTTTTGTAAATTTTGACTTGCATCCGTCATACCTTGCCTTTAAAGTTTCGTATTCCTCTTCATGATTTACTTTTTACTCATTGTTGTAAATTAAACCATTCACTGGAGTAAAATGCCCATATTTTAACTACACCTACCTCGCTCTGGGAGCTCCAGCTGTATGAGGATTTAGAAAAATTACAAGTATACCACAGTACATGGAATATACTAACGGAAATAAATCTAATGGAACTGGACAACCAAACGCTTATGGCAGAACAGGCAGAACAGCTTGTGTATAGGTTATGCTTGAACCGCTCTGAAGCGGATGAGCTATGCCTGGTACAACAAAAACACGTTCATTCACTCTTAGAAAACATCAAGAGGAGAACATTGCTATACTTCTTACGTTTTCCCTAGCTCCCCAAGTACGTTAGAGAATCGCGAATGGAGAGTTAGGAAGGTTCAATTGGGGAAAACGAAAGTTCTCACCTCTAAAACTCCCAAAATCTCCGGAGTTACAGAATCTGATGGAACCAAGACGAGTGCGGGCACAGGGGCTGGAGTGTACTCTAGAGGTATCCAGTGGCACGAGTCTTATAGCCTGCCTGCCAAGTGCAGTGTATTTCAGGCAGAGCTCGCTGCGAATTATTAGGCGGCAATATTGGTATCCACGTGCAGCAAGCCCGTATGGCACATCTGCATATACACTGATAGCCAGGCAGCCAACAAGGCGCTGGATACTTGGCTGCTAAAATCGAAATTGGCGCAGCTATGCAGCAGGACTAATACTACAAAGATAATGGTGGTCATTACGGGCCACTGGGCCTTAGGGAACCGCGCTAGTGGACCGGGTATAGCTACGAACGATTTCTGCAAGAGCTGTAAGAACTCGGAGGAAATCTAATCCATCCAACACGTGCTTTGCGAGTGCCATGCTTTGATGAATAAAAGAGGTAGGCTATTGTCTAGCTACTTCTTTGCAAGTCTGGGGGAGCCGCAAAGTGTAGAATTTAGATATATCCTGAGTTTTCTGAGAGAAGCAGGATGGATCTAGGTTAAAATTCTCAGATATATCCTGAGTTTCCTAAGAGGTCTAGGGAGACAATGGACCCACTAGAGGTCTAAGAGATGCAGGCTAGTCGTCTGGCGGCACCCCCTTACCTAACCTAACCTAACCCTTCCCCATTCATGCAAAATACGACACTATGTGGCATATATTTCTTTCAATCTAGAAGATACCATAAATTTCCAATTTTGGTCGGCTGATTCCTAGCGTCTTATAAGGTTATATTTGTTTTGAACCAAAAGTTTTGGGCCGCTAAATATAGCTTTCTATTTCCATTTCAGCATGAAAATTTCATTAGCATCTAGATATCACCGCAGGACTTTTATTAATATAACATCAGTTCTTCTTTCTGTAAGCATAGTGAAATTTGGCACCACATAAAATGCATAGATATTATACACTTCTTGCCTTGTCTTACAGGTGGTGTTTTTCACATAAAGCTAGCTTGTGTTTCGTTCAAACAGCATAATTTCCTGGGCTGGCTTGCAATTTGTTGCAAAAATTAAAGGCAACGTTTTTAAATTTTTATTTCAATAATTTCTTTTCAAACGTATACTACTTTTCTTCAATATACCCGACTTTGTAAACATCCGATCACAAAAAAATGCAAAAGTTTTTCTTGTACTGAAAGTTCCTTAATGATATAATTTTAGATATTTTCGCAATAATTTAAGACTAAAAAAGAAAAACTAATAAATATAAAAAACAAAAACTTTTTAAAAAATGTTGTTTCAAAATCCACACTAAAAAATAGAAAATTATTTCTCCCTTCAATTAATGAGTACCTAACTACCTACAAATATTATATGAGTATATATGATGTTTACTAACACCAATATACATGCATTACTGGTCAGTGAGACCTGGCTAAAGGAGTTTGTTCCCACAGCCCTCGTATCAATACCCAGATATACGATACTACGCAATGATCGAATTGGCCGTATGGGTGGTGGTGTAGCTGGCTATGTGAAAGATAATCTACGAGCTAAATTAATTCACTCATCTGTTGACAAGAATATTGAGTTTATTTGTGTTGAAGTGAACATGGATCCGATTGGTGTGTTTTATCTGCTGTTTATTGTGCTCCTGAGCACTTCTCTGGCGATGTTGCGTCCGAATTTGAAAATGTTTTTTTCTGATCTTGCCCGTCGTTGCGATATTATTATCGTAGGGGGAGACTTCAATGTCAATCTCTTGCAGCCTGGCTCGCGCACAGATGCCTTTCTATTCTTTAACAGTCTGTATACTTCAGCACAGTTAACAGCTTACCGACCTATAACAATACTTCCAAACCATCTCTCCTTGATCAATTCTTAGTAACTACATGCAGATGACTGGTAATACTAATTTGGCCTCATCATCGCTGCTTAGTAATGCGCACATATGCAATCTAAAGCAATATAACACTATTCAGAACCACAACAATAGACTACTTGATCTGATACTGTCCAATTTAGCGGAAAATGAGATAAGCTTAGCTTTATCTCACGACGTACTTTTACGTATTGACCCTCACCATCCACCTCTTGACATTGATGTATCATTAAATCGGCATGATTTCTTACCTATGAGGACAACACGAAAATTGTCTTTTCACACACCGAATTATAGTAATATCAATGAGCATCTGGCTTCAATCGACTTTTCATCAAAATTTTCCGCTGATGTTAAGAGCACCTTCAAAAATTTTCTCTCCACTCTAAATTACTGCATAAGAACATTTGTCCCAGTAATAAAACCAAAACATGCAAAATATTGACATTGGTATGGTCGTGCATTAATTGAAGCTTTAAAGGAAAAAGAAAAATATCGTCGTGAATATAAACGCTTGAAACACCCTGAAATCTACAAGAGTTTATCACTATTCCGTCATTTATCAAAAAATTTGATTAAAGAAAGTTATAGAAACTATTTGGATGGGATCAAGAAGTCCTTACACAATAATATTAAAGCATTCTGGGCATATTCCAAGACAATGAAATCTTCTAACAACCTACCTACTGAGATGTATTACAATGATACAATTTCTAATACTCCCCAGGATACTTGTAATATTTTTTTTCGCTACTTTGAATCCGTCTATTCTAACAGCATCTCCGGTATTAATCCCTCAGCAGGCAGCGGTGCCGCTGCATGTCCCTATTCTCATTCAACCTCTTTTTCTTGTTCAATAGACACATTACCTATTTCTCCTGAAAATGCTCAAGCTATTATTCTAGATCTTGACTTAGTAAGAAAGCTGGGCCCGACACAATACCGAACATCTTCCTAAAGAACTGTTCCTCCGTCTTAAGCGCTGCTTTAAGCGTACTATTCAACTTATTCAATGAACTTGACATCCTCGGTCTTAGTCTCTGTGCCTTTAAAAGAGTTATTAGATGTAAAATTCAGACTATTTTTTTCTCCTCTTTTCTTCTCTAATCCTTTATAATTTTAATTATCTTTTTTTTTTTTTTATAATTTTAATTTAATTTTTCCCCTTTTTGTAATTTTTTGAATATTTTTTTTGTTTCTTTTTTGAATTGCTATTACACTTAAAAAAAAAAAAAATGTTTTGTTTGTTTTTTTTTTGTAACATTTTAATCTTCTTTTTCTCGATGAAATATTAATGTAAATACTTGGACTTAATAATTTAACCGGTAGCTTTTAATTGTGACTTTAGTCTGTAAGTTATCGCTGTAAAGTTATAAATAAATAAATAAATAACTACATACTATTCCAACATAAAATTAGCGCTCCTACTTTCTTAGATCATGATATGCTATTCCTGACATAATTTTCCGGTAGTGTCAGGAAATTACTTGGATTATTTCTCCTATCGTGATTTCAAAAATCTAAACACTGAGGCACTGAAAGAATGAAACTCCTTGCCTTGGAATGAGATTTTCTACTGGAATAGTGTTGATGAGCAAGTCGAAGTCTTTGAAAATCTAACTAAATTCCTTTTCGACATGCATGTACCTCTAGTATCTAGGAGGACTGATAGAAAGCCATATCCATGGTATACTCCACCTATCGCTTCTCTTATTGCGAAACGTGAACATTTGTACCATCTATTTAAACGGCTCAGGACCAGTGGCGCACGTGCCTTATACAAAAATGCGCGTATTAATGCCACTTCTGCAATTCGCTCTGCAAAATATATTCACTTTCGCTCGAATTTTGAGCCTATGCTCTCTCCTAAAATTTTATGGAAGAATCTCATAGCGCCTGGGATCGGTGGAAAGCATAGCATTAAACATAAGGATCTCAATGTCAATGAACCTAATCAACACTTTGTATCCACTCATAACAACTTAATAGCTGCTGATATCGATGTCAATGTCATGACTCCTCCTCAGCAGAATCCTGTATCTTTATTTAATTTTAGATGTATTGCCATTGATGAACTTTATCAAGCGCTTCACCGCACAGAATTTATTGTACTATATGTATATTAAACTCAAGAATATAAAAACTTAACCTAGATACATATACAAATGCACTATACAAAAAACCATATAAATTTTAGAACTTGGAATTCGTACTCAAATCAATTAAAACAAACAAAATTATTAATAATATATGCCGCTTGCCGTGCCGATCTCATTCATCGCCGTTGATTCATTCAACTGCCGTCCATCAATTTTGCTTTCCTTAGGAAGCTCGGGTTGACCTATTTTCAATGTTGCTGATCTTGGAATAATTGCCGGTCATCGCACGTCATGAACATGAAGAAAAGAATAAATAAATTGTTCTTTGCCGGTTATCAACTTGCAGAAAGCTTGTCCCTGCACATTATTGTGCTGCAGCAGTTCTTTTACGTCCAGCTGGAGAAAGGTGAATGCCTGGTCAACCTGTCGTACACATTTTGGGTGGCCTTGAAATCGTAGCGTTGTAAACATGCTGTAAATATATATTGGGTTAGTATAGGGGTTTTCAAGAAAGGCATTTCCTCTTTTGCAAGAAACCCTGTTGACGAGGAGTTAATTAAATGGCCCTCTGACTCGCCCTACCTGGTCTTTGTGAAGGAGTAGGGTAAAAGGGAACGATAAGAGTGCCGTGTATCACAAAATTATAGCCCTTTTTTTTATTATTTATGCAGGGCTGGATAAATTCTCGTTTGGATTCGAAGTGTTTCAGTCGTAATAGTACGTGCAGTAGGGTTGGGATATATTTTCCAGAGAATCTTCTTCAATGTTTCTTTCTGTGTCCGCATCTGTAATCACGTAGGTTAGCTGAACCGCAGTTTTTTCCTGCGTTCTTCTATTTTTTTGTGAACTAGATATGTAGTGAACGTATTACAGGTGGCTGCTAATAGACGCCAATTCCCACTGTACCAAGTATGGAGGATTCTTAAATTCAGTATCATTCCTATAATATACTTGATTATGCGTATGACGTTCCAAATTCCAAGGATACTTGAACTGATATGACCGAATCCCGTTACCAATGACCAAGTAGTTTGGAGGCGACTTGAGATTTCGCTGAAATGCTCTCATCTCAGTATGCTGAGATGAGAACAGGCTAAATACATCTATATTTTGATGATCAATGTTGTGACCCATAAGTGATTTGGCGACGACGTTCTCAATAGCTTGCCTTTCAGCAGGATACATTATCTGATGGCGTGGATTATCGGTGGTCTCGGCTGAATAAATACCTGACTTGATCAATTTGTAACAATTGTAATACTTCGTTCGCCTTTCTGCGTAGAAAATTGCTGTGGCCGAGAGTGGTGACAAGGGAGCCCTTTACTATCCGTAGTAAACTTGGATGTCGAGTGCTTTAATAGAGCTTGGATATCCAGTAACTAAGACTGAAAAAAAAATTGAGAAGCGTTTCCAGCACTGGGAAAGTTCCACTTACTGTGCCTTAACTCAAATTAACCAACCTAATCAATGCTGAGACAGTGGGAAAGCTTTCTAGAAATGGAAAGTTTTACCCAAAGTGACTTAACTGAACTCAACACTCGTAATGAGGGGTAATGGGGAAATTGTGCTGGAAATGAAAAGTGTCACCAAAGAATGTCTCGACTGAACTTACGACCGATAACTGGGTGTGGGGAGTTATTCTAAAAATGAAGAGCTTCACTTGGAGTGCCTCGACTGAACCTAAAATTCGCCGCGTTTGTCCGGATAACAGCTTGGCTGGGTCCCGACTCCTCTGCAAGAAAGCTAAGTTTTCTCGATTTGATTATTTATCAAGAATGTGGGAGGAGTCGGACCACGGAGACTTTTGTTTCACCTGTTTACTTCTGCCGTGGGACTATAACCGCGGGCAACTAAACGTGAAAAAAAGTTGGTCCTCTTGTCCACTGTGTTCGCTGATTGCGATGTTTAGAGAATTCACCGATTTGCCGGCGGCACGTTGGGGTTCAAAGCAATCACGGAATTTGTTGATTTGTCGTCGGCAATTGTCAACTAAAGCAGATGAGAATATTTGTTGATTTCCCGTTGGCACTTTCGAGTTCTTTTCTCGTTAGGCCTTCTGACTTGTAATTGCCTAAGGGTCAGTAAGAGAATAGGAGATTTAACAGAAGCTGACAATTAAAGTAAGCAATTATAAGGCTGTGTTCACCCTGGAGAGGTTTGAAGCGGTGCGGTTGCGCGCGTAACCACGTCAAAACTCTAGAAACCGCAAGGACGAAAACGCACAAGCGGTAATGCGCTGATTTCTGTTCACTTCGAATAGGTTTCGAGCGGTTGATATATATTGTCCACGTCAAGATCAGTCATCAATGCAGTATCCCCAATTACACCTGTTGAGCGTCTTGCCGTCACTTCGCGGTAAGTAAAACAACTTCTATTCCAAATACATTTTAATAGGAAAGCAAATTAAAAACTTGCATTGGGCACAATATTAGAATTATCATTTCCATCTGTTGTAACCAATATTTGAGAAAAAGGAGCGGAAGACATATTTGAATGATCAGAGTTTATTACCGATATGGACTTTCTCTCAGTATGAAGAATACTGCTATCCCACACCGTTGAAAGTGATATTTCCTCCTGTACGCTGGTATGGCTTTTGCTTTTCATGGAATGGTACAGGAGCTCCTACATTTTCATCGGTAAAGCAACTTGGTGTCATTAGACATTTTTTTCATGTATGGTTGAAAGCTAATCAGGAAATGGTAGTCTTCATCTGAAGTGCTTTCTTCCTCACGGGCCGTAAATTTTAATTTTTTTTCTTCGATGTTTAAAAATCGAACCTCATCGCAGTTCTTCTTCTGCTTGTTTTTTTTTATTTTGAACTGGTTTTGGTAGCTTCGGTACCGAGTCTTCTTCTGTAATTTCTACAGGTATAATTTCTACAACAGTATCATTCAAAAGATGTTCTATCTCCGCATCTAGTTCGGAGGAAAACAAGTTTCCCGACATTTCACGAGGACGCACAACATCTTTAAGGAAAAGGAGCTCGTTGAAATGTACCCACTTTGAGCATGAATTAGATGTTCAACTCCCAGATTTAACTTTAGCTATCGCATTGAAATACTTGCGAAACCTATCGCGCAAGTTTTTCCATTATTTTTGTAAGACTTCCTCTGAAAGTAAAGAAGACAATAATATATATATATAAAAAAACCATGTTCTCAATTAATAATAATAAGCTAAAAATAATTTTGCTTTTTTTTAGAATTTTGGCCTCTGGATGTTCATTCAGAGCTCTTGCCATGTCTTTCAGAATGGGTGTCAGCACAGTATCGAAAATAATTAAAGAAGTCTGTCAGGCAATTTGGGAAGTTTTACTGGAAAAGCATATGCCGGCACCATTACAAGCAGATCTCTTGGAAGTAGGAAGAAATTTATTCATTAAGTGGGATTTTCCACATTGCATTGGATGCATTGACGGAAAGCATATCCGATGCAAATATCCATCAAACTCCGGAAGTTTATGTTATAACTACAAACAGTTTTTTCCATTATGTTGCAAGCCGTTGCAGATGCAAACTGTAATTTTATTACAATTGAAGTCGGTGCCTATGGCAAACAATCCGATGGTGGAATATTTGAATTATCGACCTTGCATTATTTAATAGAAAATCAAAAATATCCCATACCAAGAGCATAATAACCCTAATAGCTCCATTTGTTATGCTGGGAGACGAAGTGTATCCGTTACGTTCCTACCTGGTGAGACCATTTTCTAAAAGCTCTTTAGATGCTGACAAGATTTGCTTTAATGATAACATATCAAGAGCTTGAAAAGTTGTTGAATGTGCATTCGATATCATTACATCAAAATGGCGTATATTGACAAAAGTTATTGAAACTGATATAAAAACGGCAGAGCTTATTGATAAATCAATTTGTTTAATACATAATATTATTGCTGATAGAGAAGGCATACCACAACCTGCAACTTTCCAAGAATTAGAAAATTTAGGGAATGGACTTGAAGAAACAGCCATGGAGAAAAGATATAATGCACATTCAAGAGCTGCAGGGAACACTCGAGAAATATTTAAAGATTATTTTAACCTAAAAGAAAACTAAGCTGTCAAATAAAATATTAAAAACTGAAATAAATTTGTGTTTACTTACTTGGATAATTTACTTCCATTGCAACTTCATCCCATAATTTTCTTGTTGCATCTCGGTTGGAATAATTACAATTTTTATATCCCATATCCCATAGAGCCGGACGGTCACGAATAACCTCAATCAGTTTACCAATATCCATGTCGTCGAGTATTTCCATAAATGAGAACTCACAAGACGTCACTCAACTACACTGAACAAGCGGTTTCACGCGATTGAAATCAAAAATTTTGATGTCTCATTTAACCGCCTCTAAACGCTCTGAAAAGAGTCGCAACGCACCGCCTTTAACCGCGCCAGCATGAACAATCGCATTGTTTGCCATATCGGTGACTTTTTCAGGCGGTTGCGCGCGCAACCGCACCGCTTCAAACCTCTCCAGGGTGAACGCCGATGCCACTGATCTGCACTGTACCGGGAATTTGTTGATTTGCCGTCGGCAATTGAGAACTTAAAGTGAATAAGAATTTCGTCGATTTACCATCGGCACTTGCGCTGGGTGAGAAAATCTTGCGGCGATGAGCTTTCTAATAGCGAGTGATCACTTAATTCCCAAAAGAGGATACGCTAGAAGACTCGAATCAGACTTTTCTTTTTGCAGAGAAGAAGTCTCGGGATGGGGATTAATTCAGATAGCTGATATTCGCTTTATAGAGCCAAAAAAACCAGAAAAATTACTCATAGCGTTAGAGAACTCGAATTGTAATTTTTCTCTGCTCATGTAAAGTAACCCGGTGGTGAAATTTATCCCGACAACGGATATGCAATACTCAAGTGAAGAGGGAAGCTAGACAAACCACTTATATTACTAGGAGATTCGAACGGTAACCTTCGTTTCTTCTCGTGAGGAAATGCCAAGAATATAATTATTTCTGTTAACGGATATCCGAGTCTTAATGTGCGAAGAAAGCTGAAAAAAACAAGTCTTAATAGGCTAGGAAATTCGAATCACGACTCTTCTGTATTCATGCGACGAAATCTTGTGAGGATTATTAAGAAACGGCTAGAAAGGCCAATAATTTTCCTAGAAAATTTCAATCAGATATCTGATTCTCAATATGCAAACAAAGCTGAAAAAAATTCTTATAATGCTAGAAAATTCGAATCACGACGCTTCTTCGTTCATGTGACGAAATCTTGTCATGATAAGTAAGAAACCGCTGGAGAGGCCGATAATGGTTTTAGAAAATTTCAATCCGATATCCAATTCTCAATGTACAAAAAAGCTAGAAGAAGAAAATCTGGTAATACTAGAAAATTCAAATCACGACGTTTCTTTGTTCATGTGGCGAAATCTTGTGATGATAATTCAGATACGGCTAGAAAGGCCGATAATGGTTCTAGAAAATTTTAATCCGGATTCTCCTTTGTTCGTGTTGAGGGATTTTAATACCAATTTACAGTTTCAAACAGCCGTTACTCAATTCTTACGATTTAAAGCACTCAAAAAGAACTACTCTTAACGGAGAAATTTAAATCGGAACCTCTCTTTGTTCTTACGAAGTCTCGAGCCGATATTTCTTTTCAGCAAATACGTTCAAACTCAGAAGGAAAAAAACACTAGAATCGAGATAGGCTTAGTCAAATGAAAAAAATATCAGTTCACATTAATCGCTCTAAGCAGCCGCATATGGATTCCAACAAAAAAATTTTAATGATTCGAATTGCTTTGATGAGATAATTGTTCAGATGGCGGATGTTTTATGCTTACAAGTAAAAGAATGCGCAAAATCCCTATCGGCACTTTTTCGATACAAAACAGGGTGGCGGAGCCAATTTGTGCAATTTCCACAAAAAGAGAAAAAAACAAAGAACAAAGGAAGATAAAATTTCTGAAACAAACCACTTTCTAATACAAATTCGCACCTAAAAAAAAAATTTTGTGTCGCCAAATATTTTAATTCAAAAAAAAAAAATTGCAAAAGAAAGAAAAAAAATTGACAAAATTTAAAATAGTAAAAAACTTTTTTTGTAAAAGAACGGAAAAAAACCAAATTCATAAATTGAGCCACTTATCTTATTTGCAAGCGTAGCGGGAGCAGATGGGCCCGTTGGGTGGCTCTGTTCTATGTTTTGCCGCCCGCGTTGATTATACAAATTATGCTGGGAACTGGAGCCGGGGAATTTGTAAAAATTTATCACTTGGTTACTTCTGTTTGATTTAATCCACTGCAATTTCACTTACTACAACTTAATTTTACAATTCAAAGAAACAATTTCAGAATATTCAACTTTTCTTTTTGAGCTCACTACTGGACGACGATCTCTACTTCAGTGTTGAACAAAGACTCTTTTTTTTTAACAACGGTGCTGAATTCCGGCTTCTGCTTGGACTCGGGAAAAAGGCCAGGTCGACTTTTCCGAGAGTCCGAAAGGGACGTGTCGCCATCTCTAGTGTTTTTTTTTTGTTTCAGTGCTCCTAACTCAGACGTGCTGCTATGTCTATCTTCATATTGGCTCTGAAGACTGCAGCTTTTTGCTCATCGCGGGACCACTTCACCAACCAGAATTCCATATTTCGCTACAAATTCATGATGACCTTCATATTTCCAGGGGATATCACTGGAAGGCTTGAGGGCTTCGGGAGTTTCGATTCGATGGCTATGAGGATTAAATGCGTAACATGAACTGCGAAGCATATATGTTGGAGCTAAAGCTGAAGAGCATGGAATCTCCGTACCATATTCCTGCAAAAGATGAGTAACTGGTGCCAGAAAGTAGCTGTTGTTATTATAGTTCACAGGAAGTTCATTAAAATATCGCTCTGTCTTCCTAATCATTACTTCTACTGCTTGGCATTTTATGATATGAATGAGCTCCCCTCGTGATACTGCTGTATATCCTTGTTCCTTCATTCTCATAAGCGCGAACTCTGCCGGATGAAGATGGGCGCAGCTAATTGTGTTTTTAAAACTTCTCTCTCCACCTCACACTTTTTATACATCAGATAAGAGTAGAGAGCTCGGATCTGTGTCTTAACATGCCTTTCTACATATACAAATTTTACGTTAATATAAGTGAACAGATCTAGATTTTTAGCGTTGAAAGGTTTTTTACTGAACCAATAATCACGGCCTGTTCTTTTCACAATTACTAGGCGTAGGTGTTCTGTCTGAAACTCGTTATAGCGACATACTGAGATTGGTTTCACTACATCTAAGGCGAAGATTATGTCACCCGTGCTAAGTGTATAGATTATGTGAGTTTCTTATTTGCCGATCTCTAAATTATGAGCTTTAGTTGAATTATCTTCGTAGAGGATTCTGTAGGATGAGGACTCACATGTCGTATCCGGAATCATATCCCAGAAACTTATTTCAAATTCCGGGTCCACACATTTGCCTTTTATACATGAACAAAGAATATCATATCTCAAGATGATTTGATTGTCTTCCAAGCGTACTATACCAGTGTAATCAGTGATTGTAAATTCCATTGCGTGTACAACAATCACTTCAGTCCACGAGTTTATGCCATATGTGTAGGCTGTTCCTTGGCATTTGCCATTGGTGTCTACGGAACGAGCTATGGGTTTTAAGCAGCGAGTCGATGCGTTAGCCTTGATGTTTGCAATTGTCCAATTATTTTGAAGCTGATATGTTCCGAGTTTATGTATTTTCATGCATTCTTCTTGTGTTACATCCAAGATGAATGTGCTTAAATCTCCCGGAACTAGAAGAGAGATGACTGAACATACCGCAACAATATACTTGTTGTGTTATGTTGGTTTTAACATTGAAATATGTGAATGGAAGCGACTTCATTAAGTTCTAATAATTGTATATCCTCTTCTTCTTGCATAACCTTTGAAGGCTCCATTTTACAATTGTCTACATTCAACAATGATATTGTTGTTTTGTTTATTTTCTCATGACCACAATCATAAGCTATAAGAGTGGTGACTCCACTTAACGCAATGCATATAAGCAGTAGTTTCTCCATGATAAGGCTTGATGATCTGTCGATATGACATATAAGATAATTTAATTTATGGAAGAGTTTAAATAAGTAGTATATCTTTGATTGTGGTTCTTAAATATTAATTAATTGCTGAGAGCTTATGTATATGTAAGTGTGAGCTTGGAGTTATATTTAAGCGATTGCTTTCGCTTGATCAATGTCGGTCTCATTTCCAAAGGAAAGGGGACAAATTTTCCTGATTGGCATTTTTAACTGCGTGTGTGGTGCTCTCACGGTTACTACACGGATCTTTTCATCTTTTGCGGAATGAATTTCTTCTATTCGTGCTAGTTTCCAAGCAGCAGGGGCACGTTGTCCTCCTTCGAGATAACAAGATCTCCTGCTTGAATAGATAATTGTTCTGACTTCCATTTCGGTCTTTGTTTGAGTCTGGAGAGATATTCCGAAGACCATCTTTTCCAGAAATGCTCCTTTTGCAATATTTTTGATGCTCCAACGAAATTTGTTCCATTGTCTGTGTATATATCTTTGCATACACCTCGCCTGGAAAAAAATCTTCGGAGTGAAGCTAGAAATGACTCGGAGCTCAGATCACTCACCACTTCGATGTGAAGTGCCTTTGTAGCGAAAAATACAATAACGGCTATATAAGCTTTTGCGGTTTTTGCATTTCTAGTTTTGTTTAACTTTATGCTTATTGGACCTGCAAAATTAATGCCTGTTGCATAAAATGGCCGTAGCAACATAATACGTTGATTTGGAAGATTACCCATAATTTGAGTATCCGTTTCTTTCTTCCAACGTAAGCAGGTGACACATTGGTGTAAGTGTTTTTTAATTGTCACTTTCAGGTATCCAATATTTTCTTCTTAAGCTAGCTGCAATAAGATTAGGTCCACCATGCATTGTCATTTTATGTTCCTGGTCGATTAGTGAGTTCACGATCTTCGAGTAGCGTGATAAAATTATTGGATGTTTTTCTGCAAAGGTTAAATTTGAATGTTCTAAACGTCCTCCAACACGCAGTATGCGATCCTGATCTAAAAATGGACTAAGCGTTAGTATGGTACTTTTCGATGAAATGGGATGGTTTGCTTTGAGATTTTGTATTTCCTCCAAATAGGCTACTTCTTGACTTTCTTTCACTAAAACGAGTAGTGCTTTCTGAAGTTCGCTTGCAGACAGAAACCGAGAAAATACAACATTTTTGGGTGATCTTTACTTTTCTATAAATCTTTTGCATACTGCTATGACTCTACATGCTCTCGTTAGATTTGAAAATCTTTGTATCAATTCTTCTGTTTGGATACGAACCTCATAAGCCTTTATATTTCTTATTTCCTTAACGGAGATGTCGGAATTATCCAGTATCGGCATGTGTGGCCACTTGCTAGGCTCTTGAGTCAACCTAGATCGACCATTCCACCACATGCTTCGTTTCAACAAATCAGATGGAAGTGTCCCTATAGAGGCTAAATCAGCCGGGTTTTCTTCTGCTGGCACATGACGCCAGCAAATGTTTGGAGTATTATTGTGTATTTCTGTTACTCGGTTAGCTACAGAAGATTTCCATCGATTTGGATGGGTACTGATCCATGACAAGGCAATGGTAGAATCAGTCCATAAGTTGACTTTAAACTCTTTTCCTAACTGGGTTTTAAAATGTTTAACCAGTTTTGATAGAAGATGCACCCCACACAATTCTAATCGAGGGAGAGAAATAGTCTTTACTGGAGCTACTCTGGTCTTTGAAATAAGCAAATGGGTCGATATGGCTCCATTGGATTTTAGCAGTCTTGCATATATTACAGCTGCGTACGCTTGCTCAGAGCTATCACAGAATCCGTGAAGCTCTATACCGTTAGAGGACTGATAACCAATCCATCTAGGTATTTTAAGTCTTCAACGCATTTTAAATCTTCGACAAAAATATGCCATTCATCCTGTAAATGTTGGGGGATAATAGAATCCCAGTCGACGCGTGCTAGCCGTAGTTTTTGTATAAATATTTTTCCGCGGATGATGACTGGGCTAAGCGAACCTATTGGCTCAAAGAGTTTAGCAATCTTTGAGAGAATATTTCTCTTAGTGGCTGAAGCCTCAAGTTCCATATTCAACTTGTATCGAAATTCGTCTTCCTTTTGACTGTAATGCCTACTGATTTTACAGTTGCATCTTCACGAAATTCTAAAAGAGATTCCTTACATATATCTTCTACTGATAAATTCTTTAAAATATCTATATGGTTGGCAGAAAACTTGCGAAGATGAATTCCTCCTTTCTTTCTTTAATAAGTTGATCAAATCTGTTTTTAGGGTATTTATTTCGTTTGTGGTGTCTCCTCCTGTTAAAACGTCATGCACATAGGAATCATTAATTAAGCATTTAGCCGCCTTTGGAAACTCATTCCTTTCATCTTTAGCTAGCTGATGGATTGTCCTGATAGCCAAGTAATGTGCACAAGACACACCAAAAGTGACCGTCAAAAGACGAAACTCTTTAATAGGATGGTTGGGATTGAAGCGCCATAAGATGCGTCGATATTCCGCATCATCGGGATGTATCCAAATTTGGCGATACATCTTTTCGATATCTGCAGTAAAAACATAGTGATGAAATCTCCATTTTGTTAAGATACAAGATATGTCTTGTTGAAGAGCGGGTCCAGTCAACAAAAGGTTATTAAGAGATTTTCCCGAAGACGTTTTGCAGGAGGCATCAAAAACTACTCTATACTTAGTAGTAGAGCTAGCAGCTTTAATCACAGCATGGTGCGGAAGACAGTTTTTTTATGGACATTTCATGAATGTCCCTTGTCATCGTCGAGTATTTCCTCCATGTGTTTAGCAGTTAAATACTCATCTAGAACATCATTATACTCTCTGAGGATGCCCTTCTGACTTATAGTATTTTCCGTAGATAGCACACGCCTTAAAGCGATATGTCTTGAGGAACCAATTTCGTCTTTTTGTTAGGGTCAAAAGATAGTCGGACGACGTAAGAGCCGTCAGTCTTTCTGCTCTGCGTAGTTTGATAAATATGCTCACATAAAACATCATCTGGTGAGTTAACTTTTGAGGTGCTTACCTCTTCCATTTCCCAGAATTTTTTCAAACTCATGTTCAGCTCTAATGTATTGATAAGCGATATAATGTTAATATTAGATTTTTTTGAATGAGTACGATCTATTTGCCCAGACAAGATCCACCCAAATATTGTGTTCTGAGCAACTGCTGTTCCTCTAGCACCCGTTCTCACTCCATCCAATAATATTAGTGGGTAGATATCGGCTCCAATCAAAATGTCTATTCGACCAGGCGTATGGAAGTTGGGATCTGCTATTTTTAAATCTTGGAGATGTTTCCATTCCCCTTGTACAACACACTTTGACGTCAAAATATCGGTTTATTTATCAAGGGTAATAGCATTGACATCTATATTGTGATTGATGCTAGTGGATCTTATAATTAGTTTCGCCACTTTTCGAGAGCTTGCCGGTTTAGAATTACCTAAGCCTGTTATTTTAACCATAGTCGGTGTAGTGCGATTTTTCAGGCGACGAAGTATAGAATTCGTGACAAATGTAGCTTGCGATCCCGAATCTATCAAAGCACGTGCGGCGTGAAGACCATAATTTTTCTGTACATAAACAATAGCTGTGGCTAACAGCACTTGCCTGTTCTCTGCCATGAGCTGTGTATATACATTTGATGAGGACGGCTCTATGCGATGACTGTTGGACTTGGCAATTTAACTGAGACCGGTTGCTTATGAATCGCCGAATGCAATAAAGTATGGTGTTTATCTTTACATTCGCTGGATCTAACTGTACTGAGACATTTATGAATAGAATGATACTTTCCCAGACAATTAATGCAGCAGCTACCAGATCTAGCGACTTTTAATCGACACTTTGGATCTAATTTTAGAAATTTTGTGCATGAACGTAAATTGTGATTATCGCGACAAATATCACAAGAAGGTTTTGCAGTATAAAAGTTTTGCACCTTTGATTGAGGTGGAATATCGAATTTTCTCTCTGCAACATGTATCGCCTTTGGTTTTGTGGTAGGAACATCGCTAGAATCCCCTATGGATTCTTCCTAAGATTTATGAGCTCCAGCTGGGAGCTTTTGGACTACCAAATGCCCTATAAGGGGATCACAATGCAAAGTGTTAATTTCTACATTAGTTAATGCGGCTAAACACTCAGTTGTGACGTCTAAAAAATTCTTTATCGAGTTTGCTAACCCGGTACTAGTTTTTTGTTGTGTAGTGAAAGTTTTTAATAACGATGAAACTAGAACCTTTTCTTTATCATATCGTTCGATCAGTGCCTTCCAGGCAGATGAATAATTGGCATTAGTTATGCTAAATTGTTTTATGACGTTAGCAGCCTCACCTGCTAAGATAGTTTTCAGGTAATGAAATTTCTGGACGTCTTCCAGATTTTGATTCTGGTGAATCACAGAAAGATAAAGGCCTCTGAAACTAACCCAATCAGTATAACCTCCAGTAAATTTTGGTAGATCGATTCTAGGTAGATTAGGTTGTATTATTGGTTTATTTTCAGAGGCAGAGATATTGCCTAGATGGCTAAAGTAGCGTCTTTATCCGCTTTCTCAAGTTTTTCGTTGATTCATTCAACTGCCGTCCATTAATTTTACTTTCCTTAGGAAGCTCGGATTGACCTATTTTCAATGTTGCTGATCTTGGGATAATTGCCGGTCATCGAACGTCATGAACATGAAGAAAAGAATAAAGAAATTGTGCTTTGCCGGTCATCGACTTGCAGAAAGCTTGTCCCTGCACTTTATTGTGCTGCAGCAGTGCCTTTACGTCCAGGTGGTGAAAGGTGATAGCCTTTCCGCAAAGTTTGTAGAAGTTTTTTACCCCTACATTGGACCATATATCTTGCATATACTCAATACTAGTCTGACTACATCTGTCTTCCCCTCAAGGTTGAAGAAAGCGACAGTGATTCCAATCCCGAAAAAGACTGTGATATCTACCCCCTCTGATTTTCGACCCATAAGCCTTGTGTGTTTCCTGTCTAAAGTCCTCGAAAAACTTATGCGCAGCCAGATGCTGGCACATATCGGAATTTCAGTTTTTCCCCCTCGGTTATTAATTTAGTCCCTAGCTTCCTCTCTGGACGATCTCAGCAGGCTCGCATTAATGAAATGTTCTCTGAATTGCTGCCTTTGTCCTCCAGTGTACCTCAGGGTTCTGTTATGGGTCCACTATTATTTAGCTTATTTATTAATGATCTGAAAGAAGCCGTACGTGATACTAACGTTCACCTATATGCCGAGGATGTTCAATTGTAAACTAGCAGACCAATTGGTCTCACAGAAGACTATATTGCACGTCTAAATGAGGACTTGGAAAGAGCTTATGGCTGGGCGGTAAATAACGACCTTATGATTAATCCAGGCAAGTCTCAATGCCTTGTGATACGCCATGACTCCTTAGAAGCACATATTCCTCCCGTCTTTCTCGACGGCCGTGTGTTAGCCTATGTTGAGCAGACTACAAATTTTGGGATAAAGATCAATTCAAGATTGAGTTGTTATGATCACATATGTTTCCTCATTAGCAAAATTTATGGTGGACCAGATTTTAAGCTGCAGCATCAAACTGAAACTCGTCAAAGCCCTGATCATACCTCATTTTTCTAATGGAAGTCTTATTTATCCACTACTCGATTCATGTTGCCGTCGCAGAATTAATGTTGCCTGTAACGACTGCATTAGATTTGTTTTCGGTCTTCGCAGGTTTGATCACATCTCCCCGTTTAGAAAAGATCTTCTCGGCTGTTCTTTGGAGTCGTATCTCAGGCGCAAGGAACTTGTCTTTTTTTATAAGTTAGTGCGCATGGGTGTCCCAGATTATCTGGCTGACTACATTTCTTTCCTTCAATCGTCGCGGCACCGTAACGTTTTGACCATGCGATTTACTAGGCGAGTATTGGAAGGATCTTACTTTGTTTATATTGCTCGTAGTTGCAATAATTTGCCAAATAGAGTGAGAAGTGCGGGTACAGTTGGAGAGTTCAGAACGCTGCTTTACTCCCATATACCTTAGCGGTAGTGGAATTGCTTCTCTTCTTATGGTTTTTTTTTTAACTCACGCCTTTCTCTTTTTATTTTCCAATTTATAATATACTTTAAAACATTAATAATCTTGTGTACTTTCCGAAATAGAATGGAATAATAAATGATAAAAATAAAATTACAAAATTTATCCGGAGTTTCCTATAATTTTACATAGAATTAAATTTTGAAATTATATTACATTTATGCATTAAATTTAAAATTTGCAAGGTGCACAAAGAAGGTAGGTACTCTAGTTCAGCTGAGCATTATTTAGCTCAATTGAATAAAAACCCAGTGATTGCCAGCAACCATTAACTTTTTGCTGAACTGCTGCTCCAATGGCGGAATCTGATCCATCCACCCAGAGAGAAAAATCAACCGAAAGAATAGGAAGCCAATTGGTTTTTTACTAAGTCGAAGGATGTCTTTCCTTCGGCGGACCAGGCCAATCGCCCTTTAGCTTCTTTTTTGGAACCAGAAAAATGTGGGCTTCTGGCGCGTGAGGTAAAAATCTACGATAAAAATATACCATACTTAAAATCATTGGTTTTGATTGACCGTTTCAGGATACACAAAATATAAAGAAAATACTCGTAGGACTGTATGTATAAGCTTTTGAAGGATTTGAGCTGTAAGTATTACAAAGTCCAAAAGTCATTTGTGTAAATTCAAAAAGACCAAACGGCGTGTAGTTAGCTGCTTTCGGGATGTCTTTGCTTTTTTCAGATCTAGATCTGAGAAGTAGTTACAATTCTGCAAGTTGGAAACAAAGCCTTGTATTAACGGAATTGGATAATTCTCAGGGACGGTACATGCATTTAAACGCCTGTAGTCACCATATGGTCTTCTCTCACTAGTTTTTTTTTAACAAGATGCACTTTCGAGAATCAAGCGCTGTTCGAACGTATATAGATACCTTGCTTCTACGGGAACTCGAATTGGTCGAAGGCGTCGAACTTTTTAAGAAATGGGAGAAGCCTTTGTAGTTATCTGGTGAGTGATTGTGTGGACCACTGGTTTGATAAAGGCGGCTTCCACCGTAATTGACTAATACTCACCCAGTAATTTTTTAATTTTGAAGCCAACTTCCGAAATGATGAGGACCAAAAGATTTGATTGCTGGCCCATGGCATATTATGCCTTCAATTTGGTGATAAGGTCAATAAAGGACCTCATCTTGACGTCCACTATTTCCCCATAGTGTTGAAGGAAGTCCGCAACTAAAATTGGTTTGGGCGCTTCTGCGATGACAAACGTACTGATGGGCGATGAGTTTGCGGCAACCAACTGAAAACTTGCGCTGGAAAACAATCTGAAGCTGATTTCGGAAATATTGAAGTGTCAGCTCCTGTCTTACGAGTGGGCTTGTCGTATACATATAGACGACTTATTGCTGTGCTACTTCCCACTGCCACCATAGAAGGAGGGCGGTTTAGTTTGTCGACCTGAAACTGCTTGTGGAGACAACCGTCTCCTTGAAATTGCAGAGTAGTACACATTTCTGAGCCGTAGCTGCAAATATACTATGATACCAACAGTAGTTTGTATTTCTGCCAGTTTACTTGTATCTTGAATGTGGTTTGTCTCTGAAGGTATTTCGATGAGACCTACCCCGTGATAAGTCTCTACGGAGGGACAAAGATTTCTCGACCAGTTTTGACAACTCCTTGACTTGTGTACTGAGTTGCTAAAATGCTTGATCTGAACCATAGTTTGTCGACCTGAAACTGCTTGTGGAGACAACCGTCTCTTTGAAATTGCAGAGTAGTACACATTTCTGAGCCGTAGCTGCAAATATACTATGATACCAACAGTAGTTTGTATTTCTGCCAGTTTACTTGTATCTTGAATGTGGTTTGTCTCTGAAGGTATTTCGATGAGACCTACCCCGTGATAAGTCTCTACGGAGGGACAAAGATTTCTCGACCAGTTTTGACAACTCCTTGACTTGTGTACTGAGTTGCTAAAATGCTTGATCTGAACCATCGGGGCGGACATCACAGGGTAGATCTCGTTTCTAGGATTAACTTCTGCTGTCTTATCCGCACAATCCCTAACAATTCCAAGTAACCAGTGTTGGATGCTAGAATGACTTGAGCTGGTAATCTTTGGAGCCAGAGGGATCTTAAAACTACCTTGCCGAGCTTGTTCCTGCTGAGAGTCTGCATTTCCTTTAATAATCGGGAAGGCTGCAAATCTCCTAAGGAGACTTCTGTGAGGATCTACTTCAATTTTTGATTCTCGTTGCCAGATGTCTTTAATTTTAACATGTCTTTCTGAGTTAGGAGGTACATCGACAATGTCACTCATTAAACGTATCACGCTCTCATCAAGAGCACTAAGAAAATTGAGCAAATTTGGTTGCATCCTGTGTGATTTCCGCTAGCTGGAGCTGGGACTCTATATGGCGGAACCACGGACCAAGATAACTTTTCCAAAAGGGTACCACCCTTACTGCTACTGCACTTAATGCTAGAGGAAGAGTAAATGAGTCGAGAGATGTTGTCCCAAATAATGAGCCCTCACTCTTACTAACTCTATTATCCGCTGGATTGACCATCTATAGGTCAAGAAAAGAACTGCCGAACGAAAAACTTTATGCAACGTGAATGCTTACAGAGAAAAATTAAGTATAAGAGAGAAAAGAAGAGGAAATCTACAAAATGTTATTCGTAATAATATTATGTAATATAACAAATTATAATATTTCAATCAATATACTTAAAAGTTTAAAATTATTTATCGATGGCTTTTCTCTGACAGTTATTTGAAATCTCAATGATGGGTTGCTAATAAACTTCCTTGCTGCCATTTGTGGTTCGGAATTCTTGTTTTGGGATATCTACAAGCAGACCAATTTTTGACTTAAACTCTGCTTGAATTTACCATTTGTAATCTTGCAAGTGCAGCGTGTTTTCCGGACCTCGTGCTTGCCACGATTTGAATGATTGTAGGTAGGAGATATACAAAAGACATTTAAAGGCACGAATCCACGAAAGTTTGGATGAGGCTTCTTATTTATTTGTATTTTAAGATGTTGTAGTAATCAAAATTGAGTTCATTTTGGGAAGGCGTAACACCGCAAATATAATCGGTTTGAGTAGCATTTTTTGAAGCCAATATGTTATTGTCTTACAGAAGTCTCCAAGTTTGAACGGCAGCTAAATTCAACTTTCTTACACGTATGCTTTCAGCCAAGTCTCTTATACAATACTTCTTGGTTTGGGCCGCTTATTTCTTCAAAAATTTTCCTCAACTAGTCCGAACGGGTTATAATCTCAGAACATCTGGTAGTGGTATTTTCTGTTTGAGCCACACCTCATTCGATTTCAAGAATAGCTCCTCCAAATATCTCTTACTTTCAGGCAATAATATATGCCAATTTCTCTAATCGCTGTCGTATGTCTTGTGAAGATTCGAATAAAGCTAATAATGTGGTAATATTTCTCAGTAACCGAACAATCCTTGTCGTCTCTATCGCTCGGAACCGAAACGTTAAACCTATCACATTCGAAGAGACTCCAGATGTATTTTTGCTGTATTTTCGATGAGCTTCGCCAAACTTTTTATTTTAAATATTTAACGTTAATATCTTTGACAATTCTTATAAAAAAAATATACATTAACATGAACATACAATATATGCAACAATATTGTATACATATACGTCTTTCTTGATGTACATAATATATACAAACACAACTCTGTAGTAATCACTTTCCACAGGAAACTGCAAATAAATCATGTGTATCGCATTTAAATAGTAAAGATCGATGGCTCAAAACAAGAACCTACATACGATGTCGATCTGCCAATATCGTAATTGGAAAGAACAGCTATCCCTTTCAGTTTTGCAACAGGAATTCTTTACCTGTTGAACAAGTTACTTTGTAAGTTATTGCTTAGCATCAAGGCGTTATGCGGCTATCTCTCGAAGAGATAATGGGCCCTATTCTGTCGGTAAAATTTTATCATTTTATGTTATGTTATGCCTTAAAATAAAATATTTCCTTAAAATCCTATTCTGTACCAAACATTTTATTTTATTTTAGGCATCGTAACATAAAATATTTCCTGTGATGGAGGATAACATAAAAGACCCTAAGCAGCACATTTTAAAGGTATTTTGACACATTTTATGAAAATTACATACGTCAATTAACATTTATTGTGCTAAAATTGTTTTAATCAAAAACTAAAATGTCCACCGCCATACATAAAAATTACAATTTTGTCAGAAATTGTAGAAATTTGTACTGGTGCGGTATGGTCAAATATAAAAAGTTAATTATATTTGCCTACGTTTTATGCTGAAGAGATCATAGGATACGATATCTTCGCAATTCCTATGATCCACGTGGAGTTGCCCAGCCTTCCTTAGGCTTCAAAAGTTCTTCCGGCTGGATAATTAACAAACTTCTTATATTGTGATTTGTAATCTTATTTTATAAACTTATGAATAATTCTAATTTATACCCAAAATGTTTTATTTTAAGAAAACAAATTCAAATACTTTTAGAGTAACTATAGCCTCATACCGTAAAGACATCTATTCCATTCACTTTGAGTTAGGAATCTAAAATTGAACGGAATGGATGTCTTTTTGCTGCTCTGTATTTCTACAGACATGGTTCGTATCAAACTCCAGTCAGGAGTTGTCATATTTTAGCACTTTTACACCCAAAGTATCTCAAGATCTATCAAGAAAGCAGCTGCTTTCATAAATGATTACTTAGTGGGTGATTTGATAGAGTATCACGCAAATGTCAATTGACCAGCTGTTCAAAAAGTAATAGAAAACATAGCGGAATGTACTAAATATTTTATGTTACGTATTCATAAAAGAATTCATAAAATAATTTTATGGAGCCACGACAGAATACGAATTTTTAAAATATTTTATTTTCATTTTATGAAGAAGGGATTTTTCGCCATAAAATAACATAAAATATTATTTTATGAAAAATTACAGAATAGGGCCCAATATTTTTATAATCCAGGAAGTGTTCCTGTTTCAGACTTACCATCGCCGCGATCATTGATTGTATTTGTATGTCAGGCATTGTTTGTCTATATAGTACTGACTACCATGTCAGCCAGAATGGTTTAGTAGCTCTGAGTCAACCTTCTGATAGTCCGTTGGTTTCTGACAGTCTTCCTGCATGTACCCATATGGCTCTGTAAGCCAGTGGAGTATTATACTCAGCTTTGAAGTACTTCTCTAACCAGTTTATTAGTCGTTTTCATTCCTTTTATGCGTATACGCACATGCGCAGGGAACTATGTCAAAGACATTTTTTTGTTGGTGGCGAAGGTATTTGCGATATTTTCATCTAACGGAATTTGCGTTTTTTCGATACCCTTTTTCAAAATAGGGCGTTTCGTATCAGCAGGAACCGTATACTCATCAGTACGGCTTGGCTCCTGCCTGCCGTATACGCTAAAGTAACAGCCAAGCTGACCTCATATATGCACTTAAAATAATTTTTAAGTGCGAATTATTTTCGAGGCGAAGTACTAAGTATTTATTTGAATGACTGGCAAGATTAGCCGCATGCGGAACTAGCATTTTATAGGAGTTTTGCAATGAAATAAAGTCATAGCGAAATTAGTCAATATGAAAATTGACCGAGTTTACTGCCAAAACCGCAGCTCGAGAATTGAGTGCAAAAATCCTTTACAAATGAAAAATCTTTGAAAAAGAATTTTCTTTTTCAAAAGTAGACGTTTCGTATCAGCGGACATCGTATACTCATCAGGACGGCTTGGTTACTGCCAACCGTATACGCCAAAGTAACAGCCAAGCTTACCTTATACCCTTAAAATAATTTTTAAGTGTGTATTATATTTGAGGAGAAATACTAAGTATTTCTTTGAATGCCTAGCAAGGTAAGCCCTATGCAGGACTAGAATTTTATTAGAGTTTTGCAATGATATAAATTTAAAGCGAAATTAGTAAATATGAAAATTGACTGAGTTTGCTGCCAAATCCGAAGTTTGAGAATTGTGTGGAAAAAGACTCTTTACAAACGAGATATCTTTGAAAAACAAATATCCTTTGCAAGAGAGAGTGTTTCAACTAAATACTTTATATTTCGCCTTAAATATAATTCACCCTAAAAATCATTTCAAGCCAGAGCATCAGTTGCATCGTTTACAGATATGACACTGTCACCAGGCACCCAACAGAGAATAACTATGTGGTTAGCACCTAGTTTCCTGAGCTCACAGTGACACCTTGCGCTAGGGGCTCGGGTCCAGAGCTTTAATTTCCGCTTGGCTGTCAATGCAAATACTTATAACTCGAGTCACTAGGTACCTCATAATTTGTAACCAGCAGACTTGATGCTTTGCCAATAACTAGACCGCCGCTTGAAACGAGACTAGAGACCTAAGGGTAAAATACTTTATGATACAATGAGATCTCTTACAGTGATGTGCAACTGAAGATGACTTTATACTTACGATTTGTACGGTATTTTACGTAAGCAGTTTGCAGGAAGTGCATACGTTTAAATCTATTTTTGAATTAGGGAATTTGCCGAACGTTTTGTAGATGAGATTACCTGAAAAAACGCTCCCTTTTGTGCTTTAAATGGAACTTCTGCTTTAATTATGTGGCTGATGGTGATTGAGGTAGAGTTTATCGCCATTTAAATGTTTTTAGTTTTTTTCATTCAGCTATGGGTAGATTATTAAGCAGTAGTTAATCTGTGTCTGTCCTATTTTCGCAATTGTTCGGTATTTCTCCTTCAGATCACTTCATGGAGGTCATTTCTCATACTATTATCTTCGGCCACTATATTAGCCTGCCTATGTTCTAATTTTTGTAGATTGTACAAGAGTCTAATTTCCACAATCTTGTTCCTTCGCAGTTTCCATTTTGATGTGCTTCCAGCTTATTTAACTTGCTGTCTTTGCTCTGTATGTATGTCAGCCCAGATAGAGATGGCTCTTAAAGCTTTTTTGGATCACGTGGTTTTCAAGTGTAGCTTCGTCGAACGCATAACAGATACGTTTTCGCCATAATTGTAGAAAAATAGTTTTGGAATTACGTTTAGTACGTCCGAGAAATAGTGGATGTATTACATAGAAAAAACTGTAAACAGGAAATGGGAATCTTTGTGGTATGCAAGTCTTTGAAAAGCAATCTAGCTTATTTTGAATTTTATTTGTCATTGTGTAAGCAATAAGTCCAATACCCGCATAAATTTACTACCAAGTTTATTTAGGATAAATTATTATCTGAACGTGTTCTATCAAAAAAGTTCGCAATTTCGATTGAAGAATAAGAGCGCGATTTTGGTCGAACGATTACGCGTAGTCTCGCTAAATTCCTCCGAATGGTATATAGCTTAGTTGTAAGCAGCAGCTTTTTATCTAATAGCCATGACAATATATTACCCATAAGCTGTTCATGACTAATTGAGAGTTTTCTGTGAAGTGAGATAGGTATGGTTCCGTTGAGCCAGGGAATACAGTTTCCTTTCGTATTAGACAGATCTCAATAAGGTTACATTCCAAAGGAAACATGTCCAATTTGAAGATTATGCAGCTTATATGAGCGTCGTAAAGGAGACAGCCAAATACCGCATCTCCCTACCACTTTATTATAAACCCACACCTTATAATATTTAGTTTGTATAATCGATATCTTTCATAGTAAGCTATTGTCCATTGTAAGCTAAGTGTACATACAACACATATAAAGTATGTACATAGTTTTTTAACATTTCATAGTTCCCCCAACATCATAGCATTCATTAAAATTGTTATCATCACTTGATACACATACACATCTTCAGCCCCCAAAAATTAATTACTTGTTATAGTAATGAAGAAATTATTCGATGTGACAAAATTTCTCATCTGTCATTCTCAAAACAAAATCTTTTCTATAAACGAAGATGATTAATGATTTTATGAAAGATTAATTATCGTTCTGCAAAGAAGTTACCCTTCGCGATATAAGTAAGCCGTCCTTCTAACCGAAGCAAATTTCAAATTAATCTTGAAACAAAGATTTATGAATCATTGTTTCTGCGGGAGTGGAGTCAGTAATCGATTGATATCAATATTATATGGATGGAATTTAATGAATTTTCCATGTTTAAAAAATCGATTAGCTTTAAAACTAAATATGAAACATGAAAACATGAGAGCGCTAGATTTGATGAACAGAAATATTTCTTACGCCATCTTCGAAACCTAGGACATTTCGATACTTCTTTGGCAACAGAGAAGATGTGGTCTCTCCTGCTAAACTTATTGGAAATATTAATGCTAAGAATTTCTCGTGATGGTAAATCGGAAATTTATGTTCCATCAAATAAAATGGGAGTTGGTTAAATAATGATCTTATTTCAAAGAATTGAAACAGCTTTGGGTCTTAAATTCATTGAATTTGACGCAATTCGGTTCGCCCCTCGCAAGGGTATTATCAAGATCGTTGTTCACATGCCACCTTCCCTCTGGGTGTAACTCCATCTAATACAGCCTAAATTAGCCGACCGAATAATAAACTTTCAATTCATGATACATAAATGATGAGGGGAGAGGCTAACTACTTTAAGTTTGTTTAATATAGCATTAGGTTAGATTCTATCAAATTCCATTGATATATCTAGGGAATGATTTTTAGCTCACCAAAATTGTGAAGATTACGATTCCAACGTGCCTTAAGAAAAGTCAGCAGTTGATTATTTTCTAGCTACTTCATTAATTTGGAGTTATTGACAGATTCAAAAACATTCCAAATAATCTTAGGGATTGCGATTGGTCGATAATTTGATTGCTACCCTATCCTGGGCTAATTTCGATGCAGTTGGAAGTTTTCCTCTCGAAGAAAATAAGTGGATTCGTTGGGTCAAAAGTTTAGCCAAGAATGAAGCACAGCTTTAATTTTAGAGCCGAGAAAACATCAGGACCTGCGGTTTTGGAGACGTTGAGTTCCTTAAAGATCTTGAATACATCTCTCGTATGGATGTGTGCTCCTGTAAACATTCTCATGAGATGCAAAATAGGTGTCTGTGAGGTGGGTGGAAGATGATAATTTGAAGCGAATATACCAGCCAATATTATAGCTTTATATGGGAAGCCAACAACCATTTCAGCATTGTTAAGTAGTCAGGTTATAGAAGAACTGAACTGGTGAATTTCTCAAATCTAAACCATAATTGTTCTGCGTTCCTATTAACATTGAACAACAAATGGCAACAAGTCAAACACCCTTAAGCAAAGCTGCGAATTATTTTGAAGCGGTTTACTGCAGTGACTCTGGTATAGATTCGTTTTCATGATATAGTCGTGTCAAGGACTCAGTGGACTCGGAAATAGCTCTCCTCAGCATGTGAAAAATAGTAGCACAATTGTTGACGGCTTCATATTGTCACAGTTAAGGCCAGATGTCCAGACCTCATGGGATCAGTGACGCTCATTCACCAATTGAAATTGAAAGGCATTGTATCGAAAAAGAGCTTTGAAACTTTTACGAGAGATTCTATGCGAGAAACATGTCTCTTTGAAATCATTCCGGGGATTATGAGCTTACGATACAGCACCTTAATGGTTATGTTTCTGACTGCAACACTGCATCGCACGATGGCTGTTCAAACTTGATTGTTTTAGAGCTCTTTCACAGCCCTCCGCTTTGCTTTCAATTGTATCTTTACATCTCCCTTGAAAAATGAGAGTTTGGTACATGGCTTGTGAGAGAAAAGCTTTAAAGTTTAAAGTTTGTCGGTTAGACGTTATCGGTTGGCCGCAATAATTGGCGTCAGTTTTAAGTACGGTGAATGGTTATCTGTATTTTTCTTATTAGTGATATTGTGATACCCTTTTTTGGTACTGATAATTAAACTCTGAACTTAAGGATTGCCCTTGGCTCCGCACTAACAATAATTCCTAATCGATCCCTACAGGTTGGAGTTATCTTTAATGCGATTTGAAGTTTTTTCTTTCATTAACATGTATTCAAAGCAAATTCCCAGAATCGAGACAACAATTATAGAATAATTTCTAAACATTTAATTGTTTTTTGAGTACTTAGCTAAAAATAACCTTTATTTTCACATTCATAATAGTATTTCCCCAATGCATCACGGGCTTGTAAAAGTGGTAGATGTATACTTCCACTAATTTAATTATTTTCAAACGCTATCTAGAGTTTGTACACTAAAAAAGTGAAGCAGAAATTTGCCAACTTCCTTGAAAACATAAAATATCAAAAAAATTGATCTATCCAATCCAAATTGATAACATCAATATTCTTAAGAGCTTCGAATATCGGCAACCCTCAAAATTTACTTTGTATCGGCAACATGGCGACAGTTCATTACAAATTCAGTTAAAATATAAATTTTAATGCTCGTTTCTATGGAAATAAGTTAATTAAGAGGAAATATGAAAGCATTCACAGGAGCTTAAAGTTAATTACTTTGTTCAAATATCTTTTGTCTTATCAAAGAAAACAAAAATAAAGAAGAGAAAAAAATATGGAAAAGAAAAGGAACCTTTTCTTGTTAATTAACCAAGGAGAGCACACTTTAGTGCGGGGATTTTGATGGACTGGTTCCTATTGTATTGAAGGTAAAAATTAATTTGCTGTCAGTAGGTAGACTATGCCGATTCTACCCCAAACCGTGAAAAACTATTCTAAGTCCAAAATGTAAACAAGGGCACGTGTACGTCTACGTACATATTTGACCTTGAGATTTGACCTTTGACCTTGAGGTTAGGCCGGAAGTGTTGGTGATAAGGTTTGACAGTTCACTTCCGATGTGCGGATGTGCGTGTATGTATATTTAGACCGGAAGTGACGTCGTAGCGGAAGTGTGGTTTTGTTGATAAGGATCTGAGGTTTGACAGTTCACTTCCGGTCTGTGGGTGTGTGCGTACAGACCGGAAGTGGCGTCATGCAGGAAGTGTGCGGTGTTGCTGATAAGGATCGTTGGGAAAATGTAGCAGGATATCCTGGTGTTGGCCGGAAGTGTGGTCTTGGAGATAAGTGCGTTGTTGCAGCCTCGGAAGTATGCTGTTGCCGATAAGGGTGCAGAAGGGGGCGGAAGTATGGTGTTGCTGATAAGGAGCGTGGGAAAATGTAGCAGGATATCCTGTTGTTGACCGGAACTGTACATCCGGTGATTTTTACTATAAATTGGAAGCTGACAGAAGTTTGAGTATAGTTTAATTTGGTTTTTGGTGAATAAGGTGCTTAAGTATAGAACGGAAAAATGTCTACAGGAAAGAGATCATATGTTGAAGTTTCATCTAGGAAGCTGAAAAATTCATCTTTACTTCATGCAGAATCAGAGAAACAAAGGGATTCTATGAATTCTCTTCCTCCTCAAATGGACGCAGGGAACCAAACACATTCTTTGAATGTTTTCAATTCATTTGTATACAAGGGCATTATATCCTGCAGAGATATGGTGATTAATAAACCTTATAGAATATTGGAAGCTAGGCGATTGAATACTGTTTATGGTGAAAAGATTCAACTGGAGGTTGATGAGGGGTGTGTATACTTACCCCAGCGGTATTCGGCAGTACAAGATGAGATATTGAAGGATATATCAGGAGGACAATGCTACATAATTAACAGAGGACCTCAAGGAAAATCATTTGTGCTGGAGTTTAAATCTCTAGCGGAGCTAGAAGAGGAAAAGCACAATTCAAGTGATGAAGTTGATGAGATTGTGCAGAACATGGCTTTCGGTGCTAATTATTACTAATGCAATGTTTTGATACATTTATATAATAAAGAGTGTCAATAAATTTATATCCAAGTTTTTATTTAACTTTAACATATTAAAATATGTACTCTCATAGAAAATAATAAAACAAAATTTATTAAATTGATAAATATGGCGATTTTTACTTTTCCTACTTTTTAACAGAGAAATGAATATTCAGGTTTATAGTGATGAGAAGATATCTAAAATATATAAAAGATATTTCATTTTAACAATCTGATCATTGCTAATCTAGTAGTGGAAAGGTTTGCATACATCGTTCAAAGGGCAAAAAAAAAATGTTTTGGATTGATTCTATATGGGATGAAACACATTTTTGTACTTGTCCGAATGGTTGGATGTATATGAAGATTGTGCATTCAGTTGTAAGATGCGACTTAATGAAAGTATATATGACTGCTGAAGATGGTAAAAGATGTAAGATATTGACTTTAACAAGAGGTCAACCAATTCCATCATGTTTGGGGGAGATGCGCATCAATCCATTTGAACATGTTAAGATTGAAGTCAAGGGAGGAGAAATAACTGTAATAGGCTGGCTACAAGATGGGGTGATCAGACGTCCAAGTACTAATTTCTTCCTACATAACTGCCCGTTTGAAGGTGAGGAGGAGTGGTATCGTAAACCAATAAAGCAACAAGAAGCAAACAAATCAGAAAAAATAAAAGATGTAAAAGAGTGTGAAAGCAGTAATACTCAAACAAATTCTGGCATGAAAATTGAGTGACAGGGTGGAATTGTATATAATCAATTAAATTATCATAATAATGCATAGTCTTTGTCAACATTTTAAGCAATCAACAACTAATCAAATGAAGAGATATTATGTCATTAAAAACTTTTATTTCATTTGCTTTTGCATGCTCTTTATATGCAAATTGCTCAGCACTCCCAATCAATTTAAACTTAGGACAAAAATCAAGCGATAATATTGATTTTAATATACAGTTGCCAAATAACGATTCCATTCAAATTTCTTTATCATTTCGACTGCTTACACTAAGTAATGCTACTTATGATGCATTGCATACAACAACAACAAATATGCCGCTAAATGATGATTCTTCTGTTATCTCTTCAGAAAATGGAACTCAATCACCCAAGGAAACTGATGTGGAATTAATACCAGAAAATAGTGTAGTGAGTGTTGAGGAGGCAATTGAAGGATTTAGGCAAGACTTAATAAACAAAGAAAAAGACATAGGCGGAATTATAGAAAGTGATCGTGTCTTTTACAGACATTTCAAATTAAACTTTGAGGAGGACAAATCGATGAGAGTTCGATGTACATATGATAGCAACTATGAGCGGAGAACACTAAAAATATCTTGTTATGAATATCATGAACTTGAAGGAGAACGAATTTTGAGTAATGGTGAAATCGAATACTTCAGAGAAAATGACTCCACATATAAATCCGACATCACATCTGTTGATTTGAGGAAATTAAAACAGACTTACAACATGGATATTTCATAAACTGCAGAGTTCCATCTGAAGTGAATAGTTTAATATATATATATTATATAAATATGAGAATAAAACATGTTTTTTTTTTTTTTAGAAAATTGTGTTTTATTAAAGATTATCCATAAATTTCTTATACAGGAAAACATTTTGTAATGCACATACACCACTATGTATCACACATCGTGGTACATCCTCATAAATTTTTCTCAATTCTTCTGATATAGGACACCCCTTTTCATCCAAATTGTAAATTGATACATTCTTTTCCAATTTAAATATATCAGTAATCCATTTAATTTTTTCATATCCTTTCACATATATGATTTTGTCTTGGAGAATGTCCTTAAAGAGGCTGCTAACACTATCCTGCGAAGTAAATCCTCCATTCCAAACAAATCCATGATGATTTTGATTTAGCCATCTTGCTTGATTCTGTAGTTCTGGGGGTAGATTTTCAAAGTTGTATATTGGTTTCAAAATGAAATGCTGTAGTTGATTGTCCTGAGTTATAATGGCAATTTCCTTCAAGATGAATGTATTTCTCGGTCCTTTGAACCCTTGAATATCAATGATGCAATTCATTTTTATAGTTTATGAACTTCACTAGTTAGAGGATTATACTGAACTATTCTATCATGTATAAGTATACAGTATGCAGCAGTATTTTTCGGCATATTCACTGATGTTTGAAATTCTATGCTTACATCTACAGGTCCAGTTTTGAGATATTCATTTTGGCGTGAGCAATCAATAACAACTAAAGGTGCCAAGTTTTTGAAATGCTCTTTAGTGAGTAATGTTTCAGACCGGCGGTTGTAGTATGCCTGTTGGAATTTACAATACATCTCATATAATATAGCGTATTGATCTATATTATATTTTATATTCAAATCATTGTATGGATATTTTTCAGAATTTAGATAAACTTTTAGGTCTGTTATGTTACAGTGATCAAATTTGGATGCATCTTTTTCACTCGAATCTTTACGGTCAGTTTGTAAAGCAAAAATCACATATCTTGGTTTTTCGAGTTGATTAACTGTTTTAACAGTCCATGTATGGTGGGTGATGGATGGTGATGGATATTCATATAAATCCCAACTTCGAAATACCATTTCAATCGGCTGATTACTTTCAGTAATTTTCAATAGAGATAACTTTTCCATATCGGCTACAGTAACATGTGGCAGATGCCATTGTAATTTAAGTATATTTACTAAGGCATCACAATCTTTAGCATAAATTGCATTCAGATCCGTTCTAGAACGAATCAAAACTAGTTCATGCTTAGCATTAATAACTATTTTCTTATAGTCTTCAGCAAATCCAAGAAGATATTTTAGTGGAATACAAAAATTAAAGTCTCCTTCTGAGTTGAGAGCTATATTGGTGAGAGACCATCCTGAATTTAGAAGCATTTTACTCTCACTTTCGTTTAAAGAAAGTTTATTCTTTATCGTTGAGGTAAGACCAACATTTTTATTGCGATCAATTTGTACACCATTTATCTCATACCGAATCTCCTCAAATAAAAATGACATCGAATTATTAGTTAACTTTACATCTGCAGTTTTGTTAGGCTTAGGAATACATTCCAATTTCCCTTCAATGTAAATAAAACTTTCACTTGGAAGTACATAGATGTCTTGATGCTGAATAGCTATACGTATTTCATCATTGTCTTTGAATGAGTTCGTGAAGGGTGAGTAACTATGATATTCAAGTTTCGCAACACTATTATCATAGCTTGCAGTATCCTTTATACTCAAGACTTCACTCATTGCGTGTTCTTTATGATAAATCCTAAAGATCTCAAGTATTTCTTACTTTGTGGGGAAAGTTTGGACCTTTCTTCTTCTCTTTGAGGTCTAAATTCGGTGAGAGTTGCAGAAGAAGTGGTGTTGAGGGTAGCTAATGTATGTAATTTATCCTTATTATATATTATCATGTTTTCGGTTTAAGATGCAGCCGAGCTGTTATTGTCTCTCCCCTAAAATTTATTAAATCACCGTCCTGATCAATGAGCTTTAAGCTAATAGAAGTAATTCTTCGAGTGGTTAGTGGTAAATAAATGACATTCTTTGGTACTTCAACTATTTTATATCCAGGCCCCACCTTTGGGGAGAACTCATGTACTGTATGTACTCGTGTATCATTCATGAATGATCCACTTACTATATTGCATTCCACTCTTATTGCATTAACTTTAATTATATTAACTGGTAAATCTGATACATGCAATTTATTAGGCTCCAGCTGTCGCTTACTAAACCCTAAAAGGGATCCAATTGTACCCTCTTTGTTAAAGTAAGTAGGTCCACTAGATTTGATTTCACTTTTCAAAGTATTATTGTTCGCACGCAATTTGATATGGTAACTCTCTTTACTTAATTTACTTAATTCATTCTCAAGATATTTAGCTATGACATCTATCTCATACGATCCTGTGGGTATTTCTATAACCGTATTCCCAATGAGAAATAAATTATTTTTTTTATTCTCAACATTTGGTATTGAATTGTAAGTTTGGAAATCAATTAACCCACATACATAATCCTTTGACAAATCTATGGGTGGGAAATACTCAGTTGTTAATATAGATGAATTTCCGGTTAATGTTAGTGTTAATGACATTGTGGTGTAATTTAAAATGACGCAATTATCTGGTTTCCTCCTCATTTATATAGATTTGTTAGGGTATGAGAATCATTTCAGTTTTAACCACTGGGGGATTCAGTAGTACAAGGAAGAAATAAAAAAAAAAATATGGAAAGATTAAATGATGAAGTGCAAATATTTCTTAAACATTTCGAATTTAGCAGATTCTTGCAAGAGTATGACAAGTTACTATTAGACGAACATAAGGAGGAAATAGAAAAAATCCTACCGCTTTTGAGTGAATATAGAGAAATGAACATTATGACTTCAAAATATGGGGAGCATTATGAATCCTGCAGTTGGGCTTACAATACTTCAACATCAGGTCCAGATACTTGTAACTGCCAGTATGTTAAAAGAGAATTTCTGCAAATATCCAAACTATTGAAGTTATATAATAGAATTAAGGGGCCTTGCTGTTCCTATTGTATAAAGGAAATATTTTAAATAAATAAAAATATATACATATAATCATATTCTCTTATTTATCATAACAATCATACAAAAATTTCAAACATAAATGACCACATATTACTGAGTTATATGTTTGATATGGAGAATAATTATACCTTACATTACTAGTTAAATATTTAATGACTTCTAATGGCGGTTGTAGATTTCCAAAGCTATCAAAGTACTGAATATCTTCATCATTTTTATAGTACTCTACCCAATGAGTTCCTGGACCGGATGATATATCCAAGTTGATAATACCGCATTCCTTCTTGTTAAGTTTCTTTGGAAGCTTATTACGCATGAAAACTCCTCGAAAATATGGTAGATCCTTTGCATATTTAAGTAAGTCTACCTCAGTTAGCGGTCTTTTAGGCAGCGTTTTCAATAGTTTTTTGACTCTGGGTTTAAGTACAACCCCAATCCTTTTTTATGAGGTTTTAAGTAAAGACCTTTTCCTACTAGCTTGGATTCCATTTCTTCATTATGTCTCTTACTCTCTTTGAGCTGCTCTTTTGCATCTTTAACAGAATTAACTGCATTTACAATAGCTGATGCACCTCCTCCTAGCGATCTTAAAGCAGAAAGACCGGCAAATAAAGGAATGAGGAATGGTAAAATACCACCAGTTTTTGGTATAGGTATGACTCGTGGAACTTTCACATTTTTCTTTCTATATTTAATTGTATCTCCTACTTCCTTTCGTGCCAACGCAATGGCTCTTTGCAAAGAATCAGGTTTTTGCCTTTGAATAGATTTTCACGCCTTTGAGATAACCATCCGCAGGGTAATATCTTTCTTAACTTTTTTATTTTTCTTATAACTGCTCTTTTTCTTTTTATTCCTCATTTTCGCCATACCCATCCCGAATTTGGTCTTAGCATTCATGATATTGGTAACTAGCAGTGCGTTTGTACGCTCACCTAGGCTTGCGTCAGTAGATTTAACTCGACTCCAAGCCTTTTCAGCCAAAATGCGATCTGCTATGTTGCGATCTGGTGTACTTTTAAATTTAGAGTAAGCAATATCGTGTTCTTTACATGCGCTATCTAAAGGATTAATACCAGGATCACCTCGAGCTAATCTTTTTGCTAGCTTCGTACCAGGTCCACAATATTGGTAGCCTGGTAAGTGTAATTCAAACGGCAACCTATTAATGAGTGTGTTAATTACCCCGCCCCTTTCTTATTATGTTCAAGCATAAGTATGAATGACTTTAGCCTTCAACACTCAGATATAAACTAAAAAAAGTATTTAAATTCAGTAAGCATTTATAGTTTTGTGTTAGTATTCAAAATGAAGCTCATTAAGCAAAATCTATCTCTACCAATCAGAAATAATGATTTTCAGAGCAATATTAAGGAAACTGGAACACATAGCTCATTATTACCAAATAGCATACGCGCTCTAATAGTCGGCCCCTCCAATTGTGGAAAAACAAATGTTATGATTAGTTTGCTGGAGCATCCTAATGGTTTGAGCTATGAAAACGTTTATGTGTATTCAAAATCACTCTATCAATCAAAATATTTATATTTAAGAAAACTTTTGTCGCCCATAAAAGGATTAGGCTATTATACCTTTTCTAATAATGATGATGTTATACCATTTGATGAGGCAAAACAAAATTCAATTTTTATTTTTGATGATGTAGCATGTGGGAAACAAGACAACATACGCTCTTATTTTTGCATGGGTAGACATAATAACATTGATAGTTTCTATCTTTGCCAGACTTATGCTCATATACCAAAACACTTGGTACGAGATAATGCTAACTTTCTCATTTTATTTAAACAAGATGATACAAATCTTAGGCATGCTTATGATGATCATGTGAATACGGATATGAATTCTGATACTTTCCGAGATATATGTGCTAAGTGTTGGATGGATAAATATGGGTTTCTAGTAGTAGACAAAGACAGCCCCTTAAGCAGGGGGCGTTACCGTCAGGGATTCGATATATATATTTCCATATAAATATAACAGACCAGTTAAAGCAGTCAACAGATCGGTTAAAGCTGTTAACAGACCAGTTAAAGCAGTTAATAGACCTGTTAAAGCTGTTAACAGACCAGTTAAAGCAGTTAATAGACCCGTTAAAGCTGTTAACAGACCAGTTGAAGCAGTTAACAGACCCGTTAAAGCTGTTAACAGACCAGTTAAAGCAGTTAATAGACCTGTTAAAGCTGTTAACAGACCAGTTAAAGAAGTTAACAGACCCGTTAAAGCTGTTAACAGACCAGTTAAAGCAGTTAATAGACCTGTTAAAGCTGTTAACAGACCAGTTAAAGCAGTTAATAGACCCGTTAAAGCTGTTAACAGACCAGTTGAAGCAGTTAACAGGTCAGTTAAAGCAGTTGACTGACAGAACAGTTTTAAAATAATTATTAATACCAAAATGGGTAAAAAGAAGGAATTCATTATGAATAAGAAGGAGTTAATAAAGGATATTATTAAAACTAGAAATGCTATCAAGAAAAAGTATCGAACTATAAAACAGGACGAACCGATGTTGAATCTCAACTTGAAGAAACATTTAAGCCCATAACGAAACCACTTAGAGAGCTTGTAAGAGAAACAAAAGTAAAACAGGGGCTTCATACCGATATCAAGTCAGAACCCAAAAAGGAAACTAAAATAAATGGTGATGAAGATAGCTTCGAGTTAAACCAAAAACAAATGTATATGAAAATGGAATCAACAAGCACACCACTGAAGTATAGATATTCTTCTTTAATGTCATCACAAGACGAGTATGGAACACTAACTCATTCAAGAACCTTAGCTAATAAATCAGATTTAAACTTATCAACTGGATTAGTTAATAAATATTTAGAATTTTACCAAGCCAAAAGTCCTAAAATTGACCGCACTTATGGTGTTTATATGGATAATGGAGGATGAAAAATTGGGAAATCTAGAATTGACATTGATGCACAAAATTTTATTATTAATGGGAAGCAATATACCATAACAACTGGCTTATGCGAACTTCTTTTTATGAAAGAACCATCAAAGATATCATATGGTGAAAAAGACTTAGCTAATTATCGAGAAATCTTGGAAGATTCTAATGCCCATAGACGTGATTATAGTGCAGATGGACAAATTAAAGGTAGTAAAGGCCCTAAATATAAGAGAATTATTAGAAAATTTAGCAATCATGAAGGTATGGGGCTCATGAAGCTTCCCAGAGAGACTATTGATTACGTTTACTGGGATGATCCAAATGAATTGGTAGATAGATTACGGCTTTTAATTGGCTCTCAAGTAGCTGGGAATAATAGTCATTACAATGAAATTGTTTCCATTATTGAGGAGCTAAGAGAGTCTGATTTAATTTTATAAAAAGCCTCCTTCCTCCTTTTATGTATTTATTCATGAAATGAGTGTTGACAAGCTCGGGCGATCGCTAAGAGATGGTAATATTGGACGAGGCTCTCCTGGACCTCGAGGAGAACGAGGTCCTTCTGGACCGCCAGGTGAAAAGGGCTCCACCGGATCTGCTGGAGTGGGTTTTCTGTTAACCTTAGATAAAAACTATGATATGCAATTCAACAGCATTAAGAATCTTAAAAATCCTGAAGAAGATCATGATGCTGCAAGCAATCTATATATAGATGAGGTGCTTGATAAGTATTCAGATTTATGCAGATCTCTTATTAGTTTAGAAACAAAGACAGCTAAGAGTGAATTAGGGGAAAATCTTGCGAATGTGCATAATATTATTAAAACAACTAGAGAGAAACTGGAAACATCAACACAATCACGCATAAATAAGTCATTTGAAAAGTTAAAGATTTATATTGATACAAAGTGCGAATACATTGACAAGAATTTATGAGGTCTAATAAATGTAGAATCACTTATAGTCAAAGCTAACAATGAGTAAAGAGGCCCTTGTAAGTGAGCTGCACAAAGCAGCTCGTCGAAATTTTCCTCGACGTCGTGTCATTATGAAAGATTTTGATGATCTCTGGCAAGCAGATTTGGTTGAAATGGGTGCTTATGTTCGTGAAAATAAAGGCTTCTACTATTTACTAACAGTAATAGATACACTTTCAAAATATGCTTGGGTAGAACCTGTTAAAAATAAAACTGGAAAGAGGTAACGGCTGCAATGGAAAAAGTTCTAAAAAGCGGTCGGATACCTAAACATTTGCAGACAGATGATGGTAAAGAGTTTTATAATAAAATATTCCAGACACTAATGCTAAAGTATGGAATTAAACACTATTCAACTTTTAGTATAATGAAAGCCTCAATAGTTGAAAGATTTAATAGAACATTGAAAGGCATGATGTGGAAAGAATTTAGTAAGAATGGTTCCTATCGTTGGATTGATTTTGTACACAACCTTGTTCATGAATATAATAATAAAAAGCATAGGACAATTAAAATGCGACCCTCTCAAAATTTTACTATTACCAATAAAAATAAAAAAAAACAAAAGAATGTAATAATTAAGCTTTCACTTACACGTGCCCAGATATATACCTGGTCCGGAGTCTTCTAATTTCTGCCAAGCGCCAGCGGTGATATGGAGAGGTTTGTGAGTCCCAGGGATCCCTGTTCAGCTTTCCTTTTTTTCTCCTTACTTTTTCTCCTGTGCACAATTGCACTAAATCGCAGGTAAGTTCTGAAGCATTCAAATTCGAAAGAACAATCTCGCTATTTCGCAGGTAAGTTCTGTCTCGCTACACTATAGTATTCTATGGTCTCCCATTCTGTGAGGAAAATAAGAACAAAACTAGGTAAAACTTTGCGCTAAATCACAGGTACGTCCTGAATCATTAAGTTAATAAATCCAATTCGTTCAGGAAAACAAACACAAAAGAAAATTTCGCAATATTGCACTAGATCACAGGTAAGTTCTACATTAGTAAATTAATAAATTCATTGTTCTTGTTCCTCTTTCAGGAATATTTAAAAAAAAAACTATTATGCAAGATTGCACTAAATCACAGGTATGTCTGAATTACTAAATGAATAAGTGCACTGTTCTCCTTCCACTTTCAGAAAAATTAAAAAAAAAACTATTATGCAAGATTACTTCCTCACAAACTAATTATGATCACCAATATCTCTATCCTTCAGGATGGAACGCCACGCTCTTAGCGGTAACAGAACAAAATGCTAATGCTCCTGCAGCACAGGTAAAATTGTATCACAACCTAATTCGTATCGTCAGAACAAATTATAAACACTGCTCTGGTTATTTTTCAGCATGGAAAATAAGATTCGCACTTTGGGATATGACAATCGCAATATTCCTGCCGCACAAGTAAATATTAACACAAATTAGTTATGAAATAATTATTAATCTCGTTTTACTCCTACCAGATAATCCAATACGAAAAATTCTTCAGCACAGGTAAATATTCACAAAGTTTGTTATAAAGCAAGTGAAAAAGCTAGAATTGTTTAAAGACCAATTCTATGATACCCTAGATGAATGCCCGTATGAAATTTTGATTTTTTGCATTGGTTTCTAGCATATATTTCTAGAACGGCTAGTCGGACAGAAAAAATGATTATAAGCAATTTTATAGGATTTTTTATTCTGAAGAAGCCTTTAGTACAATAAAAATGTCTAGGACTGATCGTTTTCAAAGTCTATGTAAAAAACAAAAGAAAATAAATGGCAACACCAAGAAGGGGTTGCCCGATTTAGTCCATTTTTGAAATTATATTTGCTATTACTATGAAAACACAATATCCCAAATTTCAGCTTTCTATGTCGACGTGTTCTCAGGCAGTGTCCAAATATATAGTGGAAAACGAAATTTTTGTATGGCAACCCCACGAAGGACGCCCGATTAGTCTCATTTTCCAACTTAATTTTACTTTTTTTTTAATGTCCGTGTACAAAATTTCAGCTTTCTAAGTGAGCGCGTTCTCGAGTTATCGTGCGCACGGACGGACAGACGGACACGCAAAAATCAAAATAACTTTTAATTTTATGCGAGGGTGTCCAATCCATTTTGCTCTACCATCATTATTTCTGTGCGTTACAAACGGAATGGCAAACTTGGTATACCCTATAGATTTCATCTAGGGTATAATAAGTACTAATCTCGTTCTACTCCTTTCAGATAATCTGAACGCAAAATTCCTACAGCACAGGTAAATATTAACACCAATTAGTTATGAAATAATTATAAATTTCGTTTTATTCTTTTCAGATAATCCAATACGAAAATTTCCTGCAACACAGGTAAATATTCACACAAATTTGTTATAAAATAATTACTAATCCCGTTATTTTGTGATTTTTTTGCAGATGATATAAACGAAAAATCCAAATTAGTTATCAAGTAATTACTAATTTCGTTCTATTATTTTCAGATGAACCGATACGCGAAATTCCTGCGGAGAATATAATTTGTGCGGTTTCTCGGAAAGATTCTAAATTGCGCGCGTTCTGCGCAATTTGGAATTTTTCGTACGAAAATATTATTTTTGTTCTCTTCTTTTCAGGATTTTATACGGGAGAATATCAGAATATCATCTGTGGGGTTTCTCGGAATGATTCTAAATTGCGCGCGTTCTGCGTAAATTAGAATTTTTCATATGAAAAAATATTATTTTTTGTTTTCTTCTTTAGGCTTTAGGCTTTCAGGCTTTATAATGGGGAATATAATTTATGCGCGTCTATCGGGAAAATTCTAATTTGCGCGCGTTCTTCGGAAATTAGAATCTTTTCGTATGAAAAAACCTATTATTTTTTTGTTCTTTTCTTTTATAAGGGTTATGGAAAAGTACCCAAGCAATAACGGTAAACAGAAAAGAAAGTGACTAGTTGTAATGGGAAGAACAATGAAGAAAGGAGGAAGGAATAAAGAAGAAAAGAGTAAATAAAAAGAATCTAAGAAACAAACAAAAAACGAACAGATTGATATTTAAGCGGAAGACAAATAAAATAATAAAAAATAATTTAAAAAAATTAAAGAAAAAAGTAGCGTGAGGCCAAAACGCTACAGTGGAAAGTCAACCAACTTCTGAGTAATGGCTACGATGCCTACGTTCATTGCGTTCACTTCATGGCATTGCTTTATTACTTCCTTCCGCGTGGTGTTTGCCTGCATCCACCATGCATACTTTCATTCTGTTCCAGGGGTAAAAGTTTTATTCTGTGACATTATTACTTTACGATTTATTTTTAACTGCCGATTAGGGTGGCGGGTATTTCGACCTTTCTCGACCAACCCTTCCAAACTATGCACATATAAGTTCATACCCTAGATGAAATCTATAGGATATACTAAGTTTGTCATTCCGTTTGTAATGCTTAGAAATAATGATGGTAGAGCAAAATGGATTGGACACCCATGCATAATATTAAATGTTATTTTGATTTTTGCATGTCCGTCTGTCCGTCCATCTGTCCGATAACTCGAGAACGCGTATACTTAGAGAGCTGAAATTTTGTACAAGGACTTTAAAAAACAAAGTAAAATCAAGTTCGAAAATGAAACAAATCGGGCAACTCCTTCGGACGGTTGCTGTACAAAAATTTCGTTTTCCACTATATACTATGTATTTGGTCACTTCCCTCAGAACACGTCGACATAGAGAGCTGAACTTTGGTACCTGGTGTTTTTATAATAATAGCAAATAAAATTTCTAAAATGGACTAAATCGAGAAAACGCTTCTTAACACCAGCAAAAAGGGCTGAACAAGTTCAATAGAAGCCAGAAGTAGGCAATTAACTTTTGAAAATGCCTTTTTTCAGCCCTCTTTGCTGGATATGCTTAAGAAAAAGTGCAAAAACGCAGAAAAGGTTACATTTTGGGTGCAGAGTGTTATAGGTCATTTTAGAGCTAAGCTTTTGGGCTTTTTAAGTTCAATATGAAAAAATTGATATTGATGACGTGTTTTTGGATACAAATAGTAGTTAAATAAAAAAAAATAAAAAATTCCGAAATTTTAACTGTTTTGAGCCTTAACTTCAAAACGGACAGGGTGAGAGAAAGAACTTATATATCATTACAAAGATCCAACAATTATCTATCTACCAAAATTTTAAATCATCATCATAGGTTGGAACGTTCAGAAGTTACAGGGTGATCTATAGAAACATACCAAAATATCTTAAATTCACGTTATCTTGGAAACCGTTACGATTTCCTCCTCCCCTCACCGCACCCGTATTGTTTGTCTAAGCATGACCTATCCATGACCACATACGAGACACCCTGTATAAAAAAAACCCCCCGATTAGCTTCTCTGTGTAGGCAAATTAAGTCCTAGAAACGCCAGGGGTGATTATTTTCATATTAAACCCCGAAAACTTTCTTTGCTTAATACATTGAACAGCTGTATAAGAAATTATTCGCCACTAAACTCTTTCGAGAATATGTTCAAAGTGCTCAGAGAAAATAATTGTTTCAAAGTTTGGTAAATTTCTCATTTAATTACGTTATGAAATAAATTGAATGAGCGGGGGTACGGAATGTTGTCGTCGGCCGTCCTATATTTCTCCAGGAATCCAAGCACTTGCGGCATAGTTAAAATGTTTTGGAATTTTCGTGGTAGATTTAATTATGAAAGAATCTCAACTTAATGTTCTATTCAGTTCTTACTCCCACTACCTTCTTGAAGTTTTGTGGAAAGGTCATTGGAATAACTTTTCACAAGATAGTTTTTTAGGAAATAAGCAGAATAGTTTAGCAGAGTTTTGCAAGTTACTAAAATGAAAATTCATAACAATTTTCCAAAAACGTTTTTAAGTTAAGGCAGTTTTATATTTTGAATGTGGTAACAGTTTTTTTGACGCAAACTAATAAAAAGTAGAACATCATCAAAGATAAAGGAGATCGTGAACAATTATTTTAGGAAAGGATTGAAATTGACCATATTTCCGCAATTTTCTGCAAAGTAGCTTTGTACCACAAGAAATAAGTTATTTGTAGCAAAAAAATTACTTATATAACTTTTATCAACTCACAGACCCCTGACTGAAACAGTTTTAGGGTAGTAAAAGTCGCTGGATTTAAATTAGGGTTTTTGGTATAGAATGAGTGAATGGGGAGCTTTCTGATGGGGTAAAATTTTCTGATCTTTTGGGGTCGTGTGGTGGTGGCTACCACATTTGGTATTGTCCAATTTGGGTTGTGTATGATATGATTCGAGAGTGGTGAGGCGAGATCTGAAAGTCAAGTTTGGACAGTCGAGAGTCGAAAAAATTTTAAAAATGTTAGAAATGTTTAAAAAGTTAAAAAAAAGTTAAAAAGTAAAAGAAAGTTAAAAAAGTTAAAAAGGTTAAAAAAATATAGATAAAAGTTAAAAAAAAATGAGAAAGATAGGTTAGGTTATGTTAGGTAAGAAGGGTGCCGCAAGGCAACTAGCCTGCATCACTTAGACCTCTAGTGGGTCTATTGTGCCCCTAGGCCTCATCGTAAAACCTTTCAAGCCGCCCCAGGTGAAACCTGCTTCCCTCAGGGAACTCAAGATATGTCCAAGTCTCTTTATCTAGATCCATCCTGCTTCTCTCAGAAAACTCAGGATATATCTAAATACTTTGTTTTGCAGCTCCCCCAGACTTGAAAAGAAGTAGCTACCCATTAGTCAACTTCTTTTATTTATCAGAGCGGGGCATTCGCAAAGCACGTGTTGGACGGATTCGATTTCTTCCGAGTCCTTTCAGCTCCGGCAGAAATTGTTCACCGCTATCCCCAGTCTTCTAGCATGGTAACCTAGAAGAAGAAGAAGACTTCCACTGTCAACAAGCATAACTAATTGGCTCCCGCCAATTTCTCATAATTTGGTTCTGAAAGTTCTTTATATCGAAGTTCTAGTGCTAATTGAGTATTATTAAATTCCTGGTTCGTTATATAAACCAGTTTGAGAATAGCAATAATTTCAACTTTAATTTCAATTCACTTCTAAGTGCTGTCGTCACCTAGCAGCGGTGTTTCAGTGATGAAGGCGCTATTCTATATTATCGCCTGATAAATTACACAATTACGCGGTGCTCATCGCACTGGAGAAACACTGTTTTTGATTATCGATTGCTTTATAACTTCAATCAATTTTAATCGGAGTTTTCTCTACGGAGGACAGAAGAAGGAGACATCGAGCTTACGCCAGGCGCCATTTTGTGGCCCTCGATTTGCTTGCATTTTTTGCATTGACGAATAGCTTGCAGTGGATTTATTAGTAGTATATTTAACGAAATTACTGGCTTGCAGTTTCTCTGTTGAAAGAGTTTTTAGCGGATTTATCAGCATTATTCAATTACTGGCTGCGTACTGTGATTGCACCCAACTTAAAGCTACTTTGTAGCCTGGTTTGCTTGCGGACTGCTTATAAATTGTGTATTAATTACGCATACCTAGCAGAGCGCTGCTCAGTAGCTGTGGTTCGTTACACACCGCCGAGCTATCATAATCATCATCATAATCTTTGGGAAGCAATGAATTAAATTCCATATCCAGTCAATCTATATCCAGTCAAATCTATGTATCCAGTCCTACGGTTTGACGACTGTATTCGAAGCTAGTAAACTGGGTGGCACATAAATTAGCAGCCGGACTATCCAGTCCGATAGTTTGACGACTGTGTTCGAAGCTAGTAAACTGGGAGGCACGTACATATGTTAACAGCCGAATTACATGCGATCTGATTATGTCAAATTTACACTCAACTTATGGTTTGATAGCTGTTTTTAAATCTGGTAAACTACAATGTACATCAGCTGGAACGTATCGTGTGTCCTTTTCTTTTATATAAATCTATATAGTACTGAAGTTAGTCGAGGCTTTGTCCTCTTATAATATTTGTATTTACTAATTTCTATTCATACGCTTTAATATCAGTGAGGTTTATGTCGTTTTAATCATTACATAATCCAGAAAGTAGTCTGTTATTAAATGATCTCGCAGCTACGTAGAGCGCGTTTCTCTACACTAATTAGTCAATATGCTGCTATTTAGGTATGGGGAGCGCAAACTGGAACTGCTGTAAACCTTGCTAGTCATATCACAGATTAACTTAATTTGGCCCATCTAATTTTTTAATTTTCTAATACTTGGACTACAGACTCTAGCATTAGCACCAACCTGTTCTGGAATATTAAATTAAATCTTGAATTCAATTACATCTTATTCCCAATATTCATACTCTTGACTGGCTGTGTTTTATGCTCCGCTGTGCGACCCTGGCTCTCTTTGTTACGATTTGCGTTTGAATATAGCTGTTCAAGGTTTGCTTGAAAGCGGTGTGCTTTACTTTTGGTTCGTCAGTTAATATTGGATGAATACTGGGGTTGCTCAATTTTGCTATTCACTATGGCGCCTAAATGTACAAATTTCTCTTTTTATCTTAATAATAAAATAAGTAAAAAACGAGTTTTCAAACAAAACTGAGGCCAAGCCGCATGATAAAGTAGAAAATAACTTTTTTTCATACACAGAGGTGGACTCAGATTTTTTGATTGGGACATTTCTCTTGAATATTCTTTCTCTTCTTGAATCAAATCACTTATTACCTCTGATTGATCATACTGAAATATATCGGTGTTTGTCAGCGAATAAAATCTGAGTCCACCTCTGTGTGTGAAAAAAAGTTTATTTTCTACTTTTTCATGCGGCTTGGCCTCAGTTTTGTTTGAAAACTCGTTTTTTACTTATTTTATTTTCTGCCTTTTTCGCGTTAACTAAATTTTTATTACGTGCTGCATGGAGATATTTCAAAACTATTTTATGACGGCTGAAAAGACACTGATTTACCAGTTTTTCAAAAAATTTATTCCAGTAAAAATTATTATGCAACTCATTTCGCTCTACAATTTTGTCTGAGGTTGCAAAACGCTCAAACGCTTCCTTGCTTGGAAAAACTCCGGAAAAGCGTTTTACATGAATTTTCCTCGATTTTTTCTGCAAGTTTTCAGCATTGTCGGAGAGAAAGTAATGATGCCAATTGATAGGGAACTTAATCCTGCATAATTTAGAAAACTTTTTTACCGGCAAATTTTCCAGAAAAGTCGGAAAATTCCGGAAAATTTTTCGGAAAAATCGGAAAACTCTGGATTTTTCCTGAAACGAACTGAACATCCTCCCGCCGCAAAAAAAAAAAATAAATGGAGAGGCAACTAATGTATATATGTATATGATTTCTCCTTTAGAATCAATGATTATTATATATGATTGTTATATATGTATATATATATATATATATTTTTTGTAATAAAAGTGGTTTGTGTTGACTTACCGTGTCTTGTTTAAAGAAGTGGAATACGTTCTTTCTTCTTGTCATTTTTAGAATGCTGCCATTAGGAAGTGTGCACCGGAAGAATTTTTTAGCCTTTTTGATCTTGTCCTATGGTATGGAATAATGGCCGATTTGATTTGCCGTGCCTTCTTTGGCGTTGGTGGCAATGGGCTCACTGACCTAATTGGCTTAAAGGAAGTCAAAAGCTCTGGTGGTGTAGGTGACGAGCCTGCATCCATGGAATCTAGAGATTCTGGATTTAAAATTTCCAGTATCTCCTGCATTAATAATAAACAAAGAAAACTAAAAGGAAAAAAAAGAAAAAAAACTGAATCTAAAACTTGACCGCACTAATATACATTTGACAACTTTCGAAACTGTTGTGAATTTTGGCGGATTTAAATATAACGGCAAGTTTTGATATTTAGTAATGCCAGAGAGAGTAGTGGATTTTGGTGGGATTTTTTTGAAATAATTTTGAGAGGAGAGATTTAAAAATATTTTTGAGAAGTGTACTTTAAAGGGATTTTAATATTGGTTTTCTTTAATTGGAATGAGAGAACCTATTATTTTGTTTTTTTTTCATTCTTCCATTTGTGTTTTTTATGCAAAGTATGGAGATATTTTGTTTCAGTTTGTCCTGCTGGGGAATTAGTATTCTCTTGCATAAATGGTACAGAGTGAGAAGTTTTTTGACTATAGTGGCGCCATCTAGTACTAACATTCTTAGTCTCTCTATAATTAAGTACAGCTTTGAAACTGATTGAGATGGAGGTAGTTTTGACGTATTTGTCCCCTTTGTACTAATATTGGAGAGTGTTTTTAAGGCATAGTATTTTACTGCTTTACTTGGAGCATCTTCCAGTTTTTTCTCTGGTACTCTTGATGTTCATGTGCATTATGATTTTTGGTGGGAAGGGGTTGCCTTGTTACAGCGTGGAGTCTGTCATTTGGTGATATTGTTGACGTATTGGTGCATTTACAAACTCTTTTTAATTTGTTGTCTGATTTAATGTTTGTTGTGGTGTAGGTGCATAGCACAGTCGTAGTCGTGCATTTTAGTTCTAGGACTCCTCCGACCAGAATCCAACCCAAATCTATGTTTTGGGCTGTTGGAGATTGGCCAGATCCTCTCTTTATACCAATTTTGATAATCGCGGCGTAGACTTCTGTTCCAAGGAGAATATCGATTTCTCCTGCTGGAATTGAGAAGGTAGGATCTGCTAGCGGCAGGTTGTGAATGTGTCTCCAGTTTGACACTTCAATTGCATTGGTCGGCAACACATCTGTGATTTTACTAATCATCAGCATGTTGCTGGCTACTTTAAAAGTCGTGTGTAAAGAATTATTTGTGACTGTAGCTTATTGTATAGCTGTATGGGTGGGAGTTGTACCAAGTCCAATTAAATCTTGTGTGGTTGGAGATCCTTTAAGTTGTAATAGCTTAAAGGCCTTTTCTGTCATGATTGACACTTGTGACCCTGAGTCTATTACCGCTCGGAATGTCATCGTGAGTCCGGGTGGTGCATTGACGTTAATCATGCTTGCGGTTAGAAAACTTTGAACTTGTTGTTCAACATTTCCATAGGTGGGTGTGCTTTGTTCAGCTTCCACATTAGAATTGTGGGAGGATTGATTAGGGGATTCTGTCACCGAATCGTTTTGCTCATAGTGGAGCAATGTGTTATGATTTTTCTGACAATGATAACACTTTTTATTGCTAGTGCAATTTGAGGTTATGTGGTTGGGAGATAAGCAATTTTTGCATAAATGCTTATTTATGACAACTTCGTGTCGTTGTCGGGTGTTCATATTTCTAAATGTTGGACAGTGAAATATGATATGGTCACCCTTGCAATGACTTTTTGGTAGGTGGGTGATTTGGTGCTGAACCATATGTAGGTTTGGGTGTGAATGGTTTTCTCTGTGTCATATTTGATGACGTAATTTTGCTTCCTGTCATTTCTAGAGTTCGAAAGCGAGACTCTTGAAATTTGGTTAAAGTTTTTAGTTTAGGTGGGTCCGTGCTACTCTGTAAACTTTGCTCCCATAATTGGTGTGTGTCTGTGTGTAGTTTTTGTACTGTCAAATATAAGACTATTGGATCCAAATTCTTTGTTTCTACTTCTAAGTTTTGTAATACTAATAACGCTTCGGTTATGTTCTCTAGCAGCCTTTTAATATTATCGGCGGTGTCATGGTGTATAGGTGGAAGAGGCAATAATTTCTTTAATTGTATGTTTACTAATATTTGCTTATTCGAATAGCATTCTTTTAGGAGCTGCCAAGCTGGTGGATAGTTTGCATCGCATTCTTCGTAATGTCTGAGCAATTTTTCAGCCTCTCCTATTAGATTTTTCTTTACAAAGTATAATTTGTCAAGGTCTCTTAAATTATTGTCGTTATGTTTAACCGAATTAAATAAATCGCGGAATGAAATCCACGTAGAGTATTCTCCATGGAAGGTGGGAAGCTTAATTCTGGGGAGCCTTTCATTATTACATGAATTTGTGCTAGAATGTGATATCTGAATTTGAGCAGGAATGTTGACAGGCGTTGTTGTTAGTCTATTTATATCCTCTTCCATGCTTGCTGCTTTTTCAATACTCCTGTACATCACTAAATATCTCTTTCATGAAATATTCTAATTGGCGATCTTCCTTAGTGGCTCCCTTTTGAATTATCCTATGCCTCGTTTGGTGTTCCATTAAATCTTTGACCTTTTTTGGGACTCAACCAACTCTGATACTGAGCTAATGGTCTCATCCCCGGCGTCAGATATACTGGATTCGTCATCTGTAGGCATTTTGAATGGAGAGGCTTGGTTTTTCTCACTGTGATGTGATAAGCAATATTTTTCTCAATTCTATAACTGAATAGCCAAGTTATCCGGCTCGAAGGACCAATGTGAGACCTGTGCTCAAGCTAAAGGGGGGTGCCGGTTGTAAAAGGATAACTCAGCTTGTTTAAATTAAAATATAAAATTTTAATTCAATATATCACTTAAAACTATTATCACAAATTCATTTTAACGCGATCTTAGCCCATGTAAAAAAATTCAATACTTAAGATTAACCTAGCCTAATACGATAATTCAATATAATTCAGTGTTTGTTCTCCTTATTTCTAAAAAGAAAAGATAGAAAAATCCACGATTAGTAAATTGAAGTTTTTGTGCTGCACGTCTAAGCACTATAGTAGTAATGGAAATAACTATTTTGGCAGAAGTAAATTTCTGCAGCAAGAGTACTTTCCTGCTTAGATGAAAGATGAAAATAAGCAGAATTAGATTTCTGCAGTAGGAGTAAATTCCTACTTAGGTGTGGGATAGAAATTAATGCAGAAGTAAATTTCTGCAGTAGGAGTAAATTCCTACTTAGGTGTGGGATGGAATTAGCAGAATTAAATTTCTGCAGTAGGAGTAAATTCCTACTTAGATGGAAGCAAAATTTGGTTTGAATGATTATGAAAATCAGAGTAAATTCTGATGTGTTCAGATCAAATTCTGAATTGGGAATGGGTGATTCTGCATGTCAAGTCAAGTCAAGAGTTCTTCACACGCGATTTACGAATTATAACGAATTATGTAGAAATTTTTAAACCGAACCGATATCCCAGAATATTTTATAGTTTTTACTTACAGGCTTTTATTTTGCCCTAGGTTTCACTTATGTCTTTAATGCACTTTACACTTTAATTGTTCGAATAACTATTAAATTTATATTGCACGATGTCGATAAATTATTAACAGCTTGTTGCGCGACGGCAAGCTGTGTTCTTGTCTGTTATTTAGTGATTTTGGGATTTAGAGGAATAAGGAAGTTGGATGGGGGTGGAAAGTTGTGGAATGTTAGAGATTTCTCTAACTAGTTTTGAGTTTAAGACTGGTGCTTCTTCCACATGCAGAGAGATATCCCGAAAGTCCAGAATGGTCCAGCGTTGATGAGTCCCAAAATGATCGAGATGTCAGGATGGTGTCCTATCCACGATGGTGGCTTCCTTTACTAGTGAAGAAAGTAAATCTTTCGCCCAGGTAATAAATGTTTCTCGTTTCCGAGTTGATTATGTGAAGAGGTGATAAGTAGTTTAAGTTTTCAACTTGTAGGTGCGTTGAAAGCTGGCTAATGACGAGGTTAGGATGTTGAGAGATCTTCTCAAGTTGTTTGACCGCGAGAGAGAGGATCTAGGCCTCGATTGGGGTGATGTTTACACTGTTATACAAAAAGGTGTTGGAAGTAGTGTCCGTCAGGTTTCCTGTACACTCCTGTACAGGCCCTTAGGATCTTTCTTTCGAAGGCGCTGATTTGCTTCATATAGGAATGCGAAATGGTGTTCCAGATGGCGAAGCAATAGCAGATGATTGGGCGGATGAGTTGTTCATATATATAAGCAGCTTTGTATCTTTCGGGAGGCCGCTTCTCCTTCTGATAATAGGGTTGAGTAGGGAGTAAGCGTAGTTGGCTTTCCTCATGGTTAGCTTGGCGTGATTGTTGAATTTTAACAAATTATTGAAAGAGACACCAAGGTATTTGGTGTTCTTTGAAATTTGAAGCTTTTCGTTATTGACTTCGATTTCGATGTTGTTTGCAAGTGTGGCGAGGTTGGGTCTTCCCCTTGTGGAGGGATTTCGGATGCAAATCATTTCAGATTTGTTAAGGTTTATTTTGATGCCCCACTTTCGGTAGAATTCGTCAAGTTTGAGGACTTTCGTAGCAGCGAAATTGGATGATATGGAGTGGGCGTACGTCAGGGAGTCATCAGCATAAAGTAGTGTGGTGGAATTTGAATCATTGGCAGGCTGATAATAGGTGAAGAGATTGAAGAGAGCTGGTCCGAGGACCGAACCTTGGGGGACACCTGCACTGACTGGTGTTGTCTGAGATTTGACATTCTCAATTTCTATATAGAAATTCCGAGATGACAGAAAGCTGTATATAACCCGGGTTAGATAAGGCGGAAACTCGAGGTTTATGATTTTGAATATTAGACTCAGTCAAACGCTTTCTAAACATCAAGGAAGCAGCCTACTGTCTGCTCCCTTTTGTTGAGGGCGTTTGTAGAATCAGAGAGGAATTTGAGCAAAGCGTGAAAGTGGAGTGCTGGGGCTTGAAGCCGAATTGGTTTCTTGCCTGATATTTACGAGGCAGGTATTTTCTATGTGTTGGCGGACTATTTTTTCGAAAAGTTTGCGCAAGTTGGAAGAGCAATAGGCCGGAATTCGTTAAGGTTTTTCGAGCTTCCTTTTTTGGGGATTGGAACTATGCGCGCGGTTTTCGAGACATCCGGAAAGTATGAATTATTGAGGCAATTATTGAAGATGATTGTCAGAAATTCTATGGCGACAGGTGGGAAATTTTTGATAACTTTGTTGGAAATGTTATCTGGGCCGCCGGACTTTTTGCCTCTGATAGTCCTGATTAGGGCGAAAACGTGAGCAGGATTTGAAAAGATGCTTAAATCATCCGGATTTAAGGACATGTTTGTAGAATTAAAGATTGTGGTGGAGGATTCCACTGACTGGGCAGTGAAATCATAAACAGTCGAGTCTACGGTGTCCCTAAAGTTAGCATCGCTTAGAGACGAGTTGTCTTTGAAGGTGGATTGGAAATATTCCGCGAAAGTGTTGCATTTTTCTTGGGGAAGATTGTAAGCGTTCGAGCCGCTTAAAATGGTTTTGGGCAGTTTTGCTTTCCTGTTGCAGATCCTGTTTATGTCCTGAAAGCAGTGTGGACCGGGTTGAATGGAGGCCAGTTTCGTCCTAAAATTTTGATCGAGAAACATTATCGTTTGTTCCTCAATAATTGTTGACAAGCAATTAATTTGCGATAACACGGTTCTGTAGGCTGGATTGTGACTATTAAGGGTTCGGTGAAAAATACGGTTAAGTATTTTTCGAAGTTTCTGCCTATATTTGTATAATTTTTGCAGTTGAGGCGGGAGATTTTTGTATTTGTAGTGTTTGCTCGGCACTACACTGGAAAAGAAGGCGACATTTCTTCAATGGCGTTCTGGCGGAAGTCAATTTCCAAATTCGTGAGATTCCGTTGCGAGTCAGGGAGATTTCCTGCGAGGAATTGAGAGAGCCTGTCTTGAAATTGTAGCCGGTCAACGTCTTTGAGTGAAGTTGAGGCTTGACGGTCAGAAGTCAAAATATTTAAGGTTGCGCTGGGGGTAACTGAGAGTTCAACTGCTAAGTGATCAGATTCAGCCATGTGCGATATGCAGACGTAGTTTGAAAATTGGGGTAGTAGATAAATTAGATTAGAGGTTACGATATAGAAGTCAAGAATTGACCGAGATCGCGGGAAAGACGGAGTATCCTGCGAGACGACGACGAAATCATGGGTGGTGTTGAAGAGTAGCCAGTCATGTACTGCCTTGCCTAACGGACTTACGACAGAGTCATTCCACAACGGGTGCCTGGCGTTGAAATCACCACCAAGCACCGTGCAAGTGAAATGGGTGATTCTGCTGCAGCTCGTCGCCTTTTTATAGCCCGCCGCAAACCGCTACGTTTCGGCTTCATGATGGGTTGCCTTGGCAACGCTCGTTCGCAAGGTTTGTTAAACTTTGACGGCGGCGTCCCGAGTGACGTAATAATGGACCATTAAATTTGACTGCGCCGAAGACGAGAACATCTGATGTAATGTGTTGACATTTTGACATGTCATTTTGTGATCATCCAGCAGTAGATAGAAAAATGCTAAGCTTGCAATATTTATTAATTTTGTTAGTTATTTATGATAAATATCAGCAAAGAATTCTGACGGACAACTGACTTTATTATCTCAACGTTGTATTTTTATAAATGTAGTTACTTAGTGTACGCCTTTAAAGACACATCACAATCACAGCAAATTTTTAAATTGTTTCTTTCCCTACAGAACAATTTGTCACTTATTGGTGCTGGAGGCTAAAACACATGTGTTTCGGAGAGAAATAAAAACTTTTTTTTGATTAACTGGGTTGCTTTATTAAAAAACTGAACTAGATTAACAAAATTATTTGACAAGTAATATCATTGGATTGCTTAGATTAAAAAAGTACAAATGTATACAAATAATGAAAATAATTGAAAATACAAAGTCGACTATATATGTAGGTAATTATACTGACGTCACTTTGGTAAATCACGGCCCGCCTTGTCCTTACGACGAAGCTCCGCCCGCCGTGAAGTCTTTAGATATTAAACTGAATCGTGGCTGGGTAAAGGACAGATCTTAGTATTTGGACGTTTGATGATGGTATCTTTACATTTGATTGATACTACACGTACTAATCCCATCGACTCCAGGATGAGTCTATAGGATTCTTCCAAGAGCCCACTGAGATGGTGGGAGGTTGTTGTCACGGAGAAGGACTATACTGCCAATCTCAACATTAGGCGTTGTCGTGGTCCATTTAGTGCGTACTTGAAGATTGTTTAAATATTCCAGCGACCACCTTTTCCAAAAGTTCTCATACATTTGTTGAATCATTTGCCATCTGGCCAAGCGATTCATACTGATGCCTTCTGTACTCTGTTCGGGAAGTGTTAACGGTGATGATCCTATCAAAAAATGTCCAGGCGGTAATGCTTCTTCATCTTTAGGGTCTGAGCTGATTTGACAGCGTGGCCGGGAATTAAGGCAGGCTTCTATTTGGGTGAGAAGAGTGTACATTTCCTCAAAAGAAAGCGTAGCACTGCCAATCACTCTTTTGAGATGATGTTTTGTCGCCTTGACACCTGCTTCCCAGAGTCCACCGAAATTTGGTGCATTAGGCGGAATGAAAATCCAGGTTGTCCTTTGAAAGGCTAGGAGTGACAGGAGTTGCTCTGGCAGCTGAGCTTTTAGAAGAAATAAAGATTTTTGCAGCTCTCGATCGGCGCCGACAAAGTTTGTTGCATTGTCACTATAAACCTTATTGCGAAATCCTCTTCTAGCTGTAAAGCGTATATAGGCTGATAGAAATGCTGACGTAGTTTGGTCCGACACTAATTCGATATGAATCGCTTTGGTAGCCAGGCAAACAAAATTTGCTATATACGCTTTGTGCGCTGTTCTGCCTCTTACAGGTCCGTAACGAATGAGGATAGGACCAGCGTAGTCAATTCCAGTGTTCAAGAAAGGCCGTGTTGCTGTAACTCGATCACTTGGAAGGATACCCATTAGTTGTGTACGTGCCGATACTCTGTCGGAAACAAATAAGGCATCGCTGAATATATCGGCGTACTTTATCCCTACAAGACAGAATCCAATATCGTTGACGAATTGTGTTCAAGGTAAGTCCAATTCCTCATGCAAAGTATTCTTGTGAGTCTCGCTTATGATTAAGTCACTAAGCCGGCAATTTTTTTGAGAGAATAAATGGATGTTTAGCATCTGCGGTCAAATTAGAATTTTGTAATCGTCCTCCTACCCTTATTGTCTTGGTAGAGTGATCGAAAAAGGGTGACAGTCGTATGAGTCGACTTGTAGATTTGACGGAATTTCCAGTTGATAGTCGGCGGTATTCTGATGGGTAGCTCGCTTGTTGAGTGTCTCGAATACAAAATATGAGTGCGTCCTCTAGCTCAGAAGCAGTTAGACATCCCAAATTCCGGTCTGATGTCTTTTTTCTCGTATTGTATATGAAGCGATTAAAGTATGCTGTAATTCGCATCGCACGACGAAGACGTGAAACTCTATTGATCAATTCCCATGATATTGGTACTTCAACTGCTGCACTAACAGAAACATTCGATGACCTTTCCTCTAAGTCAGTTTTCTCAATTGAACATATTTGAAGCTTAAGAAAGCCTGGACCTTGCCACCAAATGTCGTGCTTGATTAAATCCGATGGTGATAAGCCCCGAGAGGCACAGTCTGCAGGGTTGCATAAACCTGGAATATGACGCCAATGCGCTGAAGGAAGAAGTTCTTGTATTTGACTGCACCCGTTTACAGTAAATGTTTTCCATTTCGAAGGATGAGATTTTGACCAAGTAATGACAGTTTGAGCATCGCTCCAGCAATCCACTGGTATATCGGAAAATTTTAATGACGTCTGTAGATGCTTGACTAATCGAGCCATCAGGTGTGCTCCACATAGTTCTAGGCGTGGAATGGACAATTGTTTGATTGGTGCCAGTTTAGCTTTCCAGCACAGAAAGAACATTTGAATATTTTCATAGGCACGACAGACTCCTAGATATGCTACTGCGGCATAGGCCCTTTTCAGATGCGTCGGAAAAGGCATGAATCTCGTAGCTTAGGTTATTTGAATTGCAGCCAATCCATCTCGGAACCGTGATGTTTTCAAGACGAGGCAGCTCCTCACGAAGTAGAAGCCAATCCCTTGCTATCTTATCAGGAACCGGTGTATCGCACTCTAGACATTTTTCGAACCAGAGTTCTTGGAACTTATACTTTGCTTGCAAAATAGATGGTGATAAGAATCCGAGTGGATCATATAGTTTTGCTACGTCCGATAAAATGTTTCTCTTGGTTACGGTAGTAGGTGGATCTTGTAGACACACTTGAAACTTCAAACAATCTTCAGTATGATCCCATAGCATTCCAAGAGTTTTGATTGTAGTGTCATTTGATAAATCCACCGACGAACATGATTGAAAGTTAACCACTTGTAGGAGTGGGGAACAATTCGATGACCACTTGTGGAGTTCAAATCCTCCAGATTTGAGGATATTGATTAGTCGGTTTTGTAACTGAAGCGCTGATGTAACATTTTCTGCTCCAGAAAGGACGTCATCCACATAGAAATCAGAGCGAAGAACTTCAGATCCTAATGGAAATCACTGTTTCTCGTCTTCTGCAGTTGTAGCAGTGTACGTATGGCAAGATACGGTGCTGATGATGTGCCGTACGTAACAGTACATAATCGAAAATCTTGAAGAGGATCCACACTGGATTTGCGCCACACAATGCGCTTAAGATTTGTATCTTGATCATGGACTCAGATTTGTCGATACATCATTTTGATATCTGCTGAAAATACAATCGGATGTTTTCTCCGGCGAAGAATCACTAATCGGAGGTCGTTTTGAAGTGTTGGTTCGACAGCTAGGTATTCATTCAGGCAAGGACCCCCTCCAGATTTCCGAGACCCATTAAAAACAACTCTCAGTTTTGTGCTTAGAGAATTTTCACGCAAAACTCCATGATGTGGAAAATAAAATAGCAACTTGTGGTCATCATTACGACTGGTAGCGCGAGCAAGTTCCATGTGGTTCAGTGTATGATACTCTTCCATGAATTCCACATATCTAGATTACAGTACAGGATCTAGAAGAAAACGTTTTTCTATTGACAAGAGGCAATTTACAGCGTTGGATCTCGATTCACCAAAAGTTAGCGGTCGTCTGAATTGTGATTTAATGGGAAGGCATACAATATAACGCCCGTTGCTATCTCGCTTTGTTGTTTCTTGATAAAACTGTTCACAATGCTGATCTTCCTCGGAAAGTGGTATTGGAGACGCTGCTATTTCTTCAATCTCCCAAAATTTCCGTATCAGATGATCTAGCTCTAATAGATCTGGCAAAGTAGTAGAAGTGTGAACGTTGATATGGGATGAAGTATTTGATATCTTGGCACCAGCAGGTCCTGACAGTATCCAACCCAGGGTAGTGTTCTGAGCTGTAGGTAAGCGATGACGAAGACCATCTCTAAGTAGAGCATAGTAATTGTCTGCACGGATGATTAATTCGATACTGGAAGGTTTTGCACAATCGGGGTCTGCAAGTGCTAATTCTTTAAGATGTGGAAATATGGAGCTTGTGAGGTGTCGCAAATCGAGTTAGTTTTGGTAAAACTAAAGGGTTGCTGTCCAAATGAAAGTCTTGTTCAATTTGAGGTTGAATCCGGACTGTTACCATGGATTCTACGAGTGCAGCGTCACATCCACCAATTCCAGAGATAGGAATATTAACTTTCGTTCTCTTTAGACGAAGGCAGTTTGCGACAGTTGCTTCGATAAAAGTTCGTTGAGCACCTTGATCAAGTAAAGCTGTTACATGAAGACTCCTTCCTTCTGGGGATTTCAAAATAATCTTTGCTGTAGCCAGTAAGATAGTATTGCTCATATTCACACTTAAGGCTGCCGCTGATAAGGATTTCACAGCGACGTTAGTTGAAATAGGAGTTAGAGCTGAAGAGTAAGCTTTTATTTCAGGAAATGTGTCCTGAGATAAGTGAAGCATCGAGTGATGCGATTGCTGACAAAGTTTGCAACGATTGGTTGAAGGACAGTTAGCTGCTATGTGTTCCGTCCTGAGACAGTTAAAGCGAAGATTTTCTTTAGACACGAAGTTTCTTCTTTCGATAGTAGTCTTCTGTTTAAAGGGTGGACAGAATAAAAGAATCTGCTTTCCGTAGTAATTTGGACATTTTGAGGGCCATGAAGTTACATCTGCTCGAACAACAGGAACTTTCGATTGAATATTGGAGGCAGAAGAGCTTCTATGATCCTCCTTTCGCTTCATATTCGGTAGTCCAACAGCTTCCAAAGTGTGGATTCGGTTTTGAAGAAAGCGACTAAATATTTCAAAAGTAGACGGCTCTTTGCTTGAACTAATTGAACTTTCCCAGTCTTTTCGCGTGATGGAATCGAGTTCTTGTGCTGTCAGAAAGATTAGCCAGTAGTCCCAGCTGTTGACAGGACGATTCAAGCACTATAAAGCTTTGACTGCTTCAGTAGTTCCATCATATAATCTTTTGAGTTCATCTGCTGATTCTGTCTTCATGGCGGCTAACGACGAAAGCATTTTAAGATACGAGGAAACAAGAATGCGCGTATTTTGATAACGGTCGCAAAGGATTTTCCACGCAGAAGAATAGTTTGCATCCGTAATTGCTGTATTGCGTAGCCGTTGTTCCGCTTGACCATGAAGACTGATCTTTAAATAGTACAGCTTTTGTGACCCTGTTAGATGACCTCGGCAATCAACAAGGCTTTTAAAGAGGTCATGAAATGCAGACCATTCACGAAAATCTCCACCAAAACGCGTTAAATTAATTTTTGGTAGAGAATTAGCTATAGACGGGACCGGAGGAATATTTGCTTGAGCTGAACTTGAGAATTCCGTGTTATATGAAGATATAGGTTGACGGTCACGTAAGGTTTCTTTCAGAAATCCAAGGTTTTCACAATAAAGTAACTCAAGCAAGTCAAAAATTTCATTACGGAAATAATCCTCTTCAAGATCCTTAGACGTTGCCACGTCCACCATTCTGTAATGGTTAGCTCGGAATTTTTCCCAATACTCCTTTAATAGCTCAATCCGAGTTTGAATATAGCTTTCTGTTAAGTTTGCGTTACCAGCTTTTTCTGTGTTAATCACAAAATTACCGATGTGCTTTTTTAAAGTTAACTGTGCTGTAATTGGCTTAAATTCCATGTTGAACTAAAACAAGTATCGGTAGTACGATTAATCCACAATGAATATTATAATTTGTTCTTACGCATGCACCACGAGATTCAAGTCTCGTCCCAGGTTTCGGCACCAAATTGTTTCGAAGAGAAATAAAAACTTTTGTTTGATTAACTGGGTTGCTTTATTAAAAAACTGAACTAGTTTAACAGAATTACTTGACAAGTAATATCATTGGATTGCTTAGATTAAAAAAGTACAAATGTATTCAAGTAATGAAACTAATTGAAAATACAAAGGCGACTATATATGTAGGAAATTATACTGACGTCACTGTGGTACAACGTGCTATGTTCGTATAAATATATATGATACTATGCGATGAGATGGTGCACTACTTTCCTCTCTGCATATAGTTTTTTCGGGTAAGGTGCAGCGACAGTTGAACCAGACCTACATAATAATCCTGTATTGAATCTGTATCTGATGTGCTGGCGGATGATCAAGCATCATGAAGAAAATTCTAAAAGTCTGAGTGCTATGGTGGTGTTTGTTCAACAACTCATTAGTATGTTGTTGTTCGAGTGTTATTAAAGGAGATACGAAATTATATCCTAATAAAAGTTCAGAACTAGAGTAACGTCCTTGTTATTTATGAGAGTGCTTGGACTAACTATCATATTATGTTATTATAAGCCATATATGATGACTGTGCAATGAATTATAAGGGCAATATTTCCAAAACTCGTTTATATAAATATGATATGCTAAGATGCGACAGGGTGCCACATTCCATAAAGGTAAGAATTTAACCATCCTAGGCCGAAGCTGTGCTTAGCAGATTTTGGCCGAGTGGTATGTATTTAGTGGAGAGGTTCCGGAGATAAATCAATTGTTATGATTCGCCAGGCGAAGGCATATATGATACCGTGAGAGGGAAGTAACACTACTTTTCCTCCTTTCACAAAGTTTTTATGGGTAAAATATGGCTTCAGCTGAACCAGATATATTTTCATGTTCTTATTTGTGATCTAACGTTAAGTTTAACTTATAATTATTCAAATCAACATTATATAAGTAAAAGTGGGGCACGGTTTATCGGTAAAACTCGTGCTCGATCATTTCCTGTATTTACTTGAGGTCTGGGTTTATTTATATTTGATTCCGTTTTCCTTATTTTTCAGATATATTTTCTGTGCCATGTAGGCTCCTAAATGGCTATACTGAACGTTTCACTTCCGCCACGAAGATTTTCAAAAGTTTCCCTAGCTATGCAATGAGGTTAGATACCTACTCTGTGCATCTTAATGCACAAATATGATTTAATTAATCATAGTTATTGAATCTAAGAGCTATCGCTTAAGTTCTTATGGTCAACCATGTACTATTATCAAATGACTCAAGCATTGTATTTGTAACAATAAAAAAACCACATGTGCCTGATGTTAATCTCTGTAATGAGACCGTAATTAACTAAAACTTAATTTGAGTCTAAAGAAATAAAAACTGTTCATTTATTCATGTTATCATATAACTTAAATACTAAATTATTGCTAACATAACATTTATTTACAATTATTGGATATTGATTCATGCTAGATACTAATTTAATGTTAACACGCAAATTCGTATATTACTATTAACACCGAGGTTAATAACTTATATAAAATGCAAAGCTGGCATTAGTTGCCTGCTGGAAGAATATTTGACGATTTGGTGACTTGTTTGTGTACTAAATTTTTTATATGACGAAATTATTTTGTTATGAAAATGAATATTTTTTGTATGACGAAATGATTTCGCTATGATACTAAAAATATGTTCAATTCAGTTAATATGTTGAGAGCACCTAAATCACATTAGACAAATCGTTCGCATGATCATGCATGTGACATATCGCGGAAATATGCTCCATTGCAATACGTACTCCAAACAAAATCGGTAAATAAAGGTCTCAAAATTTGTATTAAAAATTTTAAAATATGAATTTTAATCAAAATATTAGATAATATTTTTACAACAACAAGTATGCATTAGTATACTTAGCGTGAGGCTAACACATTTCGTATATAGCACTGCAACATGTGTGTTGCAGACTCTAGATCATATAACCATATAAAATACATACCTCAGGCTCGTCTCGTCATATTATCTACGTAAATGGTAAAATGTCAGCAATTCCTTTTAGCGAATTCGTTCCGTTAGTCGAACTGAATGGCTGCATAGTGTTCTGGTACAGCATGCATAATCTCGCGGCCTAGTGTCGTTTTATTGCTGGCGCAAAAATTAGCCTTAGTAAGAGTCATGACTTGTGGTGTGGAAGGTGGACTAATACTTTCCTGAGGTATTTAGATGTGTATATCGGACGAGAGAGTAAATCAAATAATATCCGGATTGATATGCAGAAACCTTCCAGAGCTGTAAACTAATGGCGTAGTCGACCATATCCCCGTGACTGCCCACAGGATCTAATCTCGACGATTCAGACCTGGGCAGAATCAGGCCAGCATTTCACCTTAAGCGGGATGATCTGCGGTACACTCAATTCGCGTCAATTCAATCAAGTTCAAACCTAAACTGACGGATTCAGTATTCAGTAATGCTCGAGGATTTGAAGCTGATACTCATCCACCGACGGTTCTCGGAGATATTGTTGATATCTCCGGAAACTGTCGAATAAAAATGAATACAACTACACGACCTGGCGGCTTCTGCGCGGGAAAGATTTCACCATCTTGGGACCCGGTCACTGAGTTGGGAGATGCGCTCGTCCTGGACAGACCCCCTCACACCACTCAGCATAGTTATAACACGTGTGCTCCATGACGTGCTAATATCCACAATATCTCCGAAGTTTTCAGGATACAACATATGGAGAATACACTTCGGGGTGAATATGGGCGTGATGTTATGGATAACTTGCAGAGTAGTCTACAGTTATCCTCGCAATTACAACGCTCAACATGTAAAGATTAAAATAAGAAACAAATGTTAAATTTTTAAAATAAAACTATTCCATTAATTATTTTCAAATAAGTAGTACTTTTCTACACTTTCGTAGACCATACATTATAATACATCAATCTAGTATTACATAATAAGTAAAATAATGCTTGACGTAAAAAAACTACATGAAGGCCCATTCAGATCTGATGTACGCAAATGCGAACGTATGTATCTCGTGCATTATTTATGTTTTCTAGAGGGTACAACATTTCAAAAACCAACTGTGATTCCTCAGCCATATATTCTAGCAAATTTCACAACTCTACTCTGCACTATCTATTATATTTCTGTTGAAAAATACTTTGTTTCGTTTCGGTTTTGGATCAAAAAATCGAGTTATATAAATATGTTCACGTATTTGCGTCCTAACTTGTGTATTTCTCCTTTGATATTGAACTGAAATTTTTTTATTTCAAATTTTTACAATGGCATCTACGAGTAGAGAAATCACGGAGACCACCATACTTAGCATGCTTCAAAAATTGGATTATGAAATTGATTCGGATATTGAAACAGAGCCGATAATAGAAGATAATGCAGGTCAAATAGAATACCAGTTAGTGTAAAAAAATTAGAGTTGGTAATCCTATAATTCCATTGCGTAATGAAGATAATCAGGAGCAGACGGAGGAGGATGCTACGAATGATGGATGTTCCATTCCAGAAGAGAATATTGGAAGCGCAGCGGTTCTGAAGGATCAATGAGAAGAGAATTTTCCATATACTTTTCAAAAATAAAAAAAATAAAACGTGGTTTGAAATAAAGGGCCTGGCTTGAATTCTAATAATTCATCTCATCATTGATATCAAAAGTAAAGGAATTTTACACATATACAGAGAAAAAAAAAGATTGAGTGGTGAAGACGGGCATTTGAAAGTATTCCAATTACTTTTGAAGCTGAAACTGAGGCAACAACAAGCATGGAAAAAGTGGTATCCCTTTCAGAATATTATCATCGATATAGGTATAACTAAGGAAATATTTGACAAAATGGCGGAATATACTATAACATATAAATAAAATAAAAAGATTAATCATTTTGACTTTTTACCGGGTTAAACTTAATTTTGTTCAAGAAAGATTTTTTTGGGATTCTCCGGTATATAGCAAAAGCTAAAAAACGTTCTAATTTGTTATTTCATCACTCAACTCATTAATTTTTGGTGACAAGTTTCAAGTCTTGGTTTGACTCAACAACAGGTCCTAATACCATTGGGTGATTTGAAAAACAAATGAAAAAATGAAAAAGAAAGAAAGAAATGAAAAGTTTGAGAAAATTAGAAAAAACAATTTTTTTATTTATTAAAAAAATGTAAAAAAATTTATTTAAAGAAGCAGATTCATTTTTCAGCCCACTGCGTGGCGGGTACAGGTTCGATTCGCTTCGAATGAATCTGCTTCTTTGAATAAATTTTTTTACATTTTTTTAATAAATAAAAAAAAATGTTTTTTCTATTTTTCTCAAACTTTTCATTTCTTTCTTCTTTTTTCATTTTTTCATTTGTTTTTCAAATCACCCAATTTCGCTATTTGGGACCTGTTGATGAGTCAAACCAAGACTTGAAACTTGTCACCAAAAATTAATGAGTTGAGTGATGAAATAACAAATTAGAACGTTTTTTAGCTTTTGCTATATACCGGAGAATCCCAAAAAATTCTTTCTTGAACAAAATTAAGTTTAACCCGGTAAAAAGTCAAAAAGAGTAATATTTTTATTTTATTTATTTTTCCTCCTGGGCTCGTATAGGAGTGTTTTTTCCTCATATAATTCACACCCAGAATTTATTCTGAGTTTATATGAGAAGAGATCAGTTTCATCTATTTTCAAGCATCTGCAGCAGCAGAAAACCAAACTGCACCGATGAGTGGAAGGTTTTCTGCTGACACGAAACACTTCTTCTTCCTTTTTCTTCTTTATTTTTCAGCCCACTGCGTGGCGGATACAGGTTCGATTCGCTTCGAATGAATCTGCTTCTTTAAATAATTTTTTTTACATTTTTTTTAATAAATAAAAAAATTGTTTTTTCTATTTTTCTCAAACTTTTCATTTCTTTCTTCTTTTTTCATTTTTTCATTTGTTTTTCAAATCACCCAATTTCGCTATTTGGGACCTGTTGATGAGTCAAACCAAGACTTGAAACTTGTCACCGAAAATTAATAAGTTGAGTGATGAAATAACAAATTAGAACGTTTTTTAGCTTTTGCTATATACCGGAGAATCCCAAAAAATTCTTTCTTGAACAAAACTATAATATATATATATTTCAAACCAACCAACTTTATAGAAACGAAAGCGTTGATTGGCTTGCATATGGCAATTGGATGCCTCGCTTCAAATTTCCACGCATAAGAATGTCTTGGAACAAGAATTATGGCATTGATATATTCAAGAAATGTATGTCCAGGGACAGGTTTTTTTCAACTTAGATGAATAAGGTACGAGAAAGATGCTTGAATTTTGAGCTCGAAGAAAACTTGGCACTTGATTAACAAATGGTCCCCTTGAGAAATCACTTCTCAATTTTGCAATATGTAAAAGGAAAACCCGATCCATGGGGAGTCAAAATATTTGTACTAGCTGGGAAAAGTGGGATTGCTTACGACTTTATTGCGTATCAAGGGAGTGAGACAGCTATGCAAAAAAAAATCTGAAAACTTTTGGCCTTGGAGCTTGAGTTGTTTTGCAATTATGTAAAAGAATTCGTAATAAAGACCATAAGTTACATATTGATAATAATTGTTGCAAAAAATAAACAAATTCACGCAGCAGGAACTATTCATATGAATCGATATTCTAACCCTCCCCTGTTAAGGGACAAAGAAATGAGAAAAAAACCAGATGATTTTCGGATGAAATTTCTAGTACTTGTCAAATGGCAGGACAATAAATCGGTGGTGCTGGCTTCAAATTTTACTGGGATTGGGATCCAGGATGAAGCTAAAAGATACGAGAAGGAAAATAAAAGATATGTTTCGATTAAACGACCACAGATAGTTCAGCTTTATAATAGTAATATGGGAGCAGTAGATTTATTAGATCAACTGATAAGTTATTATCGGACTTACACTAGGTCTAAAAAAATGGACTTTACGAATAATAACCCATTTTGTTGATCTCGCAGTTGCTCAGAGTTCGTTAGAATAATAGCGTGATTGCGATGGATTTTCGCTGGTGGATTTATGCTGACCATAAGTTACATATTGATAATAATTGTTGCAAAAAATAAACAAATTCACGCAGCAGGAACTATTCATATGAATCGATATTCTAACCCTCCCCTGTTAAGGGACAAAGAAATGAGAAAAAAACCAGATGATTTTCGGATGAAATTTCTAGTACTTGTCAAATGGCAGGACAATAAATCGGTGGTGCTGGCTTCAAATTTTACTGGGATTGGGATCCAGGATGAAGCTAAAAGATACGAGAAGGAAAATAAAAGATATGTTTCGATTAAACGACCACAGATAGTTCAGCTTTATAATAGTAATATGGGAGCAGTAGATTTATTAGATCAACTGATAAGTTATTATCGGACTTACACTAGGTCTAAAAAAATGGACTTTACGAATAATAACCCATTTTGTTGATCTCGCAGTTGCTCAGAGTTCGTTAGAATAATAGCGTGATTGCGATGGATTTTCGCTGGTGGATTTATGCTGACCATAAGTTACATATTGATAATAATTGTTGCAAAAAATAAACAAATTCACGCAGCAGGAACTATTCATATGAATCGATATTCTAACCCTCCCCTGTTAAGGGACAAAGAAATGAGAAAAAAACCAGATGATTTTCGGATGAAATTTCTAGTACTTGTCAAATGGCAGGACAATAAATCGGTGGTGCTGGCTTCAAATTTTACTGGGATTGGGATCCAGGATGAAGCTAAAAGATACGAGAAGGAAAATAAAAGATATGTTTCGATTAAACGACCACAGATAGTTCAGCTTTATAATAGTAATATGGGAGCAGTAGATTTATTAGATCAACTGATAAGTTATTATCGGACTTACACTAGGTCTAAAAAAATGGACTTTACGAATAATAACCCATTTTGTTGATCTCGCAGTTGCTCAGAGTTCGTTAGAATAATAGCGTGATTGCGATGGATTTTCGCTGGTGGATTTATGCTGGTGCAACAAACAGTCGATAACCTGGAAGACCATCACGATCTGCTATGGATGATATGTAGAGATTGAGCCACGCAGAAAATATAAAGAAGTTGTTCCGGAATAACAGATAAGATTAAACGACGTTTCCCATATGCCTGGTCATAGCGGTGAAAAGGAAGTTCGGTGTAAGCTCAGCGGTTGTTCAGGGAGGAAATGCAATGCACATTTATGTTTATCAAAACAAAGAAATTGTTGCGCAGATTTTTATAAAAAATAAAATAATTTGCTTTGAGTTCTGATGTTGCTTTCTTATAAATTATATACACATATTTTATAAAAATATCGTTTGGACAATATTATTTTGTTTTGTTTGGAATTGTTTAATTTTTATTTCCTTTTTAAATCTTTTTTACAATATTTTTTTCTTAAATATAGAAGTAATGCAACTACAATACTTTTTGTTTCTCACTTTTATTAAAATGGACTTTTCACATACAACGAGACCTATTGTACGCAATTGCGTACATTATGAAATTCAATTAATATTCGCGAAAAAATAATTTTTTGCTCCAAGGAAAATAATTCAGGACTGAATGGGTTAATTTCATTTGGATTATTTGAATTGAGTAACATAAGCATTTAAGTAGTAAGGTTTACAGGTTAACGCAATATCTTGTGAATCAATAATATGAAATATTGGCATTTAACATTAAAAAAATTTGAGTCTGATCATTCGTTCCGGCACCTCCCTGAATTTATGATTGGACCCAAATTGGGATTTAACAATGGCCGATAAAGTAAGACCAACATAAGCTTGCAAGTCTCTCTTCTGTATATTCCTCACATGCATACATACAGAAAGGTTTTTACTATAGATTAGATTCGTAAACCATTTATTGTAAAATTACAAAGAAAATTATTTCATAAATAAACCCCGGGAGGTAAGTTACATTTCTAAAATCTCCGCAAGGATCGTCAAAAACAACACGAAAAAGGATTGAAATATCCTCCAAATTCAAGTCGTAGATTGAAAGATGATGATTTAAAATCACATCACTTCAGGACCCTTGCAACATGTTGCCATCATCATCATCATCATTATTGCATCCTTAATGGTACATGGGTCATTTGTCTACATATAAGCAGTCAGTCTGTCAGTAGAATGTCTCGACCAGTAATGGTGGTTACCAATGGGATTCGAAACCATTACCCACCCTAATAACAATGAAGTAATATAGTATGTTAACCACTAAACCCCATATGTAGTCGAACCTCTTAACGCCATTTGTCTACAGCAATTGAATTCACATATTTTGCGGAAACATTTATATGGAAATGAGACTTTAATTATGCTATCAGGTGTGTAAAATGTTCACCATGTGGAAAAAGTTTCACAAATAGTTACTTGTTTAAAAAAAATAAATAAAAAAGAACTGTAACACCAGCAAATGCATATTTCATGATGAATAAAATATTTCTGGTACATTCTCTAGATGTACTTATATAAGATGAACGAAACGTTTCACAGTTTTGTTATGCAAATGCTGGTTCGATAAGTCTTCCATTATGAAAATACGAAGAGGACTTTCACACAGCTCAAGCTAAACGAATGCAAATTGCTAAAACTTGAAATCTGCCGACAACGAAATGGCAACGGTTTTGGGTCCATCGAAATGTATCTTTTCGATGATGGTAGATTATATAGATTTTGAAGTGGAACTTTTTCTGTATATTTTGATCGATGTATAAAAAAAAACACTTTGGCGGTGTTAGCAACGGTGTTCTTTTTTCTAAAGGCATATTCTATGGTTTTTACATAAGAATTTCTATGAAACTGTACTAATATCGATTTAGGGTTTATATTTCTAAAAACCTAAATGTTTTGGATTAGAAATGCATTTTTGGGTCCTCCATCATATTTTTTCCTAATATCTATCCCAAATTGTTCTATTCCTATTTCTTGCTAAGATATTGAATTGTTAGTTTGGTCCATCTCCATCTATTTCACCAATTTGGAGTGCAGCCTGGTCCACCTCTAAACACATTGGCGTTTGTCCCTTAAGACACATATATTATATTTCTCTATTATGCAGTTTTTTAATGGTACATAATCATACGTATTAGAGGTGGACCTTTAAAAGTTGAAGACGTATTTTGCATTATTTAGGTCCATTTACATTGAATTTTAGTTAAAACGCGCGTGCAAAAACCGTGTACATGAGCATAACATTTTTGATGAGAGTATAATGTAGGAAAGCATACATAAATATAACAGTGAGAGGGAACGAAATAGGAAAAAATTAAATGCAACTGCTATTAAGATATTTTTATACTCTCAGCAAGTGATGAAGAAAGTTCTTCAATAGTTTTCGACTGGACACATTCAGCGATATCTCGTGCCTTCAAAAATGTGAAAATTTATAATCCTTCACACTTGGTAAGATTACTAAAAGTTTGATATCTGCTGAAATGTTGGATTATACAAAAGTGCCACTTTATAAAATTAAGTCCATTAACTATGAGCATGTGAAGAAGACCAATTTAAACTTAAATATTAAACCTTATTTTCGGAGAAAGAACATAAGATTGTATTGTTGTATAAGAGGGGGAGTAATAAATCTTACGGCACATCGAAAAATATTTTTTATCATTATTGTTCCGGTTTTAACAAACCATCCTTTTACAATGGACAAAATAGCTAATGTAAAGAATTTAGTAAAGTACCTTTCAGAAGTACATCGCGATTACTTGTGTGCCTTGCTAAAAATATCCAACTAAATATGCACATAATATTTTCACAAAATGTAAAATAAAGAATTATCTTCCTGGAAAAAAATTTGCTTTTACTGCTAAAATCTATAGAAATTGTGTAGTAGTGTTATATGGTAGGATTTATTCCTATGCCATTTTGGTCGGTGTTCAGTTCGACCTGAGATTTGTCGGAAAATTTCATGCAAGGATAATACTACGACAATGTGAAAAATGGTTAAAGCGAGAGATTTTGTAGTATCTAAGTAAACTAAATATTTCGAACCAATTGGTTAAAAAAGGCATAAAAAAAGTACTCCTAAAAGTGTAAGAAGTAAAAATATGTAAAATTATGGTTAAGTTACTTGATAACCAGAAACCAGAAACAATCGCAATGCCATATGTATTTTGAGCCTATAAATGAAATATTCATTACTTATGCATGGAATTCTATGTTTGCATTAAGCCCAACCGGTCTAAAAAGGCACAAACAGGTATCGTCCGTATAGCCAAACAAATAATTATCAGAGACAACAAAGGCCCTAAAATGGATCATTGGGAAGTTAGTTCATATTTGAAGAAAGGAAGAATAAACGTATACAATTGAGGTGGAAATGATATTTTAAGTAGGAATGCGGTTGAAATATTATTTGATAAGCCATAACACTACTGATAGATTGGAGTACACTGTAATTAACCTCGCTGGTTTCCGAACGATTGGAATTGACAAATAAAATAAAACAACCAACAATTTGTTGTTAATTGAAATCTTATAATTCTGGAGCTTAGGGTGCACAAGATGACAATCATATAATATTGCAGTTTCTCTATAGGCTATCGACACTACGAGTTGTTGCTACTATGACTCAAAAAATCGAAGTGGCTGGGTATTATTTCATTACAAATTAGCAGAAGGGCTAGCGGTATTTTCTAACAATGATGATACTGATAAGAGAAATTCTCCTGAAGCTATTGTGCTACTCTACACTATATTACAAGGTTATTCAATGCCAAATTTCATTTATGTAAGGCGAAGCAAAAAAGAAAAATTGTATACTACGAATAAAATGAAATAAATGATTGATGAAATCAATATCAGCGAGATAATTCAAATTTAATGTTTATGTTTTAGCAAATTAATTTTAATTAATTTAATAATCAAAACCAAAAAACTACCATCACGAGTCTGATTTAATGCTCTGAAAGGCGATAAGTACCTATATTCATGACTATTCATTATCCTAATCAAACTGAAAGTGAGGAATCAATCTGTCCGAGGTTGATGGAAAGTTATGAATTTTTGTCTGAATATGATAAGAAAGACGTACGACATAGAAATTCTCGACTATCAATATTTTATCAATATCTCAATTTGAGACCGCAAGTCTGTCTCCGTTATTAGTGTATTGGAATCCACCGCATAAGTCTTACTAGAGCTGGACCTAACAATTTCAACAGTTGTAAGTTGTTTTATAATTTTTTTAGAAAATCTAAAATGACAGACACTGCCTCTTTGGCAGGTATGTTGAGCGCATACGCACTCCATGTACCTAATACTTCTTTAGAACCTGCATAAATGAAGAAAAATTGGATATCATTCACGTTATGTGAATGCTCCAAATAATGACGAAAAATTCCCGAAATTCTTGGTCTAAAACCAATTATTATGGTACCCTAGATGAATACCCGTATCAGTGCAAGTTTGAGTTTTGAAATAGTTTTTGGCATATTTCTATAACGGTTCGTCGGACTGAAAAAGTAATTATAACCAATTTTATAGGATTTCATATTCTGAAGAACTGTTCAGTACATTAAAACCATCTAGGACAGATCATTTTCACAGTATACGTATACGGTGTGTAGAACAAGAGTCTTCTTGAGTATTATAAGATTAAGATTAGGTTCTACAGTAAATTCCATGAATAGCTTGTTAGGGGGTATCAATACTTCAGGTTGCATCAGAGCAGAAGGCTAGTTGAAGTTTATTTTGATTACATCTGATAGCACTTCCTTCATATGGCTTTAGAGTACTTCTATCTGTTCGTCTTCAATATTATTTCCTTCATTTTCAGATAGCACTCATCTCGAAGGTGGATAACTCCACTATTGTTCAACAACAGTTCTCTTCTGGAGCCTTTACTGATAAGTGCAGCAAGCTTGGTTTCGTTTGTTGTGCAAATCCAGGTATTTCTTGTCATTAAGGCCTTTCAGACTATTTCTGTTAAGCTTATTTGGTTTATTTGTTGTTCTTGGATGAAGAATGTTTGCTAGTTCAAAACTAACGGTCAGTTTTGTGAATTTTAGATCAGCTATAGCAAATCTGTCATTAAAGGAGTGGATGTTGCATGAATTAAGTCTTATGTTCTTGCTTCCGCAATATTTATGTAGATACCCGAAAAGCATTATGCTACCATTTATTTATTCACATCTAGTTGCATTTGTTGTGTTGATAGTATTTGGAGATTGGTTCCAATATTATGCGACATATCTCGAATTAGAAAAGTAGTGTTATATGGGCTGACAAAAATCAAATAAAGTAGTAATCTTTAGTGCTGATAAATGTAGCGACTACTTTGGTGGCGATTCTATTATGATCTGCGGTGGAATACCAGGTGGCGATATCTTTAACAGAATAGATTACTTGGGACAATCTGGCGTCAAAGTTTTTTAGTTTCTGAGATATGAGATATTTGGATTGATTAATTATCGTGGATAGAAGAAGCAAGTGTGTAGATACTATCAAATCTGGATAAAAAACATAGTACCAAAAAGAAAAGAATGGCAAAACCGAAGATCTTACAGCCTTTGAAGCCAATGGTAAACTTAACAATTATTCTGCTAACATTATCATAGCAATTCATAACCTATTTTCTCAGAGAGGTAATACTACTGGACACAGGTATGTAGTGGAAGATTATTTAACAATATGCTTACTGGTGAAACAATATCTCGATCGAAATCGCTTCCATAGAATTATAATATACAATTTGGTTTTAAAGAGTTCACTAACAGGGGACTTCGTGAATTATATTCAAACTACTATTTATTTGGTCAACACAATACACAGCAATTCATTGGAATTGCACATACATACTTGCGCATACTAAATAAACATTATATACATATGTCGTAGACACGTGATGTAACAGTTTGCGCTTAGTGACTTTATGCTGGGTAGCGCAAAAGTAGTGAACATATCTGGTTCATCTACAACTTCTTTTCTAAATTAGAAAACTAGAATTACTTTTCTATATATCTATATTTGTTCCATGAAATTTCGTAGCATTAGGATTTCAAGATGATATCTCTTAAATGGTGACCTCCAGAGTTGATGCACATTTCAGCCCTATTTATGACATTTTTCATAACTTGCTGTAACACTTCCAGCGATATGTTCCTTATTTCTTGATGAATGTTTTATTTTAGGGCTGCGAGAGTTTGTGACTTGTTCACACACACCAGTATTTTCAAATAAACCCATAATCACATAATAATCACATAATCACAAAGCAACTTTTAGTGGATGAAAAGCTGTTTCTTGAATAATGCGCGGATTTTCAGTGCCTCAGAAGAAAGAATTCGGCTTATTGACATGCCCCGAGAGATGGAAATGCGCTTCGTCACTCATAATCGATTTTGAAAAAAGAAATCATCCTCTTCAAGGTTGAGGTTTATGACGCGCAGGCTGTACTCTAGACGAGGTCGGCGGTGTTGTAAGTGCTCGCTATACGCGTCACCTTACACCCTAGTTACTTCACGTGACATCATTAACATCCCTCGTTGGCGTTATCTGTTAATTACCCTGAAATTCAAAACATTTTCATCTCACTAGCATTAAAATCCTAAAACATGCATCGCACTAGCATGAAACCAATAAATTTCTTTCCTAAATTATCTTGTTACTTTTTCTCACAAAATTTCTCCAAAGCAAATGTTAGTATCTCGGATTTCACCTTCTAAATTATTTACGCCAACGTAAACAATTTCCTCGCGATGAGTTTAAAGTACTTGAACGCATATGAATTATGCGATTTTAAAATATTTTTGTCACGAAAACCAATAATGCCGACGCAAGCGATTTACGTTTTTTGTGATGAGTTCAAAGTACTTGAACTCATACGATTTAATCACTTTTCCCCTTAAATCGATTCTTGCTGAGAATAGCATCTTTTTCACTTATCGAAGAAATTGATTGGCCGATAGATTTTTACTTTGAATTTTTTCAATAAATCGATGGAGGGAGAACTTAAATAAATTCAGTTGATGTTGCTAGGAACAAGCAGAGTTTTCCTAACTTTTGAAGTGGTCTGAAGAGTCCCCCTACCAGAGGTAAGGCCTTCAGATCTCTAGAAAAAGAAAGTCTAAAAGTTAAATAAAAATTTGTTGTATTAAGTGTACAAAGTTGATTAATAAAGTTCATACATAGTGTTCAAAAGTAACAAAAGTGTTTAAACAAATAAAATTGGGACTGGTGATCTTCTCTGTGGAAAGCACTCCCCAGTCCTTGGGTATTTCATAAAAACCCAGAACATTTTGGTGGCAGCGGTTGAGGATCTTTATTAAAATAAAAATATGATCCCAGCTACTCAAATTAAGGTAACCTAAGCCAGGCGCTCAGAGGTTATCCAACGTTGTCTAAGACAACCCAATCTCAAGACAGGCTCTAGAGATTGTGCAAAAATTTTTGAGTAAAAAGTACTCAGTAAACAACCTAGAAGGAAACAATTATCAATGGACCCCCAGGAGGAAGCTCGCCAAATTGAGGAGCAGCTAAAAGAATTTTACAAACCAGCTGGAGAGGACGACGAAACAAAAGATTTCACGGAGTTCATCACATTAAAAAAACGACTGGAAGAACTTAAAATGTAAGGTGTTTGTTTGTATTGCATATTTTTCAAATATATTTAGTATATCTCTCATTAAATTTGCTTAAACTTGCCTAGATGCAAAAAAAATATACATATATATATATATAATTAAGAGTGCAGAATTCAGAAAATTTAAGAAAGGTTGCGGAAATTTTAAGTGAATTTGTTTAAGAAAAAGTGTAATGATTGCGTACTATCTTTTGTGAGTCCCAAGAGTGTACTTACTCGAGTTGTTTTTGTCTAAATAAGTGAGTGGGTTTTTTTTTTCTTTTTACAATTCATCAAGTGATTCGGTCTTAAAGTAAAATTCCATTGTTGTCTATCCAATTGTCTCAAAAAGAATAAAGAACGGCACCATACGAACTCGACGGAATAGTTACACTAACCGGCAGCCTGCTTTTGCTAACGCGAAACGCAAAAGGCGAAGCTTTAGTTGTCCTCCGGCTACTCAGGCCCCCCAATTAAAAATGGCTGAAATAAAAATTTCTCTTTCCGATGCCCGGAATATGATACCGGATTTCGATGGCAGCCCCAATGAATTAGATCGATTCATTAATTGCTGCAAGATTCTCTTTGACACCACAGAGGGGGAAGCTGATAAAAAGCTTTTTCTTAGTGTCGTGAAAACCAGAATAATCGGTCCTGCATACGAAGCATTGAAGCATCGAGATTTTAAAGATTGGGTAACTCTAAGGGAATTCCTTGAGGACCAATTCTTAGATAGACGCCCAAGAGTAACGGTTCAGGCCGAGCTCCTGCGTCTCTCCTGCGTCTCAAACAAAACTCCAGGGAAAGCATCGATGAATTCGCACAAAGGTTAAGTAAACTTTTGTGTGAACTAAATAACGTCACATCCCAGAACGTAACCGACGCGGTAGCAAAAAAAGTTTTTATTAGAAGAGAATGAGTTAAATGCAATCAAGACCTTCGAAGACGGCCTGCGAAGTGAACAGTTACGTGTAATTGTTAAGTCCAAAGGCGAGACAACTTTACGTAAACTCGTCCTTTATGCTTCGGAGCATGCAATACGTCTCGAAAATTTTGCAAAGCCCAGTGAAACAAACAAGTCAATTCCAACTTGCGATATTTGTGGTAAAAGAGGCCACACGAAGAACACCTGTTTCCGTAACAAGGTCATCCCATCATTTCACCCTACTGGTCCTCACATAAAGAGGGAAGTTCATCGATTGAACTGCAGTTATTGAAAAAAACCTAATCACCATAGGAGTGAATGTAGAACTGGGATTCAAGACGAAAGAAACAGAAACCAAGAGATATATAGATCTAATAATAATAATCAAACACGAATATTTCCCGCTTCTCGGAATATACATCCGACTCCAGCTAGGCAGGTCAGATGGAATATGTTAATGGATTATGGATCGGAAAACGATCAACCGCGGATGGAGGGGCACCGGCGACTCCACCCGTGTAACAAAAGCCGTGATACACCAAAACTCAGAGCACTGATTCGAGTTCCAATAATAATTTCGAGAAATGCAATTCTCATTACATTGCCCTTATCAAACTCAAAAAAAAAAACTCCACACTTCTAATAGACACTGGAGCTGAGGTCAGTCTTTATAAACTCAAATTGGTGACAGACTCTACCCCAATATATCAAGACCTCAAGTGCGAAATTACTACTCTTTCCGGGAATAGCCTTAATTCAGTAGGAATTTCATACTGCAATTTAAAAATGCAAAATAATTCTATACAGCACCCATTTCATCTCATTAAGGAAGACATTTTAATCCCCTACGATGGATTACTAGGAAAAGATTTTCTAACGCGACACAGATGTGTAATAAGCTACGAAGAAAGCTACTTGGAGCTCAGTATAATCAACGAAACACACAACGGGTGTACTCAGACTGGCAAATTACAACCAGCAAAAATAGCCTCAGAAGGCAAAACAAATTTAAAATTCGCGGAAATTCGAAATTCGGAATGTAAAAATTCAAACGAAAATTTCACTTACGCATGTAAATGCTGACATTTTGGTTAATACAGACCCTTTTAAGCCCGAATCGGACTCGAGGAAATTACGTTCGGTAAATAGGAATCCAAAGAGAACAGACATCTCAAACCAAATGGTGGATTCCATTGCCTATGTGAACTGTAATTTACAACCTATGTCCAAGACCCAAGGAATAGAAACCGAGGATACTACAAGTGGTTTAAACATATCTCTTCCACCAAGATCCCAAAAGGTTGTAGAAATCCCTTTAGAAAAACAAACAAATTTATTTTGTGTGCACAAAGAAATTAAACCCGGAGTATATTTGGGTAATGTTCTAACCAAGCCAAGAAATGGGAAAGTACGAATTCTATTATTAAATTTAAATGAAAATGAAATCACTCTCCCTTCGAGCGAAGTAAATCCTGAGTGGGAAGATCCACAGGATTATGATTTACTCCCAATAGGCCCTGATAATACTATCGGCCATGACCGCCTCAAGAAACTAGAGGAAATTATTCATTTAAATCACTGTAATAAGGAAGAAAGGCTATCCGTTCTAGATATATGCCGTCGTTACAATGAAATATTCTTCCTACCAGGAGACAAACTCTCTTGTACTGAGGTTACTTCACATAAGATACCAACGTTATCTGATAAACCTCCTATATACATAAAGCCATATAGACTTCCGGAGTCACAGAGGCAAGAAATAAACCGCCAAATAGACCAGATGCTGGAAGAAGAAATAATAAGCCCCAGTAAAAGCCCATGGAATTCCCCGCTCCTTCTAGTTCCCAAAAAATCAGATAGTGAAGGGAACAATAAATGGAGAGTCGTAGTGGATTTCCGAAGGCTTAATGATATAACAATGGGAGATGCTTACCCTCTGCCCAACATAACTGATATATTGGACCAACCAACTCGGAAGATCCAAATATTTCAGTACGTTAGATTTAGCCAATGGGTTCCATCAAATACCCATGGACGAAGAAAGTAAGGAAAAAACGGCAGTCAGCACCACATACGGGCACTATCAATATAACAGAATGCCTTTTGGACTGAAAGGAGCTCCAGCCACCTTCCAAAGGCTTATGAACTCCGTACTTACGGGACTGCAGGGCTTACACTGCTTCGTGTATCTTGACGACATAGTCATTTACGGATACAACTTGAGGGATCATAATAAAAAACTAACTGAAGTTTTCGAAAGACTTCGAGAAAGTAACCTCAAGCTGCAGCCCGAGAAATGTCATTTTCTCCAAAGAGAAATGTCATTTTCTCCAAAGAGAAATCGCTTACTTGGGACATGTCGTTTGCTCAGATGGCATACATCCTGATCCATCAAAGATCGAAGCCGTAAAAACATATCCTACCCCAAAGAAAGCAAAAGATATCAAAGCATTTCTGGGTTTCGTAGGCTACTATAGGCGATTTATCTCTAACTTTGCAAAAATTGCACAGCCTCTCACTAAGCTACTAAAAAAGGATACTCCCTTCAAATGGGACTCCTTCTGCGAGGAATCCTTCAAAATATTAAAGAAAAATCTCATAACCGCTCCAATCCTCGCATATCCGCAGTTCGATAAAAAAATTTTTATCACTACCGATGCAAGCGATATAGCTTTAGGAGCCGTCCTGTCGCAGCAGGGAATAGATGGAGAACATCCTATATGTTATGCAAGTAGGACCCTAAACCCCGCTGAAACTCGGTACTCTACCATAGAAAAGGAACTGCTCGCCATCGTGTACGCTGTAGAGCAGTTCAGACCTTATGTATATGGCAGAACGTTTACCATTCTAACCGATCACAAGCCCTTAGTCTGGCTAATGAACCTAAAGGACTGCTCCTCCCGACTTATGCGCTGGAGGATACGGCTAGAGGAGTACGATTACGAAATTTCTTATAAGGCAGGAAAGCTCAACAGAAATGCCGATGCACTGAGCCGAATTATACCGGAAAACGAGAGAGAAATTCAAAATAAAGTAGTAAATATGTTGACCAGACAACAAGCAAAGTGTGCGAAGAATGACGAAAGTGACACCGATATCGATGAATGGTTCAATAATTACTTAACGTCAATTCACTCTGAGGAAGATGCCCCCATAATAGTGAACACAAGCCATTTAACGGATGTTAAAAATGTCAAATACAAATTTTATCTTCTATCAGACAACGATCAGAAAGAGATATTGTCTGTTAAGAAGGAAATTCCCCAGTTGGAAAAAAAATTGAAAGAGAAAACTTTTATAATAGAACCAACGAAGAAGTGCACATATGTATTAGCGCTAATTAAACTACCTCTCAAGACGAAATCTGATTCAACGACACTTCTAAAAGCCTGCAGAAAAATACAGGATTTTCATACCCAACAAAAACTTAAGGAAATGCACATATATATTTCACACACAGACTCAAACACCTTTTCTGAGATAAAAACTGTACTCAGGCATACATTTCAAACAGTCAACATAACAATATATCTATCGGAGGTATTAACTCTGACAAACCCCAAAGATATTACGGATGTCCTAAAAACTTATCATGAGTCCCCTTTTGGTGGACACCAGGGAATAGAAAGAACCATAAAACGGATTCGGAAATCCTATAACTGGGCAAGCTTACGGAGGGACGTTGAAGAATTCATAAAAAAATGCCCCTCATGCCAGACCAATAAGTTAACACGGAATACAAAGATCCCTATGAAAATAACGACAACCAGTTCAAGGCCATTCGAAAAAAAATTTCTGGATATAGTTGGTCCTCTTCCTATTAGTCATAATGGAAACAAATATTTGCTCACCTTCCAAGACGATCTTACCAAGTATTCTGATGCCATCCCCTTGGCAAGTATAGAAGCACGAGTCGTCGCAGAAGCCTACATTACAAAAATAATCTGCCGACATGGTGTGCCAGACTCTATCTTAACAGATCAAGGTTCGAATTTCATGAGCGAGATGTTTTCAGAAGTATGTAAATTATTGAAGATCAAAAAACTTCAAACTACACCTTATCACCCCCAAAGCAACGGAGCTCTGGAACGGTCCCACAGAACCCTCGCTGAATATTTGCGACACTACGTCAACAGAGACGTATCAACTTGGGATTCTTGGATACCCTATTCTATGTTCGTATATAATACGACACCACATTCAAGTACCAACTACACCCCACACGAGCTTCTCTATGGTTCCGCAGCTACCATTCCATCACCACTGAAGTCCGAACCAAAAACCTGTTATAATTATGAGAACTATGCAAATGAGTTAAAGGCCCGGCTACAGCACGGCTACAGGATAGCTAAAGAAACTCTTCTCAGTCAAAAGGAAAAGAGCAAATCCAATTATGACAAATATTCAAACCAAAAACTTTCAGTATCGGAGAAAAAGTGCTCTTAAAAAACCACGCCCGTAAGAACAAATTCGATCCTCTTTGGTCCGGCCCTTACGAGATAATACAAATAAATTCTAGTGAAAACACGACAATCAAAGTTAAAAATAAAAATAAAACAGTGCATAACAACAATCTTAAGGCATTTATTGACTGAATAAGCAAAGAAAAACATATTGCAGGTCAATAATATTCATCCTCCTCACCATTATTGGGAGCGAATCCATGGTATGTGCAGAAGACCCCGTGACAATTACGAAGCTTAACACTAACTCCGGCATCTACTTCGAAGAAGTGGGAGACGTTGGGCTATACAGCTATGAATGGAAAGCCATTGTCTACTTCGATTTAAAAAACTTGCTGTATGAAACCACACTTCTACAGAAATATGCGTCACATATTTCCACACTTTGTGATAATATAGGCTCACAGGTGGAAGAGCTAAGATACTGTCAAGGAGTAGCGCAAATTATTAATACAACAATGTCTGATATTGGGCTCAGGGAACAATTGCTAAAACCAGGTAACACGCGAACAAAAAGAGGGCTATTTAACGCTTTAGGGAGTGTAATCAAAACCTTATTTGGAACGTTAGATGAGAACGATGCAAAGAATTATGAGGAAAAGATAAATAATTTAACTTATAACAATAATTACCTATTAGACTTTATCAAAAACCAAACCCTTATTTTGGAAAGCACAACAAACGTCTTTAATAAAACTAGATTTAACATCAAAAACCAGGTCGATCACATCGAGGAAAAACTAAAAAGGTTTAGGGACACCCTAGTTACATTCAATAAAGAGGTTGACACACATAGGGTAGTAATCGAATGGGAGACTTTAGTCTCTCATGTCACTCTCGTTCTAATGCCTCACCAATATACACTTAACCACCTCGTGGACCTATTAATAGACGTTAGACACGGCAAACTGCATCCTTCCATAATTACACCTATCCAAATCAAACAGTTGCTCCTTGATATACAAGACAATTTACCTCCAAACACTATTTTGCCGATTTCCCAAACTGAAAATCAAATTGTACAACTTTACCAAATTAGCCATGTCAGTACAGCAACTATAAATAATAAAATTATTTTTGAAATTAAAATACCACTCCCATCTACTACTAGCTACCAACTATTTAAAGTCATACCATTGCCAATTCCCAATACAAAACAACATATATTTAATTATATCCAACCATCAGTAGAATATCTGCTCATTGATCTTAGCCGTGAACACTATTACGCTCTCAACAAACTCGATTTGAGTAATTGTTTGACCAATAATCTTGCTTACTATCTTTGCCATATAATACACCCTATATTTAACTCACGCTCAACCCAAAGTCTGTGCGAAGTAAAACTTCTTCAACATGTAACTAAAATACCTCAAGATTGCGATATTCGCAGTTTGCCCGCGACAAACTATTGGATACAGTTATCACAACCGAACCATTGGCTTTTTGTTCTCAACGCGCAAAACACCCTCGATGCCATATGCGGAAATACAGTCACTCCAATACATATCAGCGGAAGCGGTATATTAAAAATAACGCCAGGTTGTTATATTAGGTCTAAAGAATTAACTCTTGAATCACACAATACCCAGACATCTCGTACAAATAGCTTCTACCTACCCTCTATAAATATTTCGCAAAATATATCGGTCATCCCTGACCTAAATCAACATCTCATATCAAATGAATACCCAACACAAGTGCTGAAATACCATAATGACAACGACCTCAAAGCAATAAGCGAAGCTCTCGCAAAACAAAAGCAATATGAGAACCAGGGATTCCCCATGCCCACAAAACATGACGTACATCAATACACGATAAGCTACATTACCGTGGCAGCAATTATTGCCCTTACAATTATGATATTATGGAAGAAACTGACATGTAATTGTCTAAAGAAAACAAAAAACTCACTAGATATGAAACCTGAACCTTTTCCCGGCTCTAGCCAACCACTTAAATTAACATTGGAAAGAAAAACGAGTAAGAGCACTGGGACAGATAAGCCGTAATGTAACCAACGTTACACATATATATATTCATATTATTTAATTTACGTACATATCTATATATCTAGCTATTTGAAATAAAAAAAAAAAAAACAAACAAAAAAAAAAGAGGTAAAAGAAAGCCCGATTTTTCATACATATATATTCATATTATCATACTTACATACATTTATATATCATAGCGATAATTTTCGATTTAATTAAATGGTATTAGAAGAAAATAAAAACAACAGAAAATTTTTTACGTAAACCTTATTATTGTTTGTTGATTTAATTTACTATAGTTAGTTTAAAATATAAATATATTATTAGTCATTTCAATACTTACTCTAAAAAAAAAAAAAAAAATGTACAATATATTAGAAAACATCAGCTGAATTTTGCGGATTCTTCCTCTAATCCGTAACACAAGTACATTCATTTAATTTAATTCCTTTTTATTCTTGGCAACGAAAGTTCATTCACAGAATGCAACTTTCTTTTCTAAGGGGGATGGTGTTGTAAGTGCTCGCTATACGCGTCACCTAACACCCTAGTTACTTCACGTGACATCATTAACATCCCTCGTTGGCGTTATCTGTTAATTACCCTGAAATTCAAAACATTTTCATCTCACTAGCATTAAAATCCTAAAACATGCATCGCACTAGCATGAAACCAATAAATTTCTTTCCTAAATTATCTTGGTTACTTTTTCTCACAAAATTTCTCCAAAGCAAATGTTAGTATCTCGGATTTCACCTTCTAAATTATTTACGCCAACGTAAACAATTTCCTCGCGATGAGTTTAAAGTACTTGAACGCATATGAATTATGCGATTTTAAAATATTTTTGTGACAAAAACCAATAATGCCGACGCAAGCGATTTACGTTTTTTGTGATGAGTTCAAAGTACTTGAACTCATACGATTTAATCACTTTTCCCCTTAAATCGATTCTTGCTGAGAATAGCATCTTTTTCTCTTATCGAAGAAATTGATTGGCCGATAGATTTTTACTTTGAATTTTTTCAATAAATCGATGGAGGGAGAACTTAAATAAATTCAGTTGATGTTGCTAGGAACAAGCAGAGTTTTCCTAACTTTTGAAGTGATCTGAAGAGTCCCCCTACCAGAGGTAAGGCCTTCAGATCTCTAGAAAAAGAAAGTCTAAAAGTTAAATAAAAATTTGTTGTATTAAGTGTACAAAGTTGATTAATAAAGTTCATACATAGTGTACAAAAGTTACAAAAGTGTTTAAACAAATAAAATTGGGACTGGTGATCTTCTCTGTGGAAAGCACTCCCCAGTCCTTGGGTATTTCATAAAAACCCAGAACAGCGGTCAGTGGACAGCAACTGATGAGTCACCTGATTTTTATACGGAAACATGTTCAAGTCTTTGACCAAAACACGCTGCAGAGTCCGCCTTGAAATGGCCAATTGCGTGCCACGTCGCCCCGTTGGTGTTCCTGGACACTCTTCCACATTTTCGCGCACAGCATCGATATTCTCGGCTGAAAGGCCTGTTCTTTCTCTGCGAGAGTTAGGTCTATCCAATGTTGCGCCAGTTGCTTCGAGGGGCGTGGCAAAGCATTCCATTGTGCGACCATCCGGCGCCAGACGGCGGGGAAATCGTCGACGAAATTCACGTTGTGTTTTTATCACTGATGAATAATTCCGTAAAAACATTGACACGATTATTCGTCGTTCTTGCGGAGTAGCTATAACGGTCCATGTTTATCTTTAGTTATTTCACATTTGTTTGCTACACAATTTTCAATATCAGAATGACAGGAGATGTCATATAAAAAACATATAAGTAATTTCCGTAATTCCAGTACTTTTGCGCCACCCAGTTCATGACGTACCTGAAATTTTTAGTCACTTCATGAAATGCTACAAGTCTTTACGCTGATAGTGTAATAACACACGCGTCGTGTGTTTGTGCGCGCATGTATGTACGAGTCGCGTGTCTGTGTAAGTGGGTGTCTCGCAGATCTGGGCGCGACCTCCACCTTCACTGCTCATCTACCTCGCTAGGAAAATACTTAATAAGCATTCCTATCCTCACAAAATTATTTTCGCTGGACATGTTTTTACATGCCCAGAATTATCGCGACACCATGGCTTGAAGTGTAATTTGATATTTTTTGTAAATATCTAGCCACCGTCTTGTTGCGCCCACAATGTATGCAGCTCCCTACAATTTGCAGATAAGAGCTTTTTCGGTGAAGATTTGATCTTAGTCTTCACCGACGTAAAATTTCATGCGCCCGATATGATTGTACATACATATCGTATTTACGACAAATCTTACTGAAGGTAAGATTTGTCGTGCGGCTTTTTGCTATTGAAACGACTTGGGATGAAACTTAAGACTTTTATATTCCCAAGTCGTTTTGTGGGAAAATATTTGTTATTTGTTTCGAAAGAATTTGAAGAAATTGCTGATGGCAATTTCTTCGTCTTAGAAAAAGATAAGATAACCATGTTTTAACCATGATTAGCTTATATGTATGTGTTGTGTATATAAGAATAAGAACAACTGATCACTGCACTTATATACATGAGTTTATTATAAGAATTCAATATTTTAAATAATTTTATAATTACTCTTAATCTACACTAAAACTGCTGATCTAGTTAACCTTTAGGGCGATCGTATGGTCGGGTACAGAGCGAGGCAGCAACTGAACTGGCCACTGCAATCGGTCAGTCGTGATGGCTATGATAACAGTACTCTCTTGCTGTGATGGACATATACATATGTATATATAGTATTTATTCATGATGTATAAGAGTCATGATATAGTTAGTACTCATCACTCCTCTGAACCTAATTGTAAACACGGCTACCTTTTCAACTTTATAATGCTTGAAAGCGAACTATCGGTTTCCGCGGCCGTGCAGATCGTCTGGGAGTTAATTGCTGCTCAGCCTCTGGTGATTTTGATTTCAAAACTGGATTCAATGTCGTATGCATTTTGCAATCATCCGGTTTATTAGGACTTTTTTGACAGATGCTTGCCTGGGTTTTGCTTGAGGGGGTTGATGCTAGTCGTTGAGCTTCTGCGAAGTTATGCGTGCTTCTGTTATCCAGCCTGGATTTTAGCTGGTTCTGGTATCTTTTCCAGATGCCCCGATGAGTGTGTACAAGATAGATTTTAGAACCAATCTGTGAACGTACTTCTGCGTCTATCCAGCGCGCACCTTGGGCGTAGTTACGTGCATAAACTAATTGCTGCGGTTGAAATTTTCTATGTTGGGAAGTTTCAGAGGATGTTTGTGGTTTGTTCACGTCCGGAACTAACTGTGAAAGAATACTGCGATGCTGTCGTCCGTGGAGGATCTCTGCCGGTGACTTTCCAGTTCGTGGGTCTGGTGTCGCTCTAAATGTTGTAAGACATGTAGCCAGTGCGGCTTCCTTATTTTGTTGTTCTTCGTTCATCTTCCGTAAGCACGTTTTAAGAGTGCGTGCAAATCTTTCGGCTTCTCCGTTCGATTCCGGATGGAATGACGCCGTTCTAAGATGCTGTATTCCCTGATGCTTGCAAAAATTTTCGAATTCCATAGCAGTGAACTGTGGACCATTATCACTGACGATGACTTCTGGAAGACCCTCTAAAGTAAATATTTTATTTAAGGCTTTAATCGTTGCTGACGATGTAGTCTCTTTCATGGGTACTACAAATGGGAATTTCGACAGGGCGTCTATGCAAATTAGTAACATCTGATCCATAAATGGTCCTGCGTAGTCGATGTGAACCCGTTCCCAGGGCTTTGTTGGTTGAGGCCATTTGCTAAACTCTTTAGGTGGATCTGATCCGACTGACTGGCAAATCTTGCAAGTTTTAGCTATTAGTTCGATGTCTGTATCAATATGCGGCCACCAGCAATTTCTGCGCGCAAGTTGTTTCATGCGAACAACGCCCCAATTTCCTTCATGAAGCATTTTCAGGACTTTGCTCTGTATTTTAAGCGGGATAACAACTCGGGTGAAATCCGTTTCGAGCAAAACTATTTCATTATAAAGACTTAATGATAACCTCCTGTTGAAATATTGCTGCAAACTACTATCAGTTAGTGGTAGTTTATTTGGCCAGCCGTGTCGTATATATTGAAGAACTTGATGAAGTATCGGATCTGCTGCTGTTGTAGCAACAATTTGCTGAATGTCCACTGGAAAACTTTCTACTTTTTGCTCGTGTTCCACAGTAATCTCATAGCAAGACTCATCACTCCTATCGAACTTGATATCTGGTCCAATAGGTAAATGTGACAAGGCGTCAGCATTGGCATGCTGATTTGTTGGCTTATACCGAAGTGTATACTGGTAACGTATTAAAACTATGGCCCAACGCTGAAGACGATTTGCAGTCATCGTAGGAAGCTTTTTATCAGGATGAAATAATGTTATAAGCGGCTTATGATCAGTGAAGAGAATAAATTTTCGACCATATAAATACTGGTGGAATTTTGTGACTCCATAAATTATTGAAAGTGCCTCTTTTTCGATTTGGCTATATCTTTTTTGATGTGTGTCCAGGGTTTTTGATGCAAATGCTATTGGTTGCTCCGAACCATCTTGATTTATGTGCGATATGACTACACCTATTCCGTGGGATGATGGGTCTGTGGTAAGAATTATAGGCAATTCTGGGCGAAAGTGCGCCAGTCGAGTTGCTTTAGCTATTTGTTTCTTTAAGTTTTGGAAGGCTTGTTCCTGATTTATGCTCCAGGAAAATGGTGTATTTTTTTTACGAAGTGCGTTGAGAGGAGCAGCTGTTTGTGAAAAACAATGAATGAATTCGCTGTACTAGTTAATTTTCCCAACAAACGAATTCAGCTCTTTTCGATTTCGTGGTTTTGGCAAATTCTTGATGGCTTGCAAGCCTGCTTCTGATGGTCGTACTCCACTAGCACTTATAATGTGCCTCAAATATTCCACCTCAGGCTGGAAAAATACACATTTGTTTCGGTTTACTCGCAAGCCGTGTTCAGACAACCGTTGAAAGACAATTCAAATTATTTACATGTTCTTGCTGATCACGTCCTGTCACCAGCACGTCGTCTAGATAAATAGCACAGCTAATTCCAGCTAATATCCCTTCAAGTGTACGTTGATAAATCGCAGGTGCACTAGCGATCCCAAAAGGAAGGCGCTGATACTGATATAAACCCAATGTAGTGTTCACTACTGTAAATTCCTTAGATCCTTCCTCCAATTCGATCTGCAGATAAGCATCGGACATGTCTATTTTACTAAAATGTTGTCCTCCTGCTAACTTATGAAAAAGTTCCTCGGGACGTGGCAATGGGTGCTGATCGATTTCTAGCTGCGAATTGATTGTCACCTTGAAATCTCCGCAAATTCTTAATTTACCATCGCGTTTAGGCACTATAACTATGGGGGCTGCCCATTCGCTAAAACGGATAGGCCTCCAGATACCAGCTTCTTCCAGCCGTTTAGCTTCCTGCTTAAAAGCTTCTAACTGCGAAAATGGAATTGGTCTGGCTTTGAAGAATTTCGGTCTTGAATTAGGCTTAAGATGGAGACGGGCTTTAAAAGTCTTGCATAACCCCAACGTGGTTGAAAATAGTTCAGAAAATTTAGAACACAGCGTATTTATGTCAGTTTTATAGGATGAATCTAGCATATTTAATATTGTAGAGTTTTTATCGAAACCAATTCTTAAACCAAAAACGCGCCCCCAATCTAGTCCAAAAATATTACCACCTTGACTGACATTAGTTACTAACAACGGCAATTTATAAGTTTGGCCACAAAATTTTACTTCGACCCACGTTTCGCCTAGTATAGGGACTGAATTAGCACCATATGAATTTAAATTGCGACTAACGGTGCGATATTGAGGACAATTAAGTTGCTGATATCCCGAAATTCCAATAATAGATGCACTTGCACCTGTGTCTAAAATAAATTCAATTTCTTTCCCGTTCACAATAATGTCAATTAAAATTTGTTTGTTTCCATCCGTAGGCTCCTTTACCGTAAATATGTTTTCTACATCCAATGAATGTACATGATCTGCCCTTGCGCGGCTATGATCACGACCTCGATTTGTGTTTGATTGTTTTTTATAGCTGCTGCCGCTTAGACACACTGGAGAAATATGTCCGGATTTGCCACATTTCCGACATACTGCATTTAAAAATTTGCAACGCTCTCGTTTATGATGCGAATAACAACCTGAACAAGATCTAACTAATGTACTACTTGCGTTCGTTTGATAACGGCCCTTGCTACTGCTTCTCCTACGCGCATATTGTTTGACTAACGGCTCCAATGGTCTGATCTGATTAACTTCTGACGTAGTCTGCTCTGACCCATATTTAATTAAATCGATAGATTTTTGAGTTGCTACATACGATTCGGCTATTGTATATACTTCATCCAGAGATGCGTTATGCTTTTGCAAAGCAGCTGCACGTATAGCCTCATGAGGTGTATGTAAAATAATGATGTCTCTAATCATTTCATCTACATATTCGGTGTCGCAATTATATTTCGAACATACAAATTAGCAATCGCGTGCCAGGCCTCGCAAATCCGCAATCCAGTCCGAATAGGATTGATTAATTTTCATTCTGCACTTGAAAAATTCATATCGTGCTGTGCATACATGAACCTTGGATTTAAAATGCTCCGATAATTTTTTTCTTAGGTCAACGTATGTTTGTTCTGAAATTTGCTTCGATCCAAATAATTTTTGCAGTAATTCATAGGTGTTAGGTCCTAACCACGATAAAAAATAAGCACGTTTTTGTGTTTCACTTACCACGCCATAGGCTGCGAAATGCTGTTCGAGCTGTTGGCCAGCTGCTTCTTTCTATATTGTAGTCATGAAATAAGGGTATACTTGATGCAGTTGATGACGTAGGAGCTCCGTTAGCTTGCATCCAGCTGCGTTGCTCTTCAATGAGTTTATTCATAAACTCTTGTTGAGATTTGAATAATTTAGAGACAACGTCCGCAAGTTCTGTCATTATTATAGCGATTATCGCGCAGAAAAAGAAAAAAAATGAATTATTTTACGATTTTACCGGCACTACTTGTTTTTCTTTTGTTTATTCACACTGCTAGCTAATTTATAGCTACATACATGCGTATGGTTCTTACACTCGTCGCCAATATGTTGTGTATATAAAAATAAGAACAACTGATCACTGCACTTATATACATGAGTTTATTATAAGAATTCAATATTTTATATAATTTTATAATTACTCTTAATCTACACTAAAACTACTGATCTAGTTAACCTTTAGGGCGATCGTATGGTCGGGTACAGAGCGAGGCAGCAACTGAACTGGCCACTGCAATCGGTCAGTCGTGATGGCTATGATAACAGTACTCTCTTGCTGTGATGGACATATACATATGTATATATAGTATTTATTCATGATGTATAAGAGTCATGATATAGTTAGTACTCATCAGTATGCAAGCATTTAATAACGTTAAACAGTGGTATTTTTATGGCAATAGTAAATAAGATTTGAAAAATGGACTAAAATGGACTAAATCGGACAAGCCCATCTTGATCTTGCCACACAAAACTGTGGATTTTCACTATTTATTTGGAAACTGTCTGAGAACGTGTCGACGTGGAGAGCTCAAACTTTGTACATGACGTTTTCATGAAAATTGCAAACACAAGTTCAAAAATGGACAAATTAGGGGGACCCCTTTTTGATATTGCCATACAAAACTAGAGGGAAAAAATCCTAAATTAAGTTTACAAATGCGAACAATTGGGCAACTCCTTCTAAGGATTATGTAAAACCCTCATTATTAAATTAGAACAAAAAGAAAGCAAAACACTTGTATGCAAATATTCCACAGATATATTTCTTTAAGTTTTAACGGATTTAAGACTACGTTATAAATTACTAATTAAAAAATTCCGACGCGTTTCGCCTTATTGGCGCATTATCAAGGGCTGGCTACTGACTACAAACAGAGTTAGGTAACTTATAAAATAGCCCTGGTTTAAGTAGCTGACTTCTGTCTGAGAAATCTATTTGATCATTCACTAATACATTCATTTCCATTAGCTAGAGCTCGTCTAATTTCGAAAATTATCATATTTATCAAGTATAGGACCATTGCTTAAATTATGTAATAGAGTAAGGTTATTGGTGTTTGTACTATGATTTTCTATAGCAAGATGTTTTGAGAGATCGGATTTAGGCTTCATGTCTTTAGCTCCTGCGACATGTTCAGAAAATCTAGTTTATATTTTTCGTTTTGTTTTGCCAATATATTCCGCGGAGCAGTGGTCACACTTAATTTTGTATATACCTATTTTTTTCTAAATTTGAAACTTTATTTTTAGTTTTGTTGTTAACCAAAATTCTCTTTAAATTATTATTATTATTGTTAAAAAAGGCTGGCTTAAGTGTTGTATTTAAGTAGAATGAGAATAAAACGAGGAATAAACGCCGAAAAAATCACGTTTCTTGTATGGGGCCCCCCTTTAATTTAATTTTTATTATTCGTTGTTTTATCGTCGATAGAAATACATAGTCTGTGAAAATTTCAACTGTCTACCTATTATAGTTCATGAGATACAACCCGGTGACGGACGAACGGACAGCGAAGCCTTAGTAATGGGGTTCCCGTTGTTACCATTTGAGTACGGAACCCAAAAAATGGACTAAATTATGCTCTAATATACATATATATAGAGAGCGAGAGAGGGAGGATTATTGAAAGTTGTTAATTACCTGAACAACATTGGGCCCAATATCGACTCTTGCTGTATCTACACGCATTAGAGAAAATTCACACAAAATTTGGTCGTTCACCCTAACTGCTTGATGACTACCATATAGAATACTTCTGGCCATAAAAGTAGCGGCTGAATAAACTTTTATATGGCCATTGCAATCCTTTCTTAGGCCTATTATTATTTAAAAACTTAACCGTTACTCTTCAGGCAAGAGCCGCAAAAGAAAAATTAAGCAGCTTTGTCATCCTACTATAAATTCTGGCAAAACCCTCGAGAATATTTCCCAAGCCATGAAAGAGAAATCCATGTGTGCGTGCCAGTCCGTTAGTTAAAGTGTCTATATTGATACTTATGGAAAAATGACAACATTGATTTTATATAAGCCTATATAGCCTAAACTACTATCCATACAGGAAAATAGTTTTCAAATAATTTAAAGGTTGGTTCTTTGTATTTATAAAGCCTAGACTTACTATATATACTTTACTTAACAAAATAATAAAATAGTTTTGATTTAAAAGTAACCTCACCATTTTACGCCCAATAACTCTTAGCTGAGTACTAGTTGCAATAGTGTGTTGTGAATATAAATCTTGATGCTGATCAATTGATGTTATCATAGAACGAAACAACTAATTGATCAGCATTTCCTCATTGAGTCATTGTTTTGCGAGATACTAAGTAAGACCTTGCACAATAAATATAATGCATCCAGGTCTTGCTTAAGTGTGCCAACGGTAGCCCCATTAAAAGTTGCAGTGTATCGCATTTCATAGCAAACTGGAAATTATTTGGTTTGTTATGAAAGCGCCTATGCTAAACATCAAGTGGCTACCTGCTTAAAAATGTTCTAATATGACGCAACATAGCAATGGCCCAGATATGGAACGAATGAGTGAGGTGACATGGTGACTGGCCGGAGAAAGCTCTGTGAGTTCTTTCTAATATTGCTAAGAGTCAAGTTACGAAGACTCTCGTTCGTGCGGCTTTAGGTGAAAAATACGCGATCGAAGGGAAGAAGTTTTTTTAAATAAACATTTTTTAAATTAAAGAAAAGTTTTTTATGTGGTGAACTTCCCTAACCGAACGAAATACAACATTTGGCGCAGCCGGTAGGATTGAATAGTGTGGGCAAGATATTATACACCCTCAAACCTGAAATTGAGTCTGATTGCGGGGCGCTATTCGACCTACAGAATAATAAGAAAAACAAAAAGGAAGAAAAGTGAAAAAAGAGAAATCTGTTTAAGAAAAGAAAGTGTGTGAAAAGGTGCAAGTGCAAGTACCTGACAACTCGCAGCTGAAACTGAAGCAGTACAAACGTGGAAATTTATTTGAAGCAGTATATCTCCCAAGGAATTGAAAAAAAAACAAAGAAATTGTAAGATTTTTATATCTCTTTTTATATATATATGAATATACCAAAGTATGTTCAAAGTCGTACGACAAAAGAAAGTACCATTGACTCAAGTATTCCTTTTTATGACTGTTTTTATTTTTCTATTTGCTTTCGTTTTTATCTATTACTCCCATTAGTGCTTTGCTGATATACGTATAACAAGACTTGATAGGGATATATTAAATATTTATTTATTTACAATAAAAATTACCAAAGAATTGCAACATATGGCTGGTATGGAATATTTTTCTATTATACCCAAAAGGTGTAAGGTATATGTGTAAAAGGGTAAGGTGATTTATACTCTTGGTCTGTGTGTCCACAAAAAATTTTTTTTTAATAACAAATGTAAAGGTGAATGTTGAAAGATATTTTCGGTGCATTTGAAGAGCTTAAATTGCAACGACATAGTACCATGGAATCAAGTTTCTTTTTCTTTTAACTCTTTAACAGTTTGATTTTACTTTGTTTCTCTTATTTATTATTCCCATTCTTTCAACAAGCTTCCTTATGTAGGGGAGAATCTTTAAAAAATCTTTAAGTAATCACACTTACAAGTGTTACCTGGAAGACAGTGATAAAAATCTTAAATATACTGTTACCAAATCCGCTTCCGTTACAAAATCCGCTTTCGTTGCTGGGGAACTCAGGGAGCACCCCTTTTTATTTGATTTGTTTCGCAGGCTACCCTGCTGGCGGGATTTCGTCCACTTGGCCGAGCGAGTACCAGGACGAGATGAATCAGGTGCCAGAGTTCGTGCAGGTGCGCGAGGAATTAATTAACAAATTTGGATGGTTACCTGTGATCTCCTTCCGTCTCCGTCAACGGGGACTTCTGATGTGGGGCACAGCGGAGCAAAGCTCGGATTCGGATGGGAAGTCTGACAGCACTTCTTTATGTTGGGGAATATTAAATGAAAATGTAAAACTTTTATTTTGTCAATTATATTTTTTTTTTCCATTTATTTTCCCCTTTATACTTCTTTTCAGTTTTCCTATTTCGATATAATTAGTTACTTGCTTTAATTTTAAAAATCACAAAACTTTTTCTTGCTCACGTCTATCTTGCTAGTCAGAACTTTTTCTAAGACACCAAAACGCGCCTTTTTTTTCTTCTATTTCCTACCCTGCTTAATACACACTTGTACTAAAGAATTCCCTACCTAGCTTAATACACACTTGTACTAAAGAATTCCCTACCTAGCTTAACCTAGTGACCTCTATTGCCAGCTAGCTACCCGAGGTAATGCCACACTTGGCTGAATGAATTACAATATTTTACTTACTTAATTTCAGGTGAGCAATCTTCACATATTAGCGATACTTTACTTATTTAATTACAAATTAGCAATATTCTACTTATTTAATTTCCAGTTAGCAATATTTTACTTTTTTAAATTCAGGTTAGCAATATTTTACTTATTTAATTACAGGTTAGCAATATTCTACTGATTTAATGACAAGTTAGCAATATTTTACTTATTTAATTACAGGTTAGCAATATTCTACTTATTTAAATTCAGGTTAGCAATATTTTACTTATTTAATTACAGGTTAGCAATATTCTACTTGTTTAATGACAAGTTAGCAATATTCTACTTATTTACTCGTCCAATTACAGGTTAAAATGAGAACAGTATAGTGTTGATTAACGATTTCATGTTTCATGGGGAAAGACTAATTGAAAATCTACTAGTATCCTAATATTTATGAAAGATGCTACTAGTAAAACTTGCTCGATTAGCAACTCATTCTCCCTTTTGGTAAAGCAACCTTTAGTTTCATTAGGGCTGTACTCTTTTTCCTTTCATACTTCTAGTTTATTACTTTTTTAATTTAATTTTATGACATATTGGTTTTGTTTTCTTTTTTGTTGTTTAGCTTCATTGACACTTGTCATCTGTATGAAAAGTTTTCATACTAACAAAACTTAGGCGTAAAGCCTCGAATAAATACGGGATTGGCTGATCATACAAAAGACTTTTGGACAAGGTAGGTTAAACATGTACAACTTCGGCCATTCAAACAGAATCACCGACGTGTTATTTTAGACTCAGGAAATGTTCCCTTGAAACTTTTCCGGGCTGGAACATTTTCTACACACTCATTTATCTTATTTTCGGATTGCTTCTGTCAGTATGGACGTCAACTGCAAATTTATCCTTTGAATGCTTTGTGGATTAGCATTGATGGTGAAAATTCGTTAAAGATCACTACACCAGAGAAAAATTTCATATTAACCACGTATTCGCCTGATCATAAAATGATTTGGTTTGACCAAATCGAACGTGCAATTAAAGTGGCTTTGGGCAGACCGACAGAGGAGACACTGTCCAGCATTCGAATGACTGGGTATACATTCCGTGAGAACCATCTAAGCTATAGTGGCGTACGATGCTATGGTCAATGGAAATTCGGTATTATGTATGGATGCTGCTATTTAGAATATCCAGATGGGAAAATTTACTATGGAGACATGAGACTTGGTGATATGACAGGTTAGAGTAAGAAATTAATCCATTTTGAAAGTAATGCAACAAAATGTTGATTTCAGGTTACGGCCGAATGTTCTACCATCACTAGGACTATACGAAGGATAATTCCATAATGGAAAATTTAGTGGTTACGGAGTTTATGAGATGAAAGATAATCCAGTCTATGAAGGGGATTCTCGTGATGGACTATTTCCTGGGCATGAAGTATTACGGAATAAGTTGTACATTAAGCTATTACTTCTATCTTGTTGAATTTTATGTTTTATATTCTATTGGTACTGTACTCTATATTGGGACTAACGTTATCCGGATTATTTTATTATCTGTTTTGCTAATAGGTAAATCCACTATGTAACTTTCTAAGATGTGCCTAGCGCTGTGCGTGCCTTTGGCAGGGGTACTCAAATAAATAGATGTTTATGTTGATGTTTGTGTTTATGTGGGTGTATTTATCTGACACGCAAAAAGTGGCTATGGTGTCTTAGACGATTGCAACAGTGGAAGTAAATATATGGGAATGTTTGCTAAAAATAAACGGACTGGATCTGGTATTTGGGTGACACCGAACGGCGACTATTTTGAAGAATTTTTCGTTAATGACGAACTTTGTGGGGAGGATATAGCCGTATTTGAAAATGGTTACTATTATTGGAAGGTAATGCAAATTATAAACGCCTAATTGCTGAAATAGGAAAGGTATACGACTTAGATTTGACATTGTTTATTGATATATCCGTCATTTTTATCGCTGGGTGACTTACATAGGTATTTCCTAGATTTTACATTTGATCAGAACCCGAAATTGATGAGAGCGTCTACTACTCGATTTTACTAGGAGGCATTCAAATTGAATCCAACAATTGGAATGCTCAACATCAACTCGGTACCCTATTTTACGGACACAATTCGATTTAGACTTGATCTATCATTACCTTTACTTTTGATATGCACTGTTCTCTTTTACTTAAGTGAACATAACGTTGACAAACTACTTCTTGCACATGTAGAATAGCTTGAACAGATAGATCCCGATAAAGTTGGATTTAGTTTACGCGCTTTTTACGCTCGATTCCTCTTGATAGTGGACATATTTTTTTTTTCTTCGACAACGATGTTCTAGATTTCAATAGTCTTGGCCGTTGTGTTCTTGTGACTTTAAGAAAAGTTCTCTGTTCCAAACAGTTAATATTACAGCATCCAGCTTGTTAAAGCTGATTTGCAGTCTTCTCTTTGCATGCCTAAGTTGGAAATGATCAACTCACATATACCTTCTTTGAACTTTGGTAGCCAAAACTATATGAAGTGAATCCGCATGGTTCACGTAGAGGGCAGAGCGCGCTTTGGTTTATTAATCGAAGTAGAGAACCAAATAGCGCCGTGTGGACTTCTATATAGTGCTGTAACAGTGCAATTCAGCCTTATCTGATTATCTACTGAGCCTTGGGCCCAGAGAGTGGTCTCAAGCTCAATGCACTCACAATATCTAGCATCTATCTAGATTAGATAGGAGCTCCAATACCGTATTTCGTAACACTGCTCCCCTCTGTTAAAGCTTGTAACTCCGTCCAAGCTCTCTTTTTCTGTTCTATAGAATTTTAGGCTCTAAAGGGAATTAGTTCTGTACTACGAATCACGTTCGTAACTTTACTGTGATGAGAAAATGTTTCTGATAGTCGAGACCACCAAAGTGCGATTTTAAAATGGAATTTTTAATTGAAAATGCGGGAAAGCCGGGATATCTTTGGAAAATCCATTACTTATTTTTCTCCAAATGAAGAAAAAAAAAATATTCAGTGGTTTTTTTTTTTTTTTTTTTTTAATGATGAGTTTTTAAGGTAAACCGAACGCTATGAAAATTTAAGTGGCAAACTAACCTAAGTACGGATTAAGTTGAAGATAAAAATTAAGTTGCGGATATACCACGAACGGCACCCTGCAAATTTGTTAGAGTTATTGTTACAAATCGTACTGCGAGCACGCAACAACGTACTTGGTATGGTGATCTAATATACATGACAATTGGATTTGTGATGTGAGGATGCTGATCGATATTCCCAGACATTCAAGAGTAAAGCTATGCAATAAGAATCATTATGGACGTATTAAGAGGGAGGTCCTCCAATATTTTGTGGTTGGGGTAGGACTTTCGCTAACGGCTTTCTTAGCGCCTCAACTGTTAATTCTAGGTGCTTGCGATTTCTTGTATATGATGATGTAGGTTCTATCGCTACACCAATTTCGTTTTGGTTCTGAATATAATCTACGGCATTATTATTTTCAATATTTTCAAGTTCAGCTGGTGATATGGGTCCCTTGTTATTATCAGTACCTTCAACAATTAAATTTTCATTACTATTACTAATCCTAATGATTTTTTACCGATCATGTTTTATAATTTTACTGGCATGCCTTTGTGAGCCACGCACCGCTTTGATATGATTAGTGTCATTTTATTGTCCGGCACACAAGATTTCCTGTGCGGATTGGTCTTAAAACACGGGTGACGGGCCATTTTCTACGTTTGTACGTGACGTTCTCGATATGGTGCTAACCTATCTACGTGGACTGTTCGACTTTTCCCGCCCCGACACTTTTTAATCTTGTATACAACTTCCGTTACTAGTTCGGTTACTTTATACGGTCCGTCCCAATCGCTTTGTAGTTTCGGACAGCGACCAACAGCCCGTCGCGGAAAATACAACCATACTAGCTGACCCACTTCGTATTTGCGGTGACGAGATCGTAAGTCATAATACTCCTTCATGTGCCGACTCGCGGAAATCAACATTTCACGGTTATGTTGGTGTACATCGTTTAGCGTATTAGTGAGTCCTTCTAAGTACTCATTCATTGTGATAGAACCCTCTGGGGGGCTTCCCATAACCATTTCAAGCGGCAGGCGTAGCTCTCTCCCAAAAAGTAACCGGGCGGGAGTCTGTTTGGTGCTATCCTGTATACTCGCTCTGTACGAAAGAAGCAACAGAGGTGTATAGTCATCCCAGTTTCGTTGGTGTTTATCTACAAATTTCGCCAGGTAGTCCACTATCGTTCTATTAAACCGTTCTACTAATCCATCGGACTGTGGATGCAAGGCAGTTGTACGTGTATTTTCGATCCCGAACCGATTTAAAACTTCTTTGAACAGGGTGCTTTCGAAATTCCGACCTTGATCAGAGTGTAACTGGAGGGGTGCTCCAAATCGACTGAAAACATTAGCTATTAGGGCTTCGGCGACGGTCTCAGCCGTTTGATCCGGTACAGGAATCGCTTCCGGCCACTTCGTGAAATAATCCATGCAGACGATTAGATAGCGGTTATCCCGCTGAGTTCTTGGCAAAGGTCCTAGAATATCTACGGCGACTCGCTCAAATGGAGCACCAACTGTGTATACTTGTAACGGAGCTTTCGTTCTCGGTATTTTCCCTTTCCGTGCTTGGCACTGCAAACAAGAAGCGCACCAGTCCTTCACGTCATTGCTTGAGCCAATCCAGTAATATCGTTGTCGCAATTTTCCAAGGGTTTTGTCGACACCATAGTGTCCACCCGAAGGTGAATCATGTACCTGAGTTAAAATCAACTTGTGTAACGACTTCGGTATGAGCATCTGCGTGATGGTGTACTTTCCTTGATCTAAGACTCGAGATGCGATGCCATTATTCAAACGAAGCGTTGACAACATCGACCAGTAAGATTTTATACCTGGGCTCAGGCTTCTTATGGAGTCTTTATCAGGTCGGTTACCTGCTCGTAGCCAGGCTCGGACTTGTTGGAGGTCGGGGTCCTTTTCTTGATGTTCGGCTACATTCTCCTGAGCAGTCACTAATCGCACCGCTATATCGTTCTTCTCTTCTAGACGCTGGCAGTAGCGGCATTCTGAACCAGAGCAAGGTCGCCTAGACAGAGCATCAGCATTACTGTGTTTGGTTCCTGGTCGATGCAGAATTTCGAAATCGTAGGCTTGCATCCGCTCTATCCATCGAGCTACCTGTCCTTCTGGAGAGCGAAAATTCATCAACCATCGCAAGGAGGCATGGTCTGTACGGATAGTGAATCGTTTACCTAACAGGTAGGGCTGAAAGTGTGCGCATGCTTTTACGATGGCTACCAGTTCTTTCCTGGTTACACAGTAATTACGCTCTGCTTTGCTAAAGGTTTTACTGTAGTATTCCACTACGTGCTCAGCTTCATCTCTTGGTTGCGACAGTACCGCTCCCCAAGCGTGGTGACTCGCATCCGTGTCTAAAATGAAGGGAAGATTTTCATCAGGCTGTACCAAAATAGGTGTATTAGTGAGTTTGCTCTTCAGAGAAAGAAATGCCTGCTCGCATAATTCTGTCCAAAGGAACTTACGACCCTTTTCAGTCAGTTCCGTAAGTGGTTTGGCGATGACTGAGAAGTCTTTTACAAAACGACGATAATATGCACACAGTCCCAGGAATGACTCAACATCTCTCTTGCTTTGTGGTACGGGCCAGTCTCGGACAGCAGCGGTCTTCTCTGCATCTGTAGATACACCATCGGCACTTATTACGTGACCAAGAAACTTGACCTCTCGTTGGCAAAGCTGGCACTTTTTTATCGAGACTTTTAGGTTTGCTAATCTAAGGCGTTCTAAGACTATGCCTAGGTTTTCCATCTTTCATTTCTGCTAAGGCATCAAGCGTTAAATCAATCCTAGGTAGCGGGTACGAGTCCCTTTTTGTGGCTTCATTTAATCGGCGATAGTCTACACAGAAGCGAGTAGAGCCGTCCTTTTTTGCAACTAAAACTACTGGAGAGGCCCAGGGGCTGTTAGACGGTTCGATGATGCCCTGTTCCCTCATATCCTGTACTAGTTTTTCTGCTTCTTCCCGTTTTGCAAGTGGTAACCGGTGCGGAGGCTGCTTGATTGGTTTACTATCGCCAACATCTATGTTATGTCGCAGAATTGAGGTACGTCCTAAATCTTGCTTAGACTGTGCGAAAGTGTTCAAATGTTCAAAGATCGCTTGTTTTAGTGAACTCTGCTGCTGACTGTCAAGATTAGATGAAGACCGATGTAACAGCGCGAGTAGTTCTGTGGATACATAGTTTTTTCCTATATTCCCATCAGAAACAGGACCAATAACATCTGTGTCTAATGCCGCTTTACATAGTGGTGTATGAGCTCTTAATTTTACAGAGTCTTGGCCCATATTGGCTACACGGGTGATAATGTCGCCATTTTTGCTGTGGCACACGCCTGGTATAAGCCAAAGATTGGGTGGTATTTTTTCTGACGGAAGTACAATGGTTTGGTTGTTACCCAATTGAGAGTTAGTCAGGCGCAAAAATTGTGTAGACCTCGCCGGGATAACACAGTCGCAAATAGTTCGCATGACCAGGTTGCCTTGGTCACTTCGGAGTGGAATGCTCTCAGTACCTATTAGCAGATTGAGATTTTCTAGATCGATCCTGCATTTATGACTTGCTAAGAAATCCATTCCCAGGATGCAGTTATCGAAGATTTCCGCTACATAAAACGTGTGAGTTGTTGTGTATCGCTTGATGACTACCGGCAAGAGTACTCTTCCTTCCACTTCACTGGTTTCGCCAGTTACATTTTTTAGAGACGTTAAGCATGGCTGAAGTTGTGATTGGTACCGCATGCGCCTAAAGACTCGTCCGTGTAAAATTGAATTTGTCGCTCCTGTGTCGATTATCATACTACATGTAATCCCTCCTATTCGTCCCGTTATTTTGATGGTATCAGTCATCGTACCTTGGCTTACCGTAATTAAGGATGGAATTGGCAAGGTTAAGCTTTCCGATTGAGATTGGGTAATCGTGGGCGGCGAAGATGCGGAAGCTGCTGCAGATTCACCACTCGGGTTGGTGTGTATGATGGCTTGTGTTCGAATGATTGATTTCGCGCGAGATGCTGATGAAGCTGTTTGGTGGACAGTGGGTAGTTGGTTGATGGTTAGTGGTTGGGTGGTAGTTAAGATGGGGGTGTTCTCGTGTGAGGGGGGGTTGGAGGTAGGTTTATGACCTGTCTCTGGTATGGCAGAGCTAGTTAAGAGGGGTTTGGGGTTCAGCTTGTTAAGAATGTTATCTCGCGTGGATTGTGAAATCAAATCATTTTTATCGTTTACTATGGGGTCGGTTATAGGGACTTGATCTATGGTTAGGTTATATAAGCCTGAATTTGGTGGACACATCATGCTAGGTGACACGGTAGTATTTAAACTCGACTCTGATGTACTAGAACTTGAGGATAGAGTTTCCACAGATTGAGATTTCGTTTGCCTGGTGACTGAGTTAATTGTTACTGCTGCTTTTGAATTACGTTCTATGTCTTGTGTAATGGGACGAATTCTTAAGACTGATGAATTCGATGATGGATAATTCGGCGGATTATTGGCTGGTAAGCTTAACATTGATGTTAAGTTCCTTCGTGGAATAATGTTGGGGATTCCGTTTTGTATAAAAGAATGTTTCGTACCTCCAGCCTGATTCGACGTATTCACATTTTTTTCATTCCCTTGAGACGTTGGGATTATAAAATTTGAGCTTGTATTTGCAGAGTTAACAAGCAATGAACTCACTATACTTGAGTCGGCTGAAGTCTCTAGATCCCTATTACTTGGATCCAAATGTGGAAAAAATTTGTTAACAGACTGTTGGTTCTGGCTGGTTGTTTTCGTTCGATTTGGAGCATCTACCGTCCACACTGGTCCCTGCTCCCGAGGATCAGCGCATCGGTGTTTAACTCTTGTGGTAGTGTAGATTTTATACTTAATGTATTACTTGGTGGAAATTGATTCATCGTAGTGTTTTTATTTACGGCTGGTAGTGGTGGGGTATTTTGATATTCCTTCGGTTCACCCGCAGAGGTTGACTCATCGTTGCGCCTGGGACTCGAAATGATGGAAACATTAACTGCTTTATTCGTAGGGTTTCCCTCCACTAGATCAAATTTGACTTTGGCCCCGGTAAGTAAATTAGTCACAGATTCCGGTCTTGGAGTCTTTAGGTGTGCTAGGTGGAAGAACGCTTCCTCCAGGTTATCGTCTCGGATAATAAACCCGAATTTCCGAAGAACACTGAACCATCTGATGGTTCCTCGCAAGCTCTGCGCAATGTAAGTTTGCGTGGAAAGATTTGTTGGCTTTGTTGGGGTTCTTTTGTTAACTGGAGCTAGCTCAGACCCCGCTAAGCTAGCTCGATCTCGTTTCCCGACGGTCGGTTCACAGCCGCTGGTGCACGATTCTCCACTCTCCCTGATCGATTATTCTGTCTAGCGGAGCTGCGATAGTTGTTTTCTACTAAGGTCACTGCCGCCCGAATATTTCTTCTCGACGTTCTCGTAGCTTTCTGATTGGCTTCGAGCTTGGTAGCCTTTTGTACTGCTTCGTTAAGTGTCAACGGCTCCGCATCTCGGACCTTTCCCTTCACTTCCAAGTCTAGAATGCCATCTAAGAACTGGTCTAGTGCGAGGCGGTCTTTCGCGCTCGCTGTACAATCTGGCAAAGTGAGAGAAGTCAGCCTCTGCAAATCGTTAGCAAATTCACAAAAACTTTCGCCGTTCCTCTGTACTCTTGAGCACAGCTGCCGGTAAGTCACAGGTTTATGAAAATCTGCACCGAATTTAGCTCGCATTGCTTCACTTACTTTGTCATAATTACCCCTCTCAGTCCGTGCTAGAGTTTCATAGTAGGCCAGGGCAGGGCCTCTTAAAATTGCTGCCACATAAAGCGCTTTAGACTCGGAGGTCCATTCATTTGTCCGCGCAATGGCGTCAAAATGAATTTCGTACCGGCTCCACGGTATTTTACCGTCATACTCCGCTAGTGGTACTATCTGTTTTGTTTGGATATGGAGCGGACTTGCCAAAGGCACCCCTGAGACTAGATGCTCACCGTTTGACCTACTATGGTCCAACTCAACTACTGTAGCAGACTTAGAGCTTCGCGGAGTCTGGTCATGACCATCTGCTGATTTAAGCTCTCCTGCGGGAATCGGTGGCGTAGATTGAGCACTGGGTTGCTTTGACTTACTTGGATTTTGCATGTTTTGGGAGCTAGTTTCAACGGAAGTTTCGTCGAAAACCTTATTTACAAACGCGGTAGCGCCTAGGACTGAAGAGTCGTCTATTCTCCTCTGAATGGACTTCAGTTCGTCACGCAGACTATTGTTTTCATCGCGGACCTCTTTCAGGTCATCTTTCAATTCCCCTATATCCTGAGCCTGTTGACGGATAGAGAGGGCCAGATCCGCCAAGGAAGCTGTTTGGGTGTCTATGTTTTCTAAGAGTTTTTCTAATTTATCGCCGTCCATTTTGGGTGTTTTAATATCACTGACAGCACTGTGGTCTCGTTTTGGTTGAATTAGATTGTTTCACTTGCTTAAAGATACTTTGTGTATTACCGAAAGAAATATCGACACAGTTGTACATAGGCTATTTCGAATGAGTGCATCAACTATAATTAGTTTATAATGAAATTCAAACTTGTGCGGAAATTTAAACAGTTTCAGTCATACGTATCACCAAAATGTTATTCGCCTTACTCCCCAGAAAGGGACGAACATGTAGTAGACCAGTACTACTAGAACTACTTGTGTGATTGCGTCCTACGTTTATAATTCACACCACAAGCTTTTAACCCAACCCAGCTAGAGCGGGGGGTAGATAATATTTGTTATCCAAGATAAGTGCTCCTCGGAATCCGCACTGGTTATGCCTCTTTTCAGACGGCGACTGCACTGATAGCCAAACAAAAACAAAACTAAACTTCTAGAATATGAAATTAACGAGACCAGAATACTCTCGACCCAAACAGTTTAATTTCCTATCGAGGATTCTTAACCTTAAAGCCGACTTTTACGAAGTATTAGGCGTTCGATTGTTTTAACTGTACCCTAATGCTATCGAATTCGGCTAATGATTTCAAAAGCACTATTTGGCAATTGAATAGATTTTCAGGAATGCATACGACGATACAATTCGGATCTGGAAACTTCTGAACACCTCGTATAAGCTTTCGTCTATACAAGCTCCTATAATCAGGAAGAATGTCCGTGTCTCAAGAAGGTGTTCCAGAATATTAATGTAGATTGCTGTGCAGTTCCAGTTGCGAGAAGTTTCCGTCTTGTTTACTACTACTGTTGTTTAACTTTTACCAAAACTTAAAATTATAGAAATGTGTACCTACATACACTATAAATGTAAATCCATTAAATTCAAATTGTGTAACTTCCTTCCCAAAATTCCGTGGAAGATCCCAATCAACGTAGTGGACTAAATCATATACTATGGTTTCTGCCAACTCAGTGGATCAATTTTCACCCATATGGTAGAATAATCATATATTCCGTAAAATCACATCAATCTCTGAAGTATTTATTAATTCACAATATAAATGTATACAATGTTATTCTTCGCAGTCCGCCGCTAAGGGTTAATTAATACTGAGTGGACGAGAGCTAGGGCACTGAGAATACCATACGGGGAGAATTCCTGTTTACAAGAAGAAATTTTTGAACAAAATGTGATTTATTTTTTCGGTCGTATCATACATATCGCGGCTTTCAGAGGTAATTTCCATCTAAAACAAAATTGGAAAACGAGTACCTAAGCTAAAACCAGAATTGCTCTGACGAAGCGATAGTCCTCAACATATATGTACAACTGTATCCCCTGACTTCCCTTCAATGATTTCTCAATACATACGATATCCGTGGTGGTCTGGCTTCATAGACCAATGTGTTCCATCTAAGAACTTTAATGTCTCACTTTTGATCAGAATGTGTGAGTTGCTTTTAAAATCTTACGTATTTAAATCTTCATCTATTGGTATAGGTAAAAAAGATTTAAGACCCAGGATGACGGGCTCAACAAAAAAAAAATAAAAAACAATCCTTTTGCCTTTATAAGTCTTCCTTAGAAATTCTCCATTCCATTCATTCATCATTCGAAATGAACCATAACAACAAGAGAGTCTGGGAATTACAAAGTTGAAGAGTTTCCTTTATACAAAATTTCAATCATCGAATGGGAGAGAATGAATTGCTGCTGAAGCTGCAGAATGCAGTTTTACGGTAACGTTTTACGCACCTTAGTCGTCCCCCAGATTATGCTAGTATACTGTAGGCCCCAGAAAGACATTCGTGGGGTAATTGTTTAACCGAGTAATTAAGTGAGGACACATTTACTTTTGTGGGAAGCAGCTCTTTATAGAATGAGGAGCTTTCGAAGTTAACACGCGAGTTCCCTTTTAACCTGTATTGCACTAGTAATTACCCTGTTAGTTATAACAATTCGATTGTATGAGACTAAAACGTATATACAGCTTATCTTATAGTTGAGACTAGACCGATCGAACGAGAATTGCTTTGGAAGCACAACATTACACAAGAAGGAAGGAACGAGAGTTCAGTAGATTCTGTCTAAATTCGTAAGATTATCCCTTCAATATAACCTGTTATAATATAACTATAATATAAATTCAATATAACCTGTTAAATTCTTAAATACCAAGCTACTAAATTTTATCTCAAATTTTATATAAAATATAGAACTATAGAAAACAATATAACAAAATATATGGAATTTATCTGCATAACCCACACTGGGTATCTTCCTCCACTGGGACACTCCTGATTTGAGGTTAGGTACAAATTGCCACGTTGCTTTTAATTTCAATTTTTTTCTTCTGGGGTTGGCTTTCTCTCCAGGTCGCAGTGTTGGTGTGAAACAAGACTTCCTTGTGTACAATAGAACGCGATGGGGTGATCACAATTACGCAATCGGGGTACCCCACACTTGGCACCAATTGTTACCAAATCCGCTTCCGTTACAAAATCCGCTTTCGTTGCTGGGGAACTCAGGGAGCACCCCTTTTTATTTGATTTGTTTCGCAGGCTACCCTGCTGGCGGGATTTCGTCCACTTGGCCGAGCGAGTACCAGGACGAGATGAATCAGGTGCCAGAGTTCGTGCAGGTGCGCGAGGAATTAATTAACAAATTTGGATGGTTACCTGTGATCTCCTTCCGTCTCCGTCAACGGGGACTTCTGATGTGGGGCACAGCGGAGCAAAGCTCGGATTCGGATGGGAAGTCTGACAGCACTTCTTTATGTTGGGGAATATTAAATGAAAATGTAAAACTTTTATTTTGTCAATTATATTTTTTTTTTCCATTTATTTTCCCCTTTATACTTCTTTTCAGTTTTCCTATTTCGATATAATTAGTTACTTGCTTTAATTTTAAAAATCACAAAACTTTTTCTTGCTCACGTCTATCTTGCTAGTCAGAACTTTTTCTAAGACACCAAAACGCGCCTTTTTTTTCTTCTATTTCCTACCCTGCTTAATACACACTTGTACTAAAGAATTCCCTACCTAGCTTAATACACACTTGTACTAAAGAATTCCCTACCTAGCTTAACCTAGTGACCTCTATTGCCAGCTAGCTACCCGAGGTAATGCCACACTTGGCTGAATGAATTACAATATTTTACTTACTTAATTTCAGGTTAGCAATCTTCACATATTAGCGATACTTTACTTATTTAATTACAAATTAGCAATATTTTACTTATTTAATTTCCAGTTAGCAATATTTTACTTTTTTAAATTCAGGTTAGCAATATTTTACTTATTTAATTACAGGTTAGCAATATTCTACTGATTTAATGACAAGTTAGCAATATTTTACTTATTTAATTACAGGTTAGCAATATTCTACTTATTTAAATTCAGGTTAGCAATATTTTACTTATTTAATTACAGGTTAGCAATATTCTACTTGTTTAATGACAAGTTAGCAATATTCTACTTATTTACTCGTCCAATTACAGGTTAAAATGAGAACAGTATAGTGTTGATTAACGATTTCATGTTTCATGGGGAAAGACTAATTGAAAATCTACTAGTATCCTAATATTTATGAAAGATGCTACTAGTAAAACTTGCTCGATTAGCAACTCATTCTCCCTTTTGGTAAAGCAACCTTTAGTTTCATTAGGGCTGTACTCTTTTTCCTTTCATACTTCTAGTTTATTACTTTTTTAATTTAATTTTATGACATATTGGTTTTGTTTTCTTTTTTGTTGTTTAGCTTCATTGACACTTGTCATCTGTATGAAAAGTTTTCATACTAACAAAACTTAGGCGTAAAGCCTCGAATAAATACGGGATTGGCTGATCATACAAAAGACTTTTGGACAAGGTAGGTTAAACATGTACAACTTCGGCCATTCAAACAGAATCACCGACGTGTTATTTTAGACTCAGGAAATGTTCCCTTGAAACTTTTCCGGGCTGGAACATTTTCTACACACTCATTTATCTTATTTTCGGATTGCTTCTGTCAGTATGGACGTCAACTGCAAATTTATCCTTTGAATGCTTTGTGGATTAGCATTGATGGTGAAAATTCGTTAAAGATCACTACACCAGAGAAAAATTTCATATTAACCACGTATTCGCCTGATCATAAAATGATTTGGTTTGACCAAATCGAACGTGCAATTAAAGTGGCTTTGGGCAGACCGACAGAGGAGACACTGTCCAGCATTCGAATGACTGGGTATACATTCCGTGAGAACCATCTAAGCTATAGTGGCGTACGATGCTATGGTCAATGGAAATTCGGTATTATGTATGGATGCTGCTATTTAGAATATCCAGATGGGAAAATTTACTATGGAGACATGAGACTTGGTGATATGACAGGTTAGAGTAAGAAATTAATCCATTTTGAAAGTAATGCAACAAAATGTTGATTTCAGGTTACGGCCGAATGTTCTACCATCACTAGGACTATACGAAGGATAATTCCATAATGGAAAATTTAGTGGTTACGGAGTTTATGAGATGAAAGATAATCCAGTCTATGAAGGGGATTCTCGTGATGGACTATTTCCTGGGCATGAAGTATTACGGAATAAGTTGTACATTAAGCTATTACTTCTATCTTATTGAATTTTATGTTTTATATTCTATTGGTACTGTACTCTATATTGGGACTAACGTTATCCGGATTATTTTATTATCTGTTTTGCTAATAGGTAAATCCACTATGTAACTTTCTAAGATGTGCCTAGCGCTGTGCGTGCCTTTGGCAGGGGTACTCAAATAAATAGATGTTTATGTTGATGTTTGTGTTTATGTGGGTGTATTTATCTGACACGCAAAAAGTGGCTATGGTGTCTTAGACGATTGCAACAGTGGAAGTAAATATATGGGAATGTTTGCTAAAAATAAACGGACTGGATCTGGTATTTGGGTGACACCGAACGGCGACTATTTTGAAGAATTTTTCGTTAATGACGAACTTTGTGGGGAGGATATAGCCGTATTTGAAAATGGTTACTATTATTGGAAGGTAATGCAAATTACAAACGCCTAATTGCTGAAATAGGAAAGGTATACGACTTAGATTTGACATTGTTTATTGATATATCCGTCATTTTTATCGCTGGGTGACTTACATAGGTATTTCCTAGATTTTACATTTGATCAGAACCCGAAATTGATGAGAGCGTCTACTACTCGATTTTACTAGGAGGCATTCAAATTGAATCCAACAATTGGAATGCTCAACATCAACTCGGTACCCTATTTTACGGACACAATTCGATTTAGACTTGATCTATCATTACCTTTACTTTTGATATGCACTGTTCTCTTTTACTTAAGTGAACATAACGTTGACAAACTACTTCTTGCACATGTAGAATAGCTTGAACAGATAGATCCCGATAAAGTTGGATTTAGTTTACGCGCTTTTTACGCTCGATTCCTCTTGATAGTGGACATATTTTTTTTTTCTTCGACAACGATGTTCTAGATTTCAATAGTCTTGGCCGTTGTGTTCTTGTGACTTTAAGAAAAGTTCTCTGTTCCAAACAGTTAATATTACAGCATCCAGCTTGTTAAAGCTGATTTGCAGTCTTCTCTTTGCATGCCTAAGTTGGAAATGATCAACTCACATATACCTTCTTTGAACTTTGGTAGCCAAAACTATATGAAGTGAATCCGCATGGTTCACGTAGAGGGCAGAGCGCGCTTTGGTTTATTAATCGAAGTAGAGAACCAAATAGCGCCGTGTGGACTTCTATATAGTGCTGTAACAGTGCAATTCAGCCTTATCTGATTATCTACTGAGCCTTGGGCCCAGAGAGTGGTCTCAAGCTCAATGCACTCACAATATCTAGCATCTATCTAGATTAGATAGGAGCTCCAATACCGTATTTCGTAACAATACGTTAAAATAAGCTTCTCGAAGATATCTGCCTTGTAATAATTTTGGTAGTAACTAAGGCAAACTTATGAAAGACAAACTATGATTTATATATTTATATTCCATTATTAAATATTACTCATCATAATTTTGTTCATGAATACCATATTACGTTTTTTTATGATTAAATTTGGAACTGTTAAGTTACAAAACGTTTGGTTATTTTTAACATCAATGTATCTTTAGACAAGAGCATTCTTCTGAAAATTTCAACCTCTACCCTATTTTTGAACTTATATTGAAAAAAAAACAGAAGAAAAACAACTTGGAAATTTTATCATGTCTAAAATCTACCAAATGGAGGTAAATCTGCGAATCATATTACCTCTTACAACGCTAAACTCAGTGAGCGCCACACTTGTAGAGAATTTCAGTTTTATTTAGTCAGAATATAATGTGGTGCGGGGAGGAAAAATTGAAAAACGTACAATTTGAATTTCACATAACGAAACATATTTAATTCCCTCAAGTTCGGTCCAATATTGCGATATAAACGCATAGGTGCATATCATGGTCAAAATTACACTTTTTTTTAGTGGTGTACAAGTGAGATAAAATTGAATTGTGTTCAGAAAGTTAACCTTCCGAATTAATGTCACAGACAACGGATAATCCGACAGCAAATTCAATGCCAAAATCGCCTGCCAAACCTGCATATCCATTTTACGTGTTGAGTAAAGCTCAAAAGAGATTTTGGAAAAAAATTAATTCTTTCTCCTTTGAAAACACAAGCCCAAACTTGAGTGCAGATAGCACTGACCCCAGTACAAGCAGCAGTCCGGCAGAGAGCGGGGAAGCATCTATGCTAAGGTCGGGAAAAGATTTCAGACGACGATCAAGATCTTGTCCGCGATTTTCACAAGAAGACAATATGGCAACCGTACAAGTTGACATAGCAAAAGTCAACCAATTGATTTTCAATAGTATTCCTATTGTGACAGGTAATATAGGAATAAACCTAGAGTCAGAAGTAAGCATATTTATAAACTGTTGTAAACATGTAATAAATTGCTTATCAGTCGAAGAAATTCCGATTTTTTTAACCCTCCTCCCCACACGCTTTAGAGGAAGAGCAGCCACCTCGTGAGAGGGGACACAATTTAAAAATTTCAGCGAATTAGAGACCAAAATTCATAGCAAACTGGTTAACACAAAGAGCTACGTGACCTTGGTAAATGAGCTCCGTGTGCTATACCAGATGCCTGGAGAGACGTTGACAGATTTTGCACACAGAGTGAAAGTATTATATAAAAATTGTGTCTCAAAAATTTCTGAGCGTCATAAAGGTGATGCTGCTAAAGCAGTAGGAACCGAGCTTATGGAAACGGCCATATATGCGCTTAAAACAGGGATAATCAACCCTAACCATAAAATCCACCTTATGCAAGATACAAGTCAGGAACTGTCTGTAGTAATCGAGAAGGCGGAAAAACTTGAGGAGATAGAAAGGCAAGCAATGTCGATGTACCATAACCCTTTGGGCGTTCAATTAATGAACCCATCAATGGGAAGCGTATATCCAGTTGCGAATAATTTAATGGGGATCCAACAAAATCCAAATTATTATCAAGTACCTTCTCAAGAGAATAATTCTAACAGTGGAAGAAGATATTCGGCAAACAACCGTCAAGAAAACGATAGGCGGAATCCGCCTCCTATAAAATGTAGTTTCTGCAATAAGGCAAACCACACTTTCTCCGAATGCTTCCAGCGGAAAAAAGCAGGATTCTGCAATAACTGTCAAAGTTATGGACATGTCGCCCAGAATTGCAGAAAGAGAACCACTTACCAAAAACCTCAGATAAATTCGTTACAAACTAATGGAAAGCCAGTCTCGCATGCAGCATTTTTTACAAGGCCACTCCAACGATGTGAATTTTGTCAAAGAAAGGGACATACTATGACCAACTGTCGAGCTAAGCAAGAGTGGGACAGCAAGATACCACAAAGTGCTCAAAGAACAAACAATTACTCGGAAAACTAGATGTAGGCTTACGACGACACCGCGGAAGCCTGGAGAGTACCAATGAAAACCGGTGTCAGCCCTCCCAAGCTCCTAAGTGCTCAGTTAAATTACCGTTGGATATAGCAGCTAATTCCACGGTCGAGCTCTTAGTCGACACGGGAGCTGACGTTAGTTTAATAAAAAAGTCGGCATTACAAAACAATATTAAGATTAATCAAGGTAATAAAACAAGCCTTAACGGCGCTTTTGGAGAAGGTCAAACAGTAGGAACATGCAAGGGGAATTTTCTCCTTAAAACCCCACAAGCATGTGCATTTCATGTAGTAAAGGACAACGAGAATGTACCTTGCGATGCCATACTAGGCTACAATTTCTTGTCAAAAGCATGTAATATTAAGGGTCCACAGAAAACCTTAGAGTTCCCAGTCTCAGAAGTAAATAATACAAACTTCGCTATACCACTAAACTCTCACATAGAAAAGAAGGGGTTGAACATAGAAGATAGCCCTTCGAAACGTTGAAAAACAGAAAGTCAGTCCATTTTCCAAAGTGGGAACTTGGGAAGCTGGAATCTGTAAGTTGCTACAATCGAAGCGATAATAAGCAACGCCAACTGAATGGATTAGGAAATCGGAAGGTTCAGAGTAAAACCCACATTCCTGCCCGCTCAGAAAAAATTGTGAGAATTCCAATGGAAAGTAATGGTGAATTTGTATGCATGTCAAAGGAGATAAGACCTGGTATATTTGTAGCAAACTGTTTAACAAAGGCAGTAAAAAAGGAAATCACAACTATAATACTTAATTCCAGTAGTAATGATGAAACTCTAGACAATGTTGAATTAGAATTACACCCGATTGAAGATTATCACATTACAAATTGGAATGAAATCAATAATACCTCTAAGGTTAAACTAAATGTAGGAAGTAAGAACTGCATACACTACATAGCCGACAAGACTAGGCGGAACAGGATACTGGATAAGGAAATCGTGTTGGACGAAAGTCTCAATAAAGAGGAACAGAAGGCATTGCGAGAGTTATGTCATGAGAATAATGACATTTTTTTATTACCAGAAGATAAATGATCATACACAAATTTTGTAAAGCATGAAATACATATTAAACAAGATCATGCGCCTGTAAATCAGAAAATGTATAGGCTACCTGAGCGACAGAGATATATTATCCAGGAACAAGTGGAAGAAATGCTTAAAAATGATATTATTACACCGAGTATCAGCCCGTGGAACTCACCTCTTCTAGTAGTACCTAAACGGGATGGTCCGAATGGAGAAAAACAGTGGCGAGTCGTGGTTGACTTCCGAAAATTAAATGATATTACTATAGGTGATGCCTTTCCTTTACCAAGGATTGAGGACATATTCGATCAACTAGGCCACTCAAGATATTTCACAAGACTAGATCTGGCCAGTGGTTACCATCAAGTGCTAGTTGACGAAAGAGATCAATCCAAGACAGCTTTTAGTACTCCACATGGACATTTTGAGTTCAAAAGAATGCCTTTTGGGTTAAAAAATGCTCCAGCAACATTCCAACGCTTAATGAATCACGTCTTAACTGGCCTTCAAGGATTCAGATGTTTTGTGTATTTAGACGATATTGTCATATACGGAAAGAACTTATTGGATCATAACGGGAAGTTGAGAGATGTGTTTGAGAAATTGCGAAGGAATAATTTAAAGTTGAAAATTGAAAAATGTCATTTCTTACGAAAAGAGGTAGTGTACTTAGGATACAAATGTTCTAGTAAAGGGGCTTTACGAGACCCTTCAAAGGTAGTTTGCGTCCAAAACTTTCCACAGCCGAAAACTGTGCGACAAGTTCAGTCTTTTCTTGGTTTAGCAAATTATTATAGGAAATTCATCCTTAGTTTTTCTAAAATTTCCGAGCTCCTCAACAAACTTCTACGGAAAAATACTAAATACAAGTGGTCAGACCAATGTGAAGAGGCATTCAACAAACTCAAGGAGTTGCTTATCTCACCGCCTTTACTAATATATCCCGACTTCGACAAACCCTTCATATTAACGACAGATGCCAGCGGAGAAGCATTGGGTGCGGTGTTAGCTCAAGGGAAGATCGGTGAAGAGTAACCCATTGCTTACGCAAGCAGAGCCTTAAATAAAGCAGAACGGAACTACTCTGCCACCGAACAGGAATTATTGGCAATAGTGTGGGCCACACGGAATTTCCGATGTTATTTATACGGCCGCAGGTTCACTATCTACACAGACCATAAACCCTTAAAAGGCATTTTCAATAGTAAAGATCCCTCCTCACGTTTACTTCGATTTCATCATAAGCTTTCGGAATACGACTACAGTATAGAGTACAAACCAGGAAAATTTAATAAAAACGCTGACACACTCTAAGTCCCACTGGCGTAATGTTCGAACAGATATCACCAGCATACATGTATGTGCACACATGGGTCATATATACGCAAATCCAGATGATGCAAGAAACCGAAGCATTAGGCTTTATTGAAAAATGCGAGAAAACAATAGGACACCTGTGCACACTACAGTTAAAGGATGAAGAAACCGAATCATGCAAAACATGGGAAACCGAGTTACGAAGGCAGGTAAACAAGGTTAAGGATAGGTTAAGAGATATAAATTTCTATTTGCAAGTTAGAAGTAAGCGAGGAATAGTTGATGGGATAGGTAAGGTGAGCAAATTTTTATTCAGTACTATGGATGACAGAGATGCCGAGCAAATATATACCAAACTGAATAACTTAGAAACTCAAGACTCTGAAAATGTGCATTTGATAGGAAAACAAATTAGCGTAGTCAAGTCAAAATTCAATGAAATAAATCAGGCATTTAAGAACGTTACGGAATACCAACAAAACTTAGAGGATCGCTTTAATGGGTTGGTAGAAAATGTAATTAATTCCACCCGAATTCTCAAATCGGAAATAAGAACCGTAAATATTAAAGCAGATATTAATGAAATATTGATATATATTTTACATCAGCTCCAACAAATATATCAACGGTTGACAAATGAATTATTGGTGATAAATGCCTTACATCAGCATACCTCACACCCTCTGATTTTGACAGCCAACGATATGTCACAAATATATAATGAAATCAGTAAAAGAGGCATGACAAACCTCTTGCTAGACTTCAAAACTGTCAGTCAAATAATTCAAACTGATTCTATACAGTTAGATAACAAACATTTCATCCGTATCACGCTTCCATTGCCTGAAAATACAGTGTTTACACTTAATAAAGTATACTTATTGCCAACACCTATCTCACCCAAAAGCTCCGCTATTTTCATAATTGAGGCAAATTATTTCCTGAACAGCACTCGAAACCAACAGTATTTAGAAATGAAAACACTAGACTTTAAAGAACACTGTAAAAGGTCTACTACTACGAATGATATAATATATATTTGCTATCAAGCCCAACCTAGTACACTTATAGTTAACAATGCCAATTGCATGGCGAACTTATTCAATAACCCACTAAGAGGACCTGCCCCTTGCGAGCACAGAATAATAAATAATACTGCTAATATCCTAACAAAAATGGTCAGGCAAAATTCTTGGCTGTTCGTATGTTTCTCAGAGGCAACTCTTTTAATAGTAATCATTTTGGTCATTTAACCATCAACGGTACTGGAGTCCTCGTTTTAAAACAACCCTGTACGTACACGTTAGAAAACTATAGAATTTCTTTCGAAAACAGCTTCAGTTATTATCCCCCAATACACCAACCCGAACTCTACAATGTTCCTAAAGTATCGTTCAAACAAGATCTTTATGACGAGCTACAAGGTAAATTTAATATTAACGCAAGTCTAAAGGTAAATACTCATAGGAGTCATAACTTCGCCCTCGTTAGTGAGAGTAAAGACTTAGATGATTTGGAAAGAGAAATAAATTCAGTTAAGTCAAGTAGGGAAAGAAAAAGGCATCAAATTCAAACCCATGCCAATACAGGAAAAACCCTAGCGTTAGTCGCTAGATTAATTTTGTGCCTAGCCCTAAAATACTTATTACGGAAAAGAAACCAAACTATTCAAGCAAAGTTAAAGCCCGTAATCTCATACCCTACTCCTCGAAGATTTCAAGAGATCGCAAGTATACCCCTGACCCCGATAGCAGTTTCCGAAATACCCGCAAAGCATCTGCCGGAAAAGGAAGAGCCGAACGCAATTCCTATTCCAGATAGCATCACTTCTAAAACGATTGTGTCACGGAAACTTGATCAAAAACCACCCAAATTACCCTTGAACACACCCCACATGAAGCCATATATATATGAAGTTTAAAATCAAATCATGAAGGGCTTGAGAACAATGGTACGGTCAGAATTAAACATATATGTATGATTACAAGAAAATATTTTTATGGTTTAGTTATTTTTATATTACTATTTTTTTTATATATATTAGTATCTTTTTATGACTTAGCTCAAATAGAGTAAATGATTTTTAATGATAAAGAATTGTAAAGTTTTGAAATAATGAAAATCAAACAATTTTCCACTGCAGATACTGTGTAGTTGATTCTAATTTAGATTATGTATATTTAATTTCAACAGATTGTTTAAAAAATATATATATATATATCCTGGGTAATCAACTGTTATTCTTTTGTTTTCTTTTGTAAAATGTATTGATTGTATAGCTATAGCCATAATTAAGAAAGACAAAATAAATAATAATTTTAAATTTCTCTTCGACCAAACTGAATATATATACATATATTGAATATATCTATATATTACGTAAAACTGTGCAACTGTGTTGATTCTATAGCTCAATATTTTTAAGAAAGAAGAAATTATGTTTATTCGTATTCTTTTTCTATATATATTATTTATAAAATTGATTGATTTAAAATATCTATATCATATATTTTCGTATATGTAAAAAAAAAAAAAAAAAAAAAAAAACAAAACTATAGAATATCTATCAATTAATTTAACTATGTACTCATATAATATATATTTTGTATTTGATACCTAAAAAAAAAAAAAAAAAAAAAAAAAAAACGGGGTATACAACATGTGTCTATAAGTCTAAAATTTGTACTAACTAATAATTAATTATACTGTATAAATTAACTGCCTACATTTGTCTAGAAGCCAACAGCAATTATACTTATATTATACATATATACGAACCAGAGCGTACGTAACTCAAAGCCAAACGAACAGAATAAATAAATAAAAAATATATATATATATATATATCGTATTATCACATTAAAAATAAAAGGGACTTTCTCCTCATCCATGGTTACCACGTCATCTCGATCCCCTCGATGCCGTTTTCATCACGGGGGAGGGATGTTGTGAATATAAATCTTGATGCTGATCAATTGATGTTATCATAGAACGAAACAACTAATTGATCAGCATTTCCTCATTGAGTCATTG